>OY992539.1:32328712-32869050 GCA_963921195.1 Pegoplata infirma
GGACTAGGGAGAAAAAAGTTCCACCTTATAGAGCTAAACCAATATCAACCGCATTTTTTTCAGGTTATACTATACTTTTCCCAGTTGGCAACGTCCTCCAGCCATCCTCAGTGACGACGCGGTGACATGTCAGAGTCATTGCTGACATCCACAAGACATCTCTATGTACTGTACCTCACTCAAAGTCCGCAGTAGTCAGTAGGGCATGCTGACCTTCTGGGGACATGTCACCTTAGACTTCTTTGGGGAAATGTCTCAAGTAGGTCATACGAAAATACTAAAAATTTTCGTATTTCCTTTAGTTTTTACTTTTATTGATTTTCCTTTATAAATTATCTTTCTCATATTTAGAAAAAACTTATGGTCCTTTTTAGTCCCAACTGAACTTGAACCTGGAACCTCCAGTTTATTAGTCCCACACCTTACGACTTGTTCCAAACTTTATTTTGAAAATTGTTTGTCTATTTATTACTTTTATTCTACTTGTTAGATTTTGATTTTATTTTAAATAAATCGATAATGTTGCCGTCTTTTTCTTGGAAATTGAAGAGTTGCCCAGATTTAAAATTCTAATTTATTATACTGCTATTCTGAAGACATTTTCTTTTTGACGTCTTAGAGGAATTGTCCACACTCTTAAAGCAAACAGTCAGTACTGACAAAGTAAGGACATGTCATCAAGGATAAGCTCTGATTTGTCAGAACCTGAAGACATTTCCTCAAGGAATCACTGTGAAAATTTCCTCAGTGACACATTTTCCAACTGAGTTGTTAAGCAAATGAAACATTTTTATGTCGGAAGAACTTCTAAACTCTGCACTTGGATCCTGGGAATTGGAAAATGTGTTAGTTTTTGCTAGATGATCCTAGATTCAAAATTTCAAGTTATTATTTTGGTACTTTTTTCAATTGCTTAAAATAAAAACCCTTCAATTATGAAATTTTGAAACTGCGATCTTCAGCGTAGAATCATGCTTAAACCCATGTCCAAAATTTGGGTGTTAAATCACCAAAGATGATGGTAAACATGACAAGCCTGTATACAAAAAATAATTAGATGTTTTTTTATAGGTAAAATATCTCATAATCTGTACTATTTCTATAGGGAAATTGTCACAGAATCTAATATTTATAAAAAATAAATAAATCGAAAAAATATCTCAAAATCTGAGACATTTTCTGAAGGAAAATTTTTTCCTGTAGGAAAAATATCTCAGAATCCTTAACTTTTGTAACAGGAAAAATTTCTTGAAGTCTAAGAAATAATTACTCATTCTTTTAAGCTCTGACCACACTGCAGTAAGAGTTACTAAAAGAACAACGGCTCATACTTTATATTATTATTTGATGAAATGAAAAGATACATGTACAAACAGCTACAAATACATTTACAAAATATATGTATAGCTCATATTATAACGATGAAATTTTTATTTTAAGGTTGTCTTTAATCAATAATGTATTTGAATGAACTGAGTATGAGGAGATGGTTTTTAGCTGGTGTATCGATGAATCTGTTAACTGTCTGTCTTTAATTTGGGATGATACCTGTTTTGTATTTATATGACTTCAACAAAAAAAATAAAACATTTTAATATGATTTAAAACAAGTGAGAGTGTTAAATTCGGCTGTGCCGAATCTATTATACCCTCCAAAATGTAAAAAAAAAATAAAAACAAAAGTTTGTCAGGGGCGTTTCTTTTTTTTTGGGGGGGGGGGGGTTGATAGGGTCAGAGGGGGACGTTGAGAGCACCTTCCCATAGCGATAAATATACCAAATGTTTCATTTAATTAAACAAAATAACAAAAAAAAACATGTAAAAAAGTGTATTTTTTTAGAGGTTGGTTTAGTTCTTCAAGGGGGAACTTTTTTCCCCCTGGTCCGATTTGGCCAATTTCCGAACTTAACCTGCCTAGGAACATAAGACATATTTGTGCCAAACTTGAAGGGTCTAGCTATTTTATTTTGGACTGCATCGTGTTAACTACAGACGGACGGACAGACGGACGGACGGACGGACGGACGGACATCGCTAAAATGTCTTAAAATCGATCACTGATCAATAATATATATACTTTATGGGTTCTCCGACCGATATTTCGATGCGTTACACACGGAATGACAAAGTGAGTATACCCCCATACTGTAGTTGGAGGGTATAAAAACAAATGAAATGTAATAAATCAATAATGAACAAAAAAATAAAAATTAAACAACAGAATTTTACTACAGCTTGTCTAAGATGGTTGTTACTAATAAAAAGGTGATAGAACACGTCTTATTATCATTATTTTTTGAAAAATATATAAAATAAAATGGAGGGAAAAATACTATAAAATCTTAACCATAAAGTTTAAAAAGACGACTAATGGTATTTCAAATAAAATAAATGTAAGATATGCCTCTTACACACTTTGTTGGCTAGCCATCATCAAATCCAACCAATAACAAAAAAAAAACAAGATTTCAAAACAATACCTTCTATTTATAATATAACTTCTTAACATTCATCTATCGATCTATCTATACAATCCAATTTTTCCAACCATCCACCTAGCTAACCTAGCTAGGTATTTCATTCAAAGTCTTTAAACTCATCCTCATAATAAATCTATGAGTGATTTGTAATGTTTAAAGTCCAGAAAGAATATTAAAAAAAAAACTAAATTCTAAGAACCAGTATGAGTTTAAGTAAGAAGTAGTCAATATAGAAATTTCAGAACACTACACTTTTCGTAATAAAAATCATGTTTCTGCAGTAAAATCCTCATCTTCAAAAGAAAACCGCTGGAATACTCAAATTCTGCAGTAGTCAGCAGTGAAATTAACAAAACATTTTATTATAAAACAATTTTTTTCTAAGCCTTCAGTCCATATATCACCTGAACCTGATGGTACAATCCAGCGATGTATCCAGGAATTTGAAAAGGGGGGGGGCACAACTCCCAAAATTGTTTGCCATCGCCTATTTATAATTAGTTTTAACTAGAAATACTTGAAAAGTAATTGAAAAGGGGGGCACGTGCCCCCTGTGCCCTTCCCCTGTATACGTCCATGGAACAATCCAAGCTGAGATGCAAGATGTGTCGGACTGGTTAGCCCCTTGGCTGTACAAAACCGTCCGACAGCCAATATTAAACATGAACCGAATGATATACGTCTGAAAGTAGAGATCAAATGGGCTAAAACTGCAATTACAGTTTTTTTATTTTTTGATCATGTTTCCTTTTAAAAGGACTTTAAAGTTTTAAAGGATAAATTTTGTAAAATATTTTTGAAATATTTGTAGTTGTCCTAGGATGCCAGTGGTGATGGCAATTGAAAGAGAGGATCTCCCCTAGTTTTTTAATTTTTTTATTTTACCATATTATTATAAAAGGATGTGAATAAAGTTCTTTGAAAACTTTATCAAAAAATTTTGTTGCAAATTTTGAAGGATACTGAAGGATAGCTTTGAAAGGTTGTAACGTAATTTTTCCTTTAGACATGGGCATGTGACTCACACAGTAATGAAGAATCACGAGATTTTCCTTTAGAGTGTGAGTCAAACGCCCATGTCTAATTTAGTCTCTAGTTTCAAGCAAATATTTCCAGTTCGTGTTTAACGACTTTTTTTATCACTGTCGGACGGTGTAATCTATACACAGCATGCATTAACTGGTCGTATATTCCCTTAAAATGGAGGAATACTAGAGTGGTCTTTATCCCAAAGGCTGAGAAAAATTCCCATGCAGCTCCGAAGGATAATGGAACGAATGATGTGTAGAGTGATTGACCCAAGGTTGCTTTCGACAATTCAAAATGCATACGGAAAGGGTAGATCAACAGAAACAGCTCTTCATGAGCTCTTTAGTAGCATCGAGAGATCGCTTTCGGTGTACACTCTCATGGCCTTTCTTGATATAGAGGGGGCTTTTAATAACGTTCTTCCAGACTCTATAACTGTGGCATTGTCTGGTGTGGGATTGAAGTGTGGCATCGTTTTAATGTTGGAAAATCTTCTTGCCAATAGACGTGTAACGTCTGAATTGGGAGCATCTGTTAAATCTCGATTTGTCCATAGAGGCACACAACTGAGATTAGTTTTTTTAATGCTCTTTTGGAACCTGGCACTGAGTTTAAGCCGCTCTCTCTAGAAGCATGTGTTGTCAAGTTGTCGCATATGCTGACGATGTCGCGATAGCGGTAAAAGGGAATTATCTGCCAACATTGAGGGACATTCTTCTGGGTTATCTGAAAGATCTGCCTAAATGGGCAAGAGACTGTGGTCTGGGAGTTAATCCAAGTAAAACAGAGCTTGTTTTGTTTACATGGAAAAGTAAGATTCCTGCTTTTGATCCTATTTCTCTGGACGGCACTGAAATTACCTTCTCAGATGGAGCCAAGTATCTTGGAGTATTTCTAGATAGGAAGTTGAATTTCCGGCGTAATATTGGAGAACGGGTGAGAAAAGCAACTATTCCTACAAAAGGCCCATTAGAAAACGATGGGGTTTAGCCCTCAAGTCGTTCATTGGATCTATATAACAGTGGTGCGTCCAATTCTGCTGTATGAAATCATTGTCTGGTGGCCTGCTTTAGAGATAAGAGAGAACTGTGTCTTTATCACGAAGGTACAGAGAATGGCGTCGATGTGCATCACTGGCGCTATTCATACTACATCTACGGTTACATTAGAAATCCTCCTACATCGATACCATTAGACATTGAGTCTATTCGAAAGAGCTTGGGTTGGGCTCGAAAATTGCCAGATCATTGCACTGTTTACCAGGCAGATATGCTGGCTGACTGGTTGAGTTGCAATGTCTTGTCTACAACCACAGTTATCATCTTTTCTGACAGTCAAGAAACGGTTAGGTCGCAGGAGTCAATGTTTCTGAAAACAAGATATGCACTTAACTGCAGCACGTCGTCAAATGAGTTGGCTAAGCTGTTTTACATACGACTCATTTGGTTCCCAGGGCACATGTCTATTCCAGGGAATTACAAAGCCGATGAGCTTGCAAGACTAGGAACTACCTAACCGGTTTCAACAGAATTAGAATCTGTTGGTATGCCTCTGGAAACTTGCGAGAAAAATCTACGGCTTTGTTCCGCGTAGGAGACTTATCAGAGATGGTGCAAATGGATGGACGTGTGAAACAACATGACAGATCTGGCCTTCTCTTAATCAGAAGCGCACAAGTGAGCTGATATCGCTTCCAAGAGGAGAGTTTTCGATGGTAGTTGCTGTAATTACCGGACAATGTCTTATGGGGAAGCACGCAGAGCGGTTAAATGTGCCGTCAAATGACTTTTGCCGTAGTTGTATGGATCAACAGGAGATGCAAAATATCGAGCACTTCATCTGCCATTACCCGTTTGTTTCTGGTCAGAAACTTTCTTCACTGGAATCTAGGGAGCTGCACGATCTTTCTGATTTGTCAGATACCAAAATTCAATGTCTTAGGAGTTTCATAAGAAGATCGAATTGGTTTAACGGCAGCGACAAGTATGGAAACCTTTTGCAGTCCCATTGTATCACAATAGACCTCAGAGTCTATGAGTGCTGACGTAAAATGTCAGCAGCCACTTACAACGTAACCTAAGTCGCCGGGACTTAGAAAATCTTCAAAAAAAAGCGTAAGTTGTATTTCTTGTACATAGGTCCAGTGACGCGTCACATGTGATGTATCCACGGTTGAGAGATATCGTCACAAAAGTGACAGTCACCTATCAAGGACTGGTCACTTTAACTGCAGGGTATACATTAGAGTGGTTCAAAAAATATGTTTTTCGCGTTCTTTGATAAAAAGACAGATTTTAAAAAAATTCATAAATATCCTTCAAATAAACCGACATATATTACCATAGTAGGGCACTCAAATACTTATAACAAAGAATAAAATATAAGTAAATACATAAAAAAGAAGGTGGTTCTACTTGTTCAATTAAAATAGCGTTAAGTATAGAGAAAAGATAAAAATTTATAGAAAAAAATAAAACTAGACACAAATCCAAAAGTGTACAGTAAAAACATTTCAATTCACACTTGGTGGCTTGGAATGTTTGTTACGCATTAATTCTAGCCATTTGTTAACAATCATAAAAAAAAGAATAGAAATAATATAAAAAACCAGAAATATCAATAACTTAAGTTAAAACTTGGTATGGATTGGTGGTGTAAAGAAATAAATAAATATACCATAATGGTGGTGATGGTTGGTGATGGTGACCACACTACAATATTTTAATATCAAACATTATCAACATCATTATAAGCATTTTCTCAGGCCATCAGACTTTAGAAACACTTTCATCATTAACGAAAAAAAAAAAAAAACAACATCATTATCATGGTCGTCATAGTAGTCCTAACTAGTGACACCATTGTTAAGTGGAAATCAGAAAATGGAAAATTGTTTGTAGGAAAAGTTATATTAAAGTTGGGATATTCCAAACTTCAAAACTATTAAACGAGCAATACCACACGAAATAAAAAAAATTTGTATGCTAAAGATTAACTATCCATTTACGCCCAGTAAACACGAGGTAATGATTACTCATTACCAATTGTATTATCTCGTAATGAGTTCTAATGACTATCTCCATTGCTTGTTAATCCCGATTTCCTTGAACCCTGTGATACCTGAAGAATCCTAATGGGGTGTGGTCGACCTCCAGTAGCTGTTGCTTCATCTAAACATACATTTGCCGGGCAATTCCATGGCGCACTTTATACTCCCTCGGCTGTATAATCTCTACACGTCATGCATAAACTGGTCGTATATTCATTTAAAATGAAGGAGTACCAGAGTCGCTTTTATCCTGAAGGCTGTCAAAAATTCCCACACAGCTCCGAAGAACTTAAGATCAATAAGTCTGTCTTATTTTTTGTTAAAAACAATGGAACGAATGATAGACTCATAGTTTCGTGGAGGAACAGACCCAAGGTTGCTTTCGACAAGGCAATATGCATACAGCAAGGGTAGATCAACGTATACTGCTCTTCATGAGCTCGTTGGTACCATCGAGAGATCGCTTTCGGTAAAGTAATACGCTATGGTGGCCTTTCTTTATATAGAGGGGGCACTTAGTAATGTTATTCCATATTCGATAATTGGGGCATTGTCTGTTCTGGAAGTGAAGCGAGGCATAGTTTTAATGGTGGAGGATCTACTTGCCAATAGACGTATAAACTCTGAATTGGGATCGTCTGTCATATCTCGATTTGTCAATAGTGGTACACCACTGGGAGGTGTTCTTTGGCCGCTTCTTTGGAACCTGAATTCAATGATGTTCTCTCTAGAAGCGCGTGGTTGTCATGTTGTCGCATATGCGGACGATGTCACGATAGCGATAAAGGGAAAGCACCGGCCAACATTGAGGGACATTCTTCAGGATTCTCTGAAAGATCTGTCTAAATGGGCAAGAGACTGTGGTCTGGTAGTTAATCCAAGTAAAACAGAGTTTGTCTTGTTTACAAGGAAAAGTAAGATTCCTACTTTTGATCCCATTTCTCTAGACGGCACTAAAATCGCCTTCTTAGATGCAGCCAAGTTTCTTAAAGTATTTCTAGATAGGAAGTTGAATTTCACGCGTGAGATTGAGGAACGGGTGAGAAAATCAACGAATGGTTTATATTCCTCTTAAAGAGCAATTGGTAAACGATAGGGTTTTAGCCCTAAAGTCGTTTATTGGAGATATATAGCAGTGGTGCGTCCAATTCTGCTGTATGGAATCATTGTCCGGACAAAAGGGAACTGTGCCTCAATCACGAAGGTAGGAGAATGGCGTCAATGTGCAACACTGGTGCTCTTCGTACTACACCTACGGCTGCATTAGAAATCCTCCTTCACCTGATACCACTGAACATATTGGGTAGGCAGTATGCGGCAATGTCTTGAAAAAGATAACAATACTATAAAATGAGGAGTGCTCTCCCTCCAAGAGCCTTTTTGAGCTTCACTTTACCACTATGATACCATCCAGGGAGTCTTCAATGAGTGGCATTCCAATCCATTCAATGTTTCTGAAAACAAGATCTGCCCTTAACTGCCACACATCTTTAAATGAGATAGCCAAGAAGTTTAACATACGACTCATATGGGTCCCACGGAACCGAGGCATTGCAGGGAATTGCAAAGCTGATAAGCTTGCAAGACTAGGAACTACCTTACAGGTTCCAACAGAATTGGAATGTGTTGATATGCCTTTAGAAACTTGCAAGCAAAACCTACGGCTTTATTCCGCGACGGAGACTAATCAAAGATGGGCAAATGGAAGGACGTGTGAAACAACACGACTGATTTGGCCTTCTCTTAATCAGGGGCGCACAAGTGAGCTGATATCACTTCCAAGAGGAAAGATTTCGACTGTGGTTGCTAAAATTACCGTACACTGTCTTATAGGGAAGCACGCAGAGTGGTTAAATGTGCCGTCGAATGACTTTTGCAGGAGTTGCATGGATGAAGAAGAGTTGGAAACTATTGAACACTTTATCTGGCATTGCACGGCACTTTCTGGCCAGAGACTTGCTTCACTGGGATCTAGGGAGCTGTACGATATTTCTGATTTGTCGGATGTCAAAAATTCAATATCTAAGGAGTTTCATTAGAAGCTCATACTGGTTTAACGACAGGGACTAGTAGGGAAACCTATTACGGTCCCGTGGTATCTCAATGGACCTCAGAGTCTACGTGTGTTGACGTAAAAAGTCAGCAGCCAGTTACAACCTAACCTAACTGCCGCAAGTCTTTAAATGAGATGGCCAAGCAGTTTGACATACGACTCATATGGGTCCCAGGGCACAGAGACTGGGAACTACCTTATAGGTTCCAACAGAATTGGAATGTGCTGATATGCCTCTAGGCATTTGCAAGCAATATCTATGGTTATGTTCTGCGACGGAGACTTATCAGAAATTGGCACCTGGATGGACGTGTGAGACTCCACGACAGATTTGGCCTTCTCTTAATCAGAAGCACGCAAGTGAGCTGATATCGCTTCCAAGAAGAGAGATTTCGACAGTGGTTGCTGTAATTACCGGACACTGTCTTATTGGAAACCATGAAGAGCTGTTAAATGTTCCGTCAAATGACATTGCCCGGAGTTGCATGGATCGGGAGGAGTAGGAAACTATAGCACACTTTATCTGCCATTGCCCGGCAATTTCTAATCAGAGACTTGCTTCACTGGGCCCATTATACCTAGGGAGCTGACCAACTTTCTGATTTGACGGAAGCTAAAATGCAATATCTTAGAAGTTTCATAATGATCTAAAATTGGTTTAACACCAGGGACTAATTGAGGAATCTATTACAGTCACATCGTATCACAACGGTCTATGTGTGCTGACGTAAAAGGTTAGCAGCCACTTACAACCCAACCAAACCTAACCTTAATTTCTGAACTTTAATTAGCAGTTTCGAAATTTTTAATAACTAATTTCAGAGCACAATTTGATATTTACCAAATCCGCACTGTGACAATTGAATCAAAATAAATATTTTAATTCTTAACAATTCCAAAATTACAATTGGAATCGGTGTAATTAAGTATTAAAATAATAATAATGATCACAATTATCATCATCATCATAATTATTTTATTCATAATCATCATTAGTTTAACTCAATCGTTGTCAATAAACATCTAGAAACATCAAGTAAAATTTGTTATAGAAGCCGCTGTTACTGCTGCCGCCAGCTTGCCTGCATTTCATTCCAGTATAATCGCCCTTGTATGTGTGTAAGTGTATTTGTATATAGAAAGGTCTTTCAATTCAATGTTGTTTTTGTTAGTTTTACTGGCAACTGTTGCAGTTGTTGTTGTTGTTACTGGCGATGTTCTTGTCGGCGGCTTGTAGTTAATTTTATGTGATTTTATTGATATTGATTTGATGTTCATGCATATATATTTTGAACGAACATTCACCATCATACTCTTAATGTGTCCATGTAT
The DNA here is from genome assembly GCA_963921195.1 of Pegoplata infirma. Classification (NCBI taxonomy): domain Eukaryota; kingdom Metazoa; phylum Arthropoda; class Insecta; order Diptera; family Anthomyiidae; genus Pegoplata; species Pegoplata infirma. Next base: position 32,338,656 of record OY992539.1, read on the forward strand.
GTGTTATAATGATGACCATCATTTGAATCATTATTGAAAGTATAAAAGCTAAATAAAGAAGTGTTAAAATTAATATATTATGGGATATAAAGTTTTTAAATTTTAAATAGAAATTTGTGAAATTTTGACAAAAAAACAAATAATTTGTTAATACAATTAACTCCATTGTTATAACAATTAAACATTTGATTAAAACTGAAGTTAAATTGAATTTTGTCAATACTACTAATTTTTATACTCTCCACTTACAAGGGAAATTCTAGTCTAACAATAAGTTGGTTTCGTATGGTCATATGTTTTGTTGGGTTGTAAGTGGCTGTTGACGTTTTACGTCAGCACACATAGACTCTGTGGTCCGTTGTGATGGGGTTCCTCTACTAGTCCATGCCTTTAAACCAATTTGATCTCCTCATAAAAATCCTGAGATATTGAATTTTGACATCCGCAAATCAGAGAGATCGAGCAGCTCCCTAAATAACAGTGAAGCAAGTCTCTGACCAGAAAGTGCCGGGCAATGGCAGATGAAGTATTCGATAGCTTCCAACTTCTCTTCATCCATGCAACTCCGGCAAAAATCATTCTGCGGCACATTTAACCGCTTTGCGTGCTTCCCTATAAGACAGTGTCCGGTAAATATAGCAAACACGGTCGAAATCTCTCCTCTTGGAAGCGATATCAGCTCACTTGTGAGCTTCTGATCAAAAAAAGGCCAAAACAGTCGTGTTGTCTCACACGCCCATCCATTTGCCCATCTTTGAATAGTATTCGTCGGAAAACAAAGCAGTAGGTTTTGCTTGCAAGTTTCTAAAAGTGGTGGACCCTGTAAGGTAGTTCTTAGTCTAGTAAGCTCATCGGCTTTGCAATTACCTGGAATGTCTCTGTTCTGTGGGACCAATATGAGTCGTATGTCAAACTGCTTGACCATCTCATTTTAAGACGGGCTTTAGTTAAGGGCAGATCTTGTTTTCAGAAACATTGACTTCGATGACTTGAACGCGGCTTGATTGTCAGAAGAGATGTTGACTGCAGTTGTAGACAATACATAGCAGCTCAACCAGTCAGCCACTTTCTTTACTGCCAACGTCTCTGCCTGGGAAACACTGCAATGATCGGGCAATCTTCGAGCCAGCCTCAACCCAAGCTCCTCCGAATATACTCCAAAGCCCACTTGGTCATGCAGCCTCTATCCTTCTGTGTAAAAATTTATGGAGGCTCCACTACCCTAAATTCACCTCATCCAAGACTCCCTGGTGGTAAAGTGGCGCTTAAAAAGGCTCATAGTGGAAGAACAGTCCACATTTTGTGGTATTGTTATCTTCTTCAAGATCGCTGCTCCTCCATTGCAGTATGTTATTAAGTCAAAGTGCCACATACTGCTTACCCAAAATGTCTAATGTTATCAGGTGAAGGAGGATTTCTAATGCAGCCGTAGGTGTTGTGCGAATATCACCAGTGATGCACATCGACGCCATTCTCAGTACCTTCGTATGAAGACACAGTTTCCTTTTGTCTCTATAGCAGGCCACCAGACAATGATTTCATACAGCAGAATAGGACGCACCACCGCTCTATATATCCAGTAAACGAGTTTAAATATAAAGACCCATTGCTTTCCAATGGCCCTTTTACTGGAATATAATGCAATCGTTGTTTTCCCCATCCTGTCCCTCCCCGATTTTCTTACCCGTTACAGAATTGAGTAATACTGTAATTCATCACGTATCTTTGAGCGGCAGTCCACAAATGGGAGTTATATCTCCTCTACTATGACTGTTGTCGTCAATGAAATCCTACGGAAATTGGACAAAAACGGCATAACTGTAGTGGCTTATGCAGATGATATATTAATTATGTCTTCAAGCAAATGCCTGAGCACAATCTTCAATAGAATTGGAAGTTCATTGAATATGCTTTCTTTTTGGGAAGAATCATGTGGATTGAAGATAAATCCGCCTAAGACGGAAATGGTTTGGTTCAGAGGGAAAATACTGATACCTTTAACCTCCCGAAAATGAATGGCGTAAGTCTGACACTCTCGGACAAGCTAAATTCTTTGGAGAATTTTTTTTTGTAGAAAACTCACTTGGACAATAAATTTAAAGGAACGGACAACAAAGGCTTGTCAAAGATTAGTCGGAAGTAATGCGAAAATTACTCTGTTTAGATTTATTCAAACTGGATCTTTAAGGAACAGACAAGTTCGGCATACAGAGATTATTGGTAGTTTAGAAAAAAACACTTGGACAGTTTATCATATTCCTTATAACGTAACTGATGGAAGAATGGAAATTGTGATATTTTCACTGGATGTCTGGCTTGACGATAGAGTAAAACTTCTGCGAGTTTACGTGTTTACGGGTGGTTCCAAAATGGTTCCCTCCTTTCCGCCATCTTCCTGAGATTACGATTGGAATCGATAGCGATTAAGTTGAATAGATGGTCAAATTCTGACAGGAGTATGCAGACAAAATTATATGGGATAAAAACTTGGTAAAACACTGTAAAATTCTTCTGGAAATGGATTGGAAGCAATTGTGAGCTATTTTATTTTTTTATTACGGCATAAAAATGGGACGTTTTAAACGAACAACTTTGAGCTACACGATAAAGAAGAGAAAGGTTCAATGTTCAAAGAAATCATAATGGGACACATTGTGGACTCTATATACTTTGGTTTCCACCTTTCTTCATAACCTTACCTATGTTTAAGAAAGGCTTTTTATCCATGATTTTAAATATGTACCATTTTTGGGGATCATCGTAGCAAAGATTAAAAGCACACACATTTTTCCAAGTGTAAAAACAATAACATTTTAGTCACGCCATCATTATTGTTATTTATAATTATTTATTGAAAACTGCCATTATTAAGAACTGTCTGAAATACATTCAGTCAGATCTTTAGACAATAATAACAGACAGAAGCAACGGCATTATTATGAATGTATCATTATTTTATTTACACCACTTATGCTTAAGGGCAGTAAAGTTAGTTAATAATAAAGAACAACGTAAAACTGTTAACAATGAACGGCACGGTACCCTCGTATCTGACGATTTTCATACTAAATAAAACCTAAATATACAATCTTACAAACAAAAGACAACTGAAAAAGGAAGGATCACAATCATCATTATCATCATTTTGTTATGAATAATAGTAATCGACATGATCATTACAATCAAATAGGATCAGCTGCCATAATATTTTATTTGACCGCATTTAAACAGTATTTTTTTGGAATATTAAAAGACATTTACGACGAAATTATTATATTGGGGGATCATTTTATTTCATTTCATATTGTATAAGATCATTGAATATTACTAAATACCAAATATTGTGTTGTCGCTTCTTTGTCAGTGTGTTATTCATTTAAAGAAGAAACAGTTGTGACATCAGGATATTGAGACAGATGTTTTTTGTTTTTTAAGGATAAAACAAGGACCTTTTACGCACAAAGCACGCGATAAACTCTACTTAAAAAACTAAAAAAAAACACATGTTTCTAAAGGTAAATTTTGAGTGAGTATAAGATTTGTAATTGAATGATTATGCTGAAAAATGTTCTGTATGTGTGTGTTTACGTATCTAAAGGATATATCTAAGGATCCTGTTTTTATGTAGATCGTTGGTTTAGATAAGTGTTTAACCATTGTTTAACAGTTAACATATTATGGGGTAGTGACATTTAAATTTTAAATGCTAATAAATTTGTGTGTGGAGGTTGGAACGTATTACTAAGTAACTTAACGTTTCCACTACTTGATTAAAACTCTGAAAAACCCCATAATTGGATATGTTTAACACCTACGGTTAAGAAACTATAGATCCAACACTTTCTACAAGGTAAAAAAAGGGCTTTCGATAGGTCTTGTTTGGGTCACAGGAAAAAGATACCTACATTGGAGAAGTTGCAAAACTACAGAGTTTGAGGATATATATTTGTAACTGAAATCAAATTGGAAAATCTTTAAAACGACTTTCAGATTTTTCTACTGAATTCCAGATCTTGGAAAAATTTTCTGAGACTTAAGTTCAGCAAACATTTAAATTTTTGTTCTGTGATTCGAAGTTTCGTAAACTTCTTTTCCTTATTTAAGAAGTTATCTTCTTTGCTTATTTTAACGAAATATTTTGTTATATTAGATTGAAGAAAATTTCTTTGTTTGGGTGATACAAAAGACCCCCATTTCCGTCGACTAGGAAAAAAGCTCGTTCTTTTGGGCGTATGTTTCTGAGATTTTGGCTAATGAATTCCATGTTTGGTAGGTGAAGTATGCGGAGAGTTTGTTGCATCCGATTCAGAGCAGAGAGACAAATATCTGCCATGTTCAAAACCGAATCGGGGGACGAATGCCACCTCCATGATAACACGGAGGACGAAGCCAATAACACGGAGGTGAAAAGGATGTTGCGGTTCCCACAAATAAACATTCATTCTTTAAGGCAGCCTCAGTTGAACTTTTTTCTTGGTTTTATTCGATATGGTGGAATACATACACAAACGGTAGAGGCGAGTCACTTTTGGATCTTTTGTTAACTAACAGGGGTAGTGAACCAACTTTGGTTAAAAGTAGGCGGAAAGAATTTCTTGATGTAACATTTGTATCAAATACATTTTCTGATAGAACTTATGACTGACGAGTTTTAGAAGAACATTCTGACTGTCAGGTTGACCATATAACAAATGTTTGTTATAGGTCGCTGGATGATTCTTTTACTTCAAAAATCCTCCTTGGTGGTCAAATGAGTTGAAGACAACCAGATATTCCTGTAGAAAGCTATTTAACATGGCGAAAACTTTAAGAGGACGAGGACAGGTCTGCAAATAGGCTGTAACTTTAGTTAATAAATAAGAAGAATTGCCAAATGTGATTCTTGGAAAAATTTCTGTGTAAACATAGAAATTTCTGAGGCATTCCGGCTGCACAAAGTTCTGTCTTTTTCTCTTTGCATCCTGGGATATCTAAAGGATAGCAATGGGATTTGGTGGTAGACTCCAGTGGGGAGTCGCTAGATTTCCTTCTTATACTAAAAACAAATTTTTTGGACAATTCCATGAAGCCGTTTCATGCTTTGGAATGTTTTGACGCCCAAGCATCTGAAATTGTCTCGGAAATAATTAACATACCAACATTAATCTGGGCAATAAAAAGCTTTAGGCCTAAAAATCAGTTGGACCTGATAACAATATCAACATAACTGGTCGTATTTTCCCTTAAAATGTTGGGATACCAGAGTCGTTTTTATCCCGAAGACAGGAAACAATTCCCACACATTTCCGAAGATGTCAGACCAATTAGTCTATCTTCTTGTTAGTTAAATACAATGGAGCGAATGATAGACTTATATTTTCATAGAGTGATTGACCCGAGGTTGCTTTCGACAGGGCGCCATGCATACAGCTAGAGTAAATCAACGGAAACAGCTCTGCATCAACTCGTTGTTACCATCGGGAGATAGCTTTTGGTAAAGGAGTAAAATGTCATCACACACTCGATAATTGTGGCATTGTCTGGTCTGGGAGTAAAGCGTGGAATCGTTTTACTGGTGGAAAATATACTTGCCAAAAGACGTATAACGTCTGAATTGGGAGCATCCATCATAACTCTTCACGTCTCTTATTCCGCCAATTCTTCGGAACCTAAAATAGAATTCAATGCTGATCTCTCTAGTAGCAGGTGGTTGTCATGTTGCAGCATACGCTGACGACGGCGCTTTAGCAGTGGAGGGAAAGCACCTGCCAACATTAAGGGACATTCTACAGGGTTCTTTAAAAGATCTGTCTAACTGGGAAAGAGCTTGTCTTGCTAACAAGGAAAAATCTTCTCTTTACGGCGCGAAATCACCTTCACAGATGGAGCCAAGTATCTTGGAGTATTTCTAGATATGAAGCGGAATTTCTGGCGAATTATTGAGGAACGAATAGGAAAAGCAACGATTGCTTTATATTCCGGTAAAAAGTCGTTCATTGGATTTATACAGCAGTGTTTCGTCCAATTCTGCTGTATTGAATCATTGTATGGTGGCCTGCTTTAAAGGCAAAATGGAATTGTGTCATTATCACGAAGGTACAGAAAATGGCGTCGATGTGTATCATTGGTGCTCTTCGTGCTACATCTACGGCTGCATTAGAAATCCTCCTTCATCAAATACCATTGAACATATATATTAGGTAGGCAATATGCGGATACTTCGGCAATTCGAATAAATAACGCACTGAAATGGAATAGAAACGAATGTGGCCATAGCAAAATTTGGAAAAAGATAATGATACTACAAATTGTGGACTGTGCACCCATTATCAGCATTTTTGAACTCCAATTTACTACAATGATACCATTCAGGGAGTCTTGGATGAGGGGCATTCCGAGTAGTGGAGCCACCATAAATTTTTATACAGATGGATCGAGGCTGCACGAGCAAGTGGGCTTTGGATTCTATTTGGAAGAGCTTAGGTTGAGCCTGGCTCGAAGATTGCCTTATCATTTCTGTGTTTACCAGACAGATATGCTGACATAAACGAAGTGGCTGACTGGCTGAGTTGCAATTTCTTGTATACAACCGCAGTCAACATCTCTTTTGACAGTCAAGCCTCGGTCAAGTCCCTAGTGTCAATGTTTCTGAAAACAAGATTGCCCTTAACTGCCGCACAACTCTAAATGAATGGCCAAGCAGTTTGACAAAGGACTCATATGGGTTCCAGACACAGAGACATTCCAGGGAGATGCAAAGCTGATAAGCTTGCTAGACTGAGAACTATCTTACAGGTTCCAACAGAATTTGAATGTTTTGGTATGCCTCTAGAACTTTGCATGCAAAAACTACTGCTTTGTTTCGGGATGGAGACTAATCAGAGATAGGCACATGGATGTACGTGTGAGACTACACGAATGATTTGGCCCCCTTCTGATCTAAAGCGCACAAGTTAGCTGATAACGCTTCTAAGTGGAGAAAGTTCGACGGATGTTCCACTTTTTACCAAACACTGCTTTATAGAAAAGCACGCTGAGCGGTTAAATGAGACGTCAGGAGGTGTTGGAAAACATGGAATACTTTATCTGCCATTGTCCAGCACTTTCTGGGAAGGGACTTGCTTCATTGGAATCTAGGTCCTAGATTCTATGAGCTGCACGATCTTTCTGATTTGTCCGATATCATAGTTCAGTAACTTAGTAGTTTCATAAGGTGCTCGAATCGGTTAAATGGCAGGGATAGGTAGGGGAACCCCGTTAACGTCCCGTGGGGTCACAAGGGATCTCAGAGTTTTTTGAGCTAAAATAAAGCGTCAGCAGCCACTTACAACCTTACCCAACGATTTGACTTTTAAACGGCCTTCTGACGGAAATGAGGACTTTTTGAGCCGACAAAAGAAAACTTGGCAATGTCATCTCTTTGCTTTTGAGTTTAATATTTTACAAAAGCACACTCCGCGTTTTTATTTAATAGGTCAATCAAAAGCCATTCAACGCCGGTTTTGTTTTTGTAAATTTTTAACATTTTAAGAATATGTTGAATGTTATCTTTTCATTTAAGATCCACTTTTGGTTGTAACTTTTTTTTCCATTTCCAAGGTTATTTCCCCCATGATCGTTTTAATATGATACATTTCTTTTCTGGTTATATCTTATTCTTTCCATAATAATAAAAAAAAATTAAGTTTTCTCACACTTTCTTAAGAATTTCCAGAAAAAAGACAAATACATAAAAAAAACGCGCGGGTGTTTTTAACCGGTTCATATTTAAATTTACAGATTTTATTTTTATGTTGTTGACTTAAACATCATCATGTTGCAGCAGCAGCAGGTTGAACTCTGCTTGTTACGAATATAAAATATTTACCGTTAAATTAAGAGGTCAGTGATTCAAAACAAGTTCCAAATACGAACATATACAACGTATTCATATTTGCTGGGTGTGTGTTTTAAGAATTAAATGCAGTTCTGAATAAGAGACATATGAATTTGTAAAAGAAACGGTTGTTGATGGAAAATTTTCAAACCAAGAAATTTATATGTAAAATATTTTTTTTGTTAATCGAAGCTTGTTTAGGTTTTTTTAAGCATCTGTCAATTCATTATTTTTCAATTAATAGAGCATTTATGTTGTTTCTTTGTCTTTCTCTTTGTTTTTAGGTTGTGAATAAATGACACTATTCAAATTGTCAGCTGTTGTTTGACGCATGTCCTTATATGTAGTTAAAACATGCACAAAGATCCTGTCGATATTATCTGCAATTAAATGGTTACCACCAATACGAATACCTAAAAAAAAATATTCCTTGAGTAGCAGAAACAATGCACTTTTTTACCTTTTAATGTTTTTTTTACCTTTTGTATTACCCTACACTATATTGCTATAGATACTAGATGATGTTTGTAACGGCTGATAACGCTAAGGATTAAAACTGATCATTGTTTAAAAGTGTCGTCAAACAATTATTTCGTCAAGTTTTTCAGCACTTTTAGAAATTTTTCTAATTTTTTTCTGATTTCCATATTACAATCGAAGAGTGCTGATGAAGGATGGGTGGCAACTTCCGAAAGCTGTCGAAATCTCCACTTAGCCTGTGTTTCCAATTCATTTTTTCTGCTGCGGCTTAATGGTTAGCGCATATGGCTATTATCCAGCAAGCCTTGGTTCGATTTTCAGCTCATTCAGAACTGCATTTTCTTCAGATATTTATTTATAACTAATATCAATTGCAGCACCCTTCTTCGTTAATAAATAGCACTAAGAATGTTGACAAAGTAAAATAATAAAGCAATGGCTTTTAAATACAGCTTAAAAATATAGGTTGCCATATCAACACCAAATGGAGCTGCAACAACTGTCATACTGAAGCACTTTCTTCTCTTTCAAATCTTTTCCCCTCTCTTCTAACCCCTTTCCGAAAAAAGAATACGATTTTATTAGTAATTGAAAGTCAGCATTGCCTGAGTAGCCTCTTTTATATAGGTTAGGTTGTAACCTATGAGGTCCGTTGTGATACTACTGGACTGTAATAGGTTCTCCTGCCTTTAAACCAATTTGAGCTCCTTATGAAACTCCTATGATATTGAATTTTGACATCCGCGAAATCAGAAAGATCGTGCAACTTCCTAGATCCCAGTAGAGCAAGTCTCTGACCAGAAAGTGCCGGCCAATGGCAGTTAAAATGCTCTATAGCTTCCAACTACTCCTCATCCTACAACTCCGGCACAAGTCATTTAACGTCATATTTACCAGCTCAGCATGCTTTTCTATAAGACATAGTTCGGTAATTATAGCAACCACCACCGAAATCTCTCCTCTTGAAAGCAGTATCAGCTTACTTGGGCTCTTCTGATTAAGAGAAGGCCAAATCTGTCGTGTATTCTCACACATCCATTCATGTGCCCATCTCTGATAAGTCTCCGTTGGGGAACAAAGCCGTAGATTTTGTTTGCCAGTTTCTAGAGGCATACCAACACATTCCAATTCTGTTGGAACCTGTAACGTAGTTTCTAGTCTTGCAAGCACATCAGCTTTGCAATTCCCAGTAATGTCTCTGTGCCAAACTGTGTCAAACTGCTTGGCCATCTCATTTAAAGACGTGTGGCAGTTAAGGGCAGATTTTGTTTTCAGAAACATTGACTCCAGGGACTTGACCGCGGCTTGACTGTCTGAATAGATATTGACTGCGATTGTAGACAAAACATTTTAGCTTAACCAGTCTTAACTTTGTTGCCAGCATCTTTGCCAGGTAAACACTACAATGATTTGGCAATATTTAAGCCAGACTCAAACCAAGATCTTCTGAATAGATTCCAAACCCCACTTGTTCGTTTAGCTTCGATCCATCTGTGTACAAATTTATGGAGGCTCCACTACTCGGAATGTCTCTCATCCAAGACTCCCTGGACGGTATCATACTAGTAAAGTGAAGCTCAAAAATGCTCATCGACGGGGCGTAGTCTACATTTTGTGGATGCCATGGCCACAATCGCTGCTCTTTCATTGCAATGTGCTATTCAGTCGAACTCCCGTCGTAGCCGCATACTGTCTACCTAAATTGCATAATGGTATCAGGTGATGGAGGAATTTTAATGCAGCCGAAGAACACCAGTGATGCGCTATTCTCTGTACCTTCGTGATAACGACACAGTTCCCTTTTGATATTAAAGCAGTGAAGGACTTTATCGCTTAAACCCCATCGTTTTACCATGGCCTTTTTACACGAATATAAAGCAATCGTTGCTTTTCTTACCAGTTCCTCAATATTGAGCCTAAAATTAAACCTCTTATCTAGAAATGCTCCAAGATGCTTGGCTCCATCTGAGAAGGCAATTTGAGTGCGGTCCAGAAAAAAAGGATCAAAAGCAGGAATTTTATTTTTTCTTGTAAAAAAAACGAGCTCTGTTTCACTTGACTTAACTCTCAGACCAAAGTCCCTTACCCATTTAGACAGATCTTTCACAATACCCAGAACAATGTCCCTCCAGGTTGGCAGGTGCTTTCCCTTTAATACAATCGTGACACCACCAGAATATGCGACAAAAATGACAGCCACGTGCTTCTAGAACGAGCAGTATTGAATTCAATGCCAGGTTCCTAAGTAGTAGCGAAAGAACACCAGCATGTGGTGTGCCCCTAAGGGAGCCCCCTTAGTCTAGTTTGTAGACGTAGATGTTATACGTCTATTGGCAAGTAGGTTTTTTACTATTAAAACGATCCCAAGCTTTACTCCCAGACCAGATAATGCCACAGTTATCGAGTCTAAGATGACATTATTAAAAACCTACTCTATATCAACTCCTTTACCGAAAGCAATCTATCGATGGTACCAACTAGCTCATAAAGAGCAGCTTCCGTTGATCTACCCCTTCTGTATGCATTTTGTCTAGTCGAAAGCAAACACAAGTTAATTACTCTACGCAAATATGAGCCTCCATTATCTGTTATCAAGCTGTGTGGGAATTGTCCCAGACTTCGGGATAAAGACAACCCTGATATCCGTCAATGTTGGCAGCTGCTTTACCGATATGGCGACATCGTCAGCATATGCGACAAAATGACAACCATGTGCTTCTAGTGAGAGCAGCATTGAATTCAGTTCCTTATAGTTTGTCCCTATTGACAAATCTTGACAAACATACGCTCCCTACAGTCATAACGATCCCACGCTTCACTCCTAGACAAAACAATGCCACAATTATCGTGTCTGGGATGACATTATTAAAACCCTCTCTATATCAAGAAAGATCACTTTAGTGTACTTCTTTACTGAAAGCGACCTCTCGATGGTAACAATGTGCTTATGAAGAGCAGTTTCCGTTGATCTACCCTTGCTGTATGAATGTTGCCTAGTCAAAAGCAACCTCGAGTCAATTACTATACGCAAATGTAAGTCTATCATTCGTTTCATTATTTTTAACAAAAAAGAAGACAGACTAATTGGCATGAAAATCTTCGGAGCTGTTTGGGAATTTTCCCAACCTTCGGAATAAAGACGACTTGCATGTCCTTCCATTTTGAAGAAATATTGAACCAGTTGTAAAGATTATACAGCCTGGGGGATTTACATATATTCATAAAGTTATAAAGTTTCAATCGGCGTAATGGAATTGCACGGAAAATGCGTGTTTAGTAGGAGATTTAGCGACATTTCATTGGAGGAAGAACACACCAGATTAGGAGGTATCCCAGGGGGCAAGGAGAAGAAGTCAGAACTTTGCGCAGCCGTGATGGCTCAGAAACTTCCTCTTTCCTTCCACAGAAGTTTTTCTAAGAATCACATTTGACAAATCTGATCATCTTCTTATAACTCTTAAGTTGCAGCATATATGCAGACCAGTCCTCGTCCACTCTTAAAGATTTTGCCTTATTTTTTAGCCTTCGTCGGATCACTCCGCACACAAGCAAGCTAATCGGGGTCCCTGGATATAGTGGGGTCGTTGGGAACGAATTGGCTGATGAATGTGCGAGAAAAGGCACGCAATCGGATAGTGGAATTGATGAACGAAATTGAAAGGTTATCTAAGAATATAATGAGGGATAGGTGGATATCACTGACTACGTACAGGATATCGCGAAGCATGTATCTACTGCCAAATCCTGAGGGGACAAAAAGTCTTCTTACTTCTGGCAAATGGACGGTTAGCCTATTAGTGGGAGTACTTATAGGACAGTGTATAATTGGCCAAATGGCCGTGCGTATGGAAATTTCTGATAGGGACTATTGTAGAAGTTGCGGGGAAGTGGAGGAAGAGAAGTCAGTGAAGCTCTTGTTATATGAATGTCCGGGGCTGACAAGAAGCCGCCTTAATCATTTGGGGCAAACATTTTTCGATGACCTAGATTGTCTAAGCGGTGTCTCATTGACATTTCTAGCCGAATATCTTAGAGAATCGATATTCGGCTAGCATACTACAAGGTCGTGTGCTCAGAAAGTTAAGTAATTTTAATATACCCCGAGAGTCTTTCTGCCGAACCGTCTATCGTTTTAAATATATACTGATTTTCAGTTTTAAATTAAAAAAAAATCTGTTTAATTTTTTAATGTTTAAAAATTCTTCAAACAAATTGAGTGTTACAAACGAAACTAAAACTGTATAATGTCGTTGGTAGGGTATAAATTTACAAGGAAAGTACATAATTTCTTACAAATAAAATAAACTACGTATTCAAAAAACAACCTAATCACACATGTCCTGACGCATATGCATAACATGTCCTTAACATTGATGTTCAAGAAGCAGCTGTTTATAAAAAACAAAAGTTTCAATTTTTTATGAAAATAAAAAAATCGAAATTCTTAAAAGAAGAATCAACATGAATCAAAAATTAAAGAAAAAATAGTGTCTACACTTTATAAATAAATGATTGTAAATATATTTTCGTCTTTACAAAACAATGCCATTCATGAATGATCCATACAATCCATCTAGAAGGAAAAACAACACCATTGTCTTTTTGTCTTAGGAGGTCTCATTATAATACTAATTTTTTGTTTTGTTAAAAGTAAAAGGGAAAAGAGAAAAACGAAAACAACAACTGCATTGTCTTGGCTGTTACACAGTAAACTCCTTTAGAAACCAACCCTTAATACAATTGAATGCCTAGAACTATATTGATCTCTTATTTCTTAGAATTTTTTTAAATTCCTTATTTTTCAAAACTGCAATTCATAATTCAAAGAGTTTTTTCACTTTTACAAAATATTTCAAACCCATATTGAAAAAAGTAAAAAAGAAAAAAATTTAAAAGTTCCTACTTAAATGACAATTTGTTTCACCTTACATGACACGCGTCATGTTAAAAATGTTGTTCATACTTGAGGGCAGAAAACTCACACAACACATTTTCACATGTGTTGTGTATACATCCATCCATCTATCTACTTACTAAGCATGATGATGTTTAACCATATAGTTTTCACCTTTATTGAAATTCTTGTTGTTTATGTGTTAGAGAAAGAGAGAAATACCTCTGAGTTACACTATTTCCAGTGGAAGACATTTTTTATATTATACACCACTTGTGATATCTGAAATTATTGGTACTGGATCCATTTTCAAAAAGATCTTACCTTTGTATCGTGGGCTGGTTAAATTCGTAAATGGGTAAAATCAGACCAAGGAAAAAAAAAATCCTGAAATAATGGTCCTAGAAACTTGATATTATGAATGTAAAATCCGGCGGGAAAAAACATTCTGAAAAAAAATTTTTTTTTTCTTTCACCAACACTTAGGGGGTGACATGACATAATCCCCACGGACATAATCCCCATTTCCGTTATGGGGACTATGACCAAATTCATTTCGGTCATAATCCCCATAATGGTAGTGGGAACTATGACCGAAAATAATTTGGCCATAATCCCAATAAAAAACGGTCATAATTCCCAGATTTATGGGGATAATGACCACATAACAAATGGCCATAATCCCCATTACATTGATTATGTCCACTATACTAGTTGGTCTTAAAAGTTTTAAGCCCGACCGAAGGGATTACAAACTCCATGCATTAAACCCACCCTCTCCGCAAAAAACGGGAATTATGACCGAAATTTCTTTGGACTTAGTCCTTATAATATGAATGGGTGTTATGACCGAATAATTTTAGGGGATGTCCTTTATAAATGTAGTGTATTGTGGTGATAATAGGGAAAATAGGTTATGGGAAGTAGGAAAGAGAGAGTATAGTTTATGGATGTTTAGTTAACATTTTTCTTAATTGTAGTTAACAAGGAAGACCTCTGCGGGAAGTATATTCACACACAGAAAAATAAATTTCCAACTAAATTATTCAGTTGTATCAACTCACAATTCGGTTGCTGCAACTATATTCGGCTTTGACAACCGAATTTTTTTGTAATATTGATCAAATTCTGCTGTGACTACCGATTTAAATTGAGACGACTTGAAACATCAACTGAATTTCAGTTTGAAATCAGCAACTTTGTTTTCTGTGTGCACATACGGATAGTTCGACCTAAAAATTAATTTTCTGTATAATGCGTTGTGCGGTACAGAAGGCAATCGGCAGCAAATGGATATGCCCTACCAGATAAGCAAGTACTTCGTACAAAAACCCGGGATCGGAGGATAAGTTCGCTTATCTCAGCAGAACACTTACCATAGTAATACTCCTCTAACATCTCTAGAACAGTGATACACAACTAACATTCCGACGATGTTCCAAAGAGTCGAAGAGATTCGACGTCCTCCGTTGGACACGGTCCCGAAACTTCAAATAGACAATGAAGCCCATGCCCATCTTCGGTCGAATATAGGCGATCAGGAGGAGTTCAGTAATTCTGCAAGGGTTAGTAATGTCACTGGGCCCTAAGACCTATATGAGCCGTACGTCAAACTGCTTGGCCATCTCATTCAATGACGTGCTTCAATTAAGTTCAGATCTTGTTTTCGGAAACATTGACTGCAGGGACTTGACCGTGGCTTGACTGTCAGAATAGGTGTTGTCTGCGGCTGTAGACTCAACATTGCAACTCCAACAGCCAACCACGTTTTTTAATGGCAGCATCTCTACCTAGTAAACACTGCAATGATCTGGTAATCTACGACCCAGGCTCAATCTAAGCTCTTCCGAATAAACTAGAAAGCCCACTTGTTCGTGTAGCTTCGATCCATCTGTGTAAAAATTAATGAAGGTTCCACTACCCGGAATGATCTGATCCATTAAAATCAACTTTATTCACCAGAACCCACTCAAAGACTGTGAAAGGCTTCAGAGTGAAAGTGTCAATTTCCAATGATCAAACCAAAACGAATGACAAATGTTGCTGTCGTCTGCAAAAGAGGAGATAGCATATTATGTTCAACTATGAAGGTCTGTAATAAAGAAAAGAAAACGAGTAGGAGAGAGAGACCAGAACCTTGCGGTGCCCCTGAGTTGAGTTGAATCCTATCTGATAAAACCCAATCTGCAACAAGGTCTCTGAGAAAACTCGGTATAAATCGAGAGAAATCGTGCCACACACTATCGAAAGCCTTGGAAATATCTAAAGCAACCACCTTACTTTCACCAAATTGGTGAAATGGATAACCACCAACGTTCCGAAAGGAACGCCATAAGGTCTTCTGTTGAACGACGTTTACAGAAGTGATATTTTCGGTCACGAAAAAGTGAGTTTGACTGCAGATAATCAACAAGATGGGGATTGACCATGTTCTCAATCACCTTCGAGAGCGTATAACAAATTGTTAACGAGGTTTGAAGACGAAGCCTTTTTGGGGACTAGTTGGACGTTGGCTACCTTTCAGCAGGTAGGGTAGATACTCTAAATCAACGAAAAACTGAAAAGGTTTGTTAATGGACAAGCTGCTTTAGCTCCAGTGCTGGTATGCCATCGGGGGTTGGTAACTTATTTATGTTCAGATACTCGAGTACTCCTGTAACTGCACGAAAAAAAATAGAAAATAGAAAATATATCTAGGAAATAGAACTGGAAACTCTTTCAAGTTCTGCCAGTGGTTAATCGCCTTCTAGCAAGAACAAATTTCTTGCAAATAATCCAGCGAAAAGGTTAGCCTTCTCAACTCGGTTAATGAACACTTGGTCATCCTTTATAAGAGTCGGTATAGACGAATTAGCATAATCCCCTACTCTCTTTATGAATGACCCAAATAGCATACTACTCCGACGGCAGAAATAACTATAACACGAATACTCTATTCGTAGAAAAGCTTCTCGCGTTTTAGTACATTGGTACAATTGGTTCTCGCCTGTTTGTGCAGCATATCAGAATTGTCATTTTTGTTATCCAGCCAGTTTCAGAATGCTTACTCTCTGGATCTGACCGCAGTCCTGCAAGTCTGATTAAACCAACACTTATCCTTTGACTTTACCGAAATTAGCTTTGAAGGAATAAATTTCTTCATTCCAAGATCTTTTACTTTACACACCATTTCCGCAGCGGCATCAACGTTACCGTCATGTAACAAAATATCCAGTTGATGTAAATGATGTAAAAATGTGTTGAGTTCTACCCAACGAGCCTTTTTGTAAATATAAACCGAGCGTTAAGTAGCCGACCGAGAAACGCTCCGAAGTGCCAAGCACGAAAAGAATGCAGAAATAGTGCTATGATCACAGTTACCAAGCGGTTCAAGTACATTTGCTTCATATTTATCAGGGTGTGAAATAATGGTTTTAGGTATGGAAATTTGAAACGTAGCTGAAAAAAATTGTAATAAAGGTACTTTTTTAATGGACATTTTCCAAGAGAAGGGAATATAATACGAAACACCGGATGATAATAATAAAACAATTAGCGCGAGGATAATCTAGTTCCCCGATGCCACACACACCAACAGATTTTTTTATGGAGTTTTTTTTTGAGTCTAAATTTATTTTAAAAAATTTTGTAAATGGTGTAAATTTTTTTTAATTTTTATTTTTGGTTGCCTAAATGGAAAATTTTTATTTATTTTTTTTATTTTTGGTTACATGCGGATGGATGTCATCCATTGGATGATGCCTTTAGTTATAAATTTGTAAACCACATTATGTTGCACCCTGGTTGTTGGTTGTTTGTGTTAACTACCTACGCAGTCGCAATAGCAGTTCCAGTCATTGTCGTCGTCGTTGTTGTTTTATGTGTCATGTTTTCATATCATAAATACAATTTTATGTTGCTGCACTTTGGTTGAATATTTATCTGTATGAATGTCTGTCTGTCCGTCTACCTATCTAAGGCCATGGTTGTTGGTATTTTATTATTTTTTTTTTTTTAATAGTAATTTTTGGCGTTTACGCTATTAGGAGGGCCCTAATCATCAACTATTTATGAAAGAATTGAAAACGTTTTTATAGAAATTTCTTTTTTTTGTTTGTTGTTGTTAAAAAGTAGTCAAGCGTTCAGTGATATATTCGTGTAAAGTTAGTGAAATGCTGGCGATAGGAATTTGGAAAGTATAATTTAAAAATGAGAGAGAATATTTTTTTTATATTTGTTTCATAAAATTATATTCTGGAGGTTCAATAATCAAATTGTTTAATTGAAATAAATAATCTATTTTATTGTTGTTCTTTATTCGGGAGTTCACTTTCACCATTCACCTAATTTTTAAAAATTTTATGTTTTTTTTTAATTTAAAGATTTTTAATGATTGACTGGATGTTAGAGATAATCTCCGAAGCTACTCAACCGATTTCAAAAATATTTTTACCAATATATAAAATATTCCTTAAGGCTGGACATGGGTGTAATTGACCATGCCCATTTCTACGCCCCATTTTCCCAAAAAATGTAAAATCTAAAAATCGTTGAAGCTATAATCTGATTCTAAAATATTACAATAAAAAACTTTTTATAAATTACGATTCTAACGGGGCACAATAAAGTAGAGTAGTTTACTTTTGTATTTTTTTTTTTTGTACTGAAATCTATATTCTGAAATAATGGTTTTGAAATTTGGTATGTAGGAAAATTTTAAAACATGTCAATTCACTCGAAAAAAAAAATAAGATTTTCTACCTTACCCTTTTCGAATTGGAGGAAACTGGGAAAATAATTCGGCCCTTACAAAAAAAATCATAGTGCCAAAATTTTGGACTTCTGGTTATTTTTCTTTCCGAGACATATTTGACAAAAGTGTTCTGACTTAAAAGACGTTATCTCAAAAAGCAATCAATGTAAATGTTTTCATTCAGGTTTCAAATAATAGGTACTGAAACAGATGTTAAAATGACATGCACCATTTTTTTTTTTAAAAGAGTCAAAGGTCATTGTTTTGACCCTTGATATAAAAGTGATATTCTTAAAGTTATGGAAAAATATATGTTGTTAAATATCTCTAAATTAAAATTTTATAGAAACACACTGACAGGTGTGTAAGAAAATAATTTTTTTTTTTATTTTTTGAAACCCTGGTACCAAAATCAACTTTACCTTATGCTTTCGATGTGCAGAGTACAAATATGACCTTTGAACTGGCCTATCGTTATTAGTTTTTGAGATATATGCACCTAAATGTTCGAAGTTTGGAACGCAAAATAAAACTTTCTTAATTACTTTTGGTAGTAAACATCATATTTAAATTTCGTGAAGATCGGAGGGTACCACTAGGGAGACTTCCATTGTTAGAGGGTCAAAAAATGTACTTTTGTAGTGTTTGGATCTCCTGAAATTTTGGTCATAAAAGCCGGAACGGCTGGTGTAAACCAGCTGTAACCTAAAGGTGCGAACAATATATTTTTTTTTAATATGTATTTAGGATATCTAAATACATATTCGAAAATGGATTGAGCTAGAAATGTTTGGATGGCTGATTCCGATTTACGAGGTCTATTTATAATAACATTTTATTGGTGTCAACTTCTGAATACGTCCCAGAAAGTACTAAATTAACTGCATTGAAATCTTCAAACACGAATATCTTAAAAAAAGGTGTAAACTAGAGAAGCAAATTTAATAGTGAATTTTTTATTGTGTTTTGCAATAAAAACGCGATTTTTGCAAAAAGTGCTCGATCGAAGATTTCGATTTTTGTAGCTAAATTTTTCATAGATATCCAAAATACATATTCAAAAAAAAATTTATGGTCGAACTTTTAGGTTACAGCTGGTTCAGCTGATTATTGAAATGTAGGATCCTCCATCAGAACAAAACATCCCAGTCAGAAAAATACAATCGCAAAAGCGTTGTGAAAGCGTTGTGGACGGTTGTACGAGCATTCTGTATACCAACTTCAAAGTGCCTTCAGATGATCCGAATAATAACACCGATCTACGCTAGGTTTAAAACGTTTTAAAAACGATGTTAAAAAGTGCTTTGAGAACGTTTTTTTAAAGTCATCAAAGCGCTTTAAAAACCCAAAGTAAAGAATTTCTGTTTTAGTTCGGTTATAATAATTTGTTTGATACAAAGTGAAATCCGAAAAAAAAATTTTGTTTGTACCTCAAGAAACTTAAAAAAGTTTTCGGAACTTAGAAAATTAAAAAAAAAAAATCTAAAAACATTTTTGATGATTTTTTTTACTTAAAAAACAAAAAAAAAAAAGTGACAAAAATTTTTATTCAAAAATAGTTTCGGAACTTAGAAATTTTTTTTTCAAAAAAAAAAAAATATCTAAAGAACTCTTAAAACGCTTTTCGAATACGCTTGCAAAGCTTTCCAAAAAAATGTTTTGAGATTGCTTTTTTTTTTTTGTTATAGAGCGTTCAGAACACTTTTCAAAAACGCTCGCAAAGCGTTTGAAAATAGCGTTTTGAGAATGCTTTTTTTTGTTACAGTGCTTTCAGAACGTTTTTTGTTTTAGAAACGTCGTCAATTTCTGCTTGGGATTATACAAAAAAAGCTTTTAGGTACAAAACTGTACCTGGGTTATTTTTTTTTCGAAGATAATTGTTTCGAAGATAATTGTCTTATAAACTTAAGAATTGTTATACCCTCCACTCTACTGATAGAGGGTATATATTAGTTTATCTTTCGATTTGTAACTCCTCGAAATATTGGTCTAGTATATATATTCATGATCCCCGATCGATTTTCAGTCGATATAATGATGTCCGTCCGTCGGTCTGTCTGTCCGTCTTTGGCATATAAGTTTGTAATTTACCTCGTCAGGTTGGTATTGCATTCCAGCATAATCGGCCCAGTGGTTCATAAGTTATAAGCAAAAGAGTGAATTTCTGAAAGGGTTTTTCGCGAATTTACGAGTTAAAAAATAAGCTAACTTTGGAAAGACAATTCTGAGACTATTGAAGCTTTGCATATATCTCTGTCGACCCCAGGCCTAGTTCGCATTGAATTTCAGTAAAATCAGTCCAGTGGTTAAAAAGTTGTAAGCAAAACCCTAAATTTCAAATTGGTTTCACCTTTAATTCATGTGTCTAAAAACAGTATTGAAAGCATTGGTAAGGTACCAACGCTTTTCAAACTTTTTTACAATTTTATAACATCTTTTCGTCACTCAGAAATATTTTTACAATAAAAAAAAATAAAGTTACACTCGAAAAAAATTTTACACTCCACAAAATTTTTTACACTCAAAAAAAAAATTTAATATTTTTTTTACAAAAATGACTTAAATAAGTTTTTTTGTCAAAATAAAATATTTGTTATCAAATTGTTAATTTTTGTCTACGTTAAAAAATTGTTCTATCACATAAAAACGGCATTGTGGGAGTTATTCATGGATTCGGCCAAGTTGAAATTAACTTTTCTACTTGTTATTGTTGGATACTTTTTAAATCGTATTAAGGCTTTTAACAACAGTCTAGTAATTTCAGATCCCAGCAAAAATAAATCGAGATTTTGGCATCTTTTTATAGCATACCGAAGCGCATCCAAAGAGCGCTCTTGAGGATGCAGTAAAAAAAGTAAGGGGAAAAAATTAAAATTTTTTCTTAAGATTTTTTATATAAAACTTATAATATAAATTATTTATCGATAAAAATTTACACTTGCTTTCTTTTTTAATATATTCAGAACTTTTTGAATGAAAACCCATTTGTGCAAAGACACATGATTTGACTGCATCATTTTTGCGCAATTATCGGCGCTGTAAAAATGGCTTCAATCATAACATCTTTAACACATTTTGAATGATGATAATAAAAAGGCCAGATTTTAAAATATTTTTTAGTATTTAAAAAAAAATTTGAGTACCTACATCATTTCCACTTTAATTTCAGAAAATACATATTATATTACAAAAAAAGTTCAATCATATTTTAAAAATACCAATTGTATTTAAAAAATGTCCCATTATATTTTGAAAATTTCCAATTGAATTTCGAAAATTTCCATTTATAACCAAAAAATGTTTAATTACATTTCAAAAATTTTCAATTATATTTCATAAATTCCCATTTATAATTCAAAAATTTCCAATTATATTTTAAGGTTTTTCAACTGTATTTTATGCCTTTATGATACTTGCTTTTTTCAAGTTACTTGTTGCTGCATTTATTAGGGTTTTTCTATGGGAATTTCGATAAATTCAAAATTTTTGGTTGAAGTTATCGAAATTTTTATAGAAAAACCCTAATAAATGCAGCAACAAGTAACTTGAAACAAGCAAGTATCATACGCACTTTAGATATAGTCAATATTATTTCAGATTTTCCAATTGTCTTTCAGAAATAGTTAAATGTGTTTCATCTTTATGCTCCTTAAATTAGCTCTAAAAAGGTACATGAATTCACTGCATCTTTATAGCGCTTTTATCAGTGCTCTAAATGAACGTGATTTCAAAGCGTCTTAAGAGCGCTTTTTCGGTGTATCCAACTAGCGCTATAAAGTGTGACATTGCCTTAGAGAATCATGCATGAATTCAGCAAGTTTGGATGCGCTCCTTGGCTCAAGCTTCCTTTCCAAAAGCTGCTGCCAGTCCAGCAAAATTTCTGCTGGGATTTTATGTATTGCGTGTCAACCCAGGGACCACAACCACCCAAATCTCCCAACCTCAGAAAAATATATGTTGGAATTTTTGTGTCAATCGGCGTTTAAAAATTGAAATAGTTATTTTGTGAATTTAAAAAAAAAAAATAAATCTTTAAAAATTATTTCACACATAGCATATTTCTTTATTGCAATTATATTCTCAATGATCTTCCCCATCCGTTGACCGTGACCGTTTTGGATGTCACTGGTATAATTTCAAAATATTCATAAACAAAAAATAAAGACAACAAACGTCAACAGAGTAAAATTTCAAACTCAAGATGCTCTGTATTGATAGATACATTGCGCTCGTACAATAAATTTATACTCTACATTCAGGCAGTTCTAAACAGTTTTAAACATGAGAAAAAAAATTTGTCACAAAAAAATATTTTTTTATATTAGGGTGAAATTTATGTTAATGCTCATTAAAATTATTATTAAATTTTTGATTAGAGTCCCGTATTTCCCGATATTCCCAGGAATACCAGTATTCCCAGTTCTGGTCCCGGTTTTCTGGTTATAAACCTGTCAACGGTTCTCACACAATAAAAACACACCGGTACAAAATTTCTTATTTAGTTTAACCAGGAACATTTTTTGGAAACGGTTCCAATTGCAAAAAATTCTAAAATATATTCTACGGTAATCACAACAACATTTTCAATCTAAAATAATTTTTAAAAAAAACTGCTTGCTCTAGAAAACGATTGCTTTTGGGACAATTTCAAACAAATATCATTGATTCTAAAATGTTAAGTAGAATCGATTGAAGGGTAAATAAGAATGAATCAATAAGTCCACACAACATCAACCACAATGGAGGTGGGCCAAAGTATGAATTATCAGTTGATCGTATATATATTTGTGACAATCATTCTACGATCTTCAAAAATTATAAAACGACAATTTTTTATCATACTATGATCAGCGATGATCTTAATATGATATCTACAATCATTTTATGATAAAGTTATCAATCATACTATGATCTCCCTTCATTGTGGTTGTCATCTGTCTCCTCTCCGTGTAGTTTGCTAAGGAAACTTGAGATACCTAAAATTTCGGATACACAATTTCAAATTTTGTTTTTTTTTTAATTTTATACAGGCAGTATTTGCCCCCTTAAAAGCTCTTCAAAAAGTGCCCCCCTTCAAAATGTGTCCCCCATATAAAATAAATACTTAAAACAAAAAAATATCCAACAACTTATTAACATAACAATTCAAGACAAATATCAAAACTGAAAAAATTTTTGTTGTAGTTCAAAGATAGTTTACTGAAGATAAAAACCATAGAGTTAAGTTTTTAGTTGAATAAATGTTTTGATTTTTTTATGACCACAAAAAAGTGCGTGTGAAGGTGTATACACTTCCGGGATTTTTTTTTTTATTGTTTAAAAAGTTTATTTTTTAACATTTTTATGAGATTTCTATAAAAAGTTGTTTTAAAAGAAATTTACATAAACATGTGTATTGGTTTTCGATGGGGAAAATAACTACCCGAGCAAAAATAAAAAATAATCATTTCATACTTTAAATTTAGAGTGTAGGATTCTCCAGCGGAAAAATATCTAAAATGTGCTTTTTTATTATTTCGATTCTAAGAGCTCAAAAAAGGTGAAAAGGTGTATTTTGGTACTTTTTCTACTGTCTAGAAACTATCCCACTAACTTGAAATTTAGAAATATTTGATTCTCCAGCGGAAAAAAACATTTTGGTAAAAGAAGCTTTTAAAAATTCCGCTTTAAGGGCGTAAAAATATGTACTTTGGCACTCCAAAATATTGGTTCTATAGACTTTTAATTTGAAATGTAGGATCATCCAGGAACAACATTCTGATTAAAGTTAACTAGGTTTTTTGATGATATGGGGGCATTCTCACTTTGTCATTCCGTGTGTATCGCATCGAAAAAGCGGTCGGGGACTCCATATATATTATTTATTCATGAATGATTCTAAGATATTCTTTGAATGTCTGTCCGTCCGCCAGTCTCTATAAAACACGATTCAGTCCAAAATGAAGAAGCAAGAATCCTGAACTTTGACACAAATATGTCTAATGATAATGGGCCGGTTTAGTTCGTAAATTGACAAAATCAGCCTAGGGGGAAAAAGTTCACCCGTGAAGAACTTAACAAACTCTAACAACGACATTTTTTGACATGTTTTTTTTTTTATATTTTTGATTAAGAAAATGAAACAACTTAATGACAGATGAGGTTAAAAAATCCCCAGGGGGATTAGAAATCACATCTCTTTTTTTTTTGATCCATCCCTTTATGTAGGTGTGTATATCGTGAACCTATATTCAAAATATGCTAACTCAAATTTGACCGAAATGAGTTTCCGATGGCAAATAGCTCCCCTATTTAATACCTATCTGTCATAAAAATTTCAGAGCAAAAAAATAATTTGTTGTCGTTTTACATCAATTTTTGTTATTCTGCTAACTCAAAGTACATATTTTTTTGGTGAAAATAAATGCCAACTCCCATGGTAAATTTCCAAAAATTTTTCAAAAATTTTTTTTAAAAAAATTAGACCACATATCTTATTGCATTTGCCATGCTGAATACGAATCTTGTAAAGATTTTGATATCAAATGACTGGTTCTCGAGATATTGCCTTTTTGAAAATATCGGTAAATAGTGTTTGCAAAAAAAAATAAATTGCTTATATTTATGTAACTTTCAAACTGTTTATCAGATTGAAACATTATGAGTGGGGCAAATAAAGTCAATGATATAAGCTTTCAAAATAGCTAGTTTGGAGTGACCCTATTATAATACAGCGTGAGTTACAGAGCGCCAAAGTTGACCACCCTGAGATTAAAAGGCTTTCGGAGCTAGTAACTTTTAAAAATATGCAACGATTTTAATTTTTTTTTTTCAGTTTTTGCAATTACCGTACTAAGGATAACAAAAACAAAAAAAAAAGTATTTCAAAAAAAATTTATTTTTATTTTCCGAAAAAATATGCCAACTCTAAAAAAATATTTGTTTTTTGTCATAGTAATAAATGCCATCTCTGAAAAATACGCAAACAAGTGCAAAATATAAAATTTTTGGCATAGGTAAAAATTATTTAGAATATTTAAACCATCTTTTGGAAGGTACATTGTTTTTTGTTACAATAATTTGCGAAATAACTAGTCTTTTAGCTCTCCTGAACAGTAAGCTTTTCGAGTTGGCATTTATTGAATATAGTTCGACGATATAAAAATAATAAGTTAAACAACGATAAAATAGTACTCCTTAAGTGCTAAAAACAAAAAAATACAGTTGTAAGCATTGTCGTGAGAAACAGTGTGACCCGCGAAATTCCCGTGGTTCCACCTGGGCGCGTGAGTGAATTTGGATTCACGCTCGCTCACGAAATAAATATGTAGCCCACGCCCGATCACGTACGATATTTTTTTTTGGTCACGCACTGTCACGTGAGTGGCTAAAATTTTTCTTACTCTAACGAAATAATCCCGCTCACAACGACTTACGAAATAAAACATTTAACGAAATGTATATAATTTCCTAAAAACAATCAATATCATTTTATCATTGATAAACAATAACAGTCAAACTCGGTTATAACGAACTAATTTTAAAATCCCGACGTTTTGGCATCAATTTTCTTTTATAACTAACTCGGTTATAACGAATCCTCGGTTAAAACGAACTGCTTATTATGGTCCCACGAAAACAATTTCATGTGTATTTTCCTTTTTATAACGAACTCCCATAAATATTTTTAATGTGCGGCAGTCATGTTTGTCAAACTTACAAAAGGTTGGAATTTTTTGTTTTATTTATATTTTTAATGTTTTCTTTTCAATAAGTAGTGTATTTACGAAAAACATCAAATAAAAGTTGGATCTGTTTTTTTTGGAAATAAAACTAGGTTTATATAAAATATACCCCGCTTATAGCAAACTTCGCTTATAACGAACTATTTTTACTCGTCCCTCGGAGTTCGTTATAACCGGGTTTAAATGTAGTTAAATCACAATTCTGTATAAGTCACCCTCTAAATTCAATATGAAGACAATTTTCATACTTGTTTTCTGTTTTGGAAAGTATTTACTCACGAAATCAAAATTACTCATTTAAAATTTTCTCTAATCACGCGCACTAACGATCACGTGAGTAAACATAGATTTTACTCACGATCACGCATGAATCACGAAAAAATCATGTCATGCAAGCATCCCTAGTTCCACCTAGAAAAACACAACTCTTTAAAAAGTTGAGATTGATTAAGTTTGTGCCAAATGAATACACCATGGATGATGGTCGGTATATGGGTTATTCGTAATTAAAATAATTCATATATTCGATTTTTTCAAAAGTTTGGCTAATTTTAATCTGAAAAACATTTAGTGTGTGGCAATCAAAGGAGAGCTGATGACGAAAGGGTGGCATCTTTCGAAAGCTGTCGACATCTCCACTAAACCTGTGTTGTCAATTGATTTTTTTCAGATTTTCTCATTGTACAACAATTATGTGACTGGGTCGCGACCTTATGCACTTGATTACAATTTTCCACCACATCAGGTTTTTGAGAAAATTGAGGTCAAAGTTGAAAAAAAACGCCGTTTTGTACATTTTTGGAAACTCATAGCGGATGAACCGGATGTGATGACGAGTCAAGGGTAAAGCATAAATATTACCCTTTAAGATGCAGAACTCATTTGGTCAGTCGCCTTAATCCTTTGCTATCTGTTTGTCTGTGTTTGTCGATAAAAAGAAGGTTTTGATGAAAAAAGTTTTTAATGAAAAAATATTTGTGATAAAACAAAATATTTAATGAAAAAAAATTTTGATAAGAGAATTTTTGACGAAAACACAAAAAAATTGCTGGAAATAGAATTGTAGTGTTGGAAACTGACAAAATTTCTTCTGAAGAAAATATAAATATTCACATATATAAAAAACAATTTCCATTAACAAGACAAACCGATATTTAAAATCCTGCTGATGATAACACTAACTGGAGTGTTTGAAAACTGTATGGGAATACCAGAAATGTCTATAATTTTTAAAAATTAAATTTTTTTCTGCATTTTTTCAACTTGAAGCATTATAAAAAAAATTGATTAAACAAAATATGTATGAAAAAAAAAATTATAAAAAAATATTGATGAAAAAAGAAATATTGATAAAAAAATATTGATGAAAAGAATATTGATAAAAAAAATATTGATGAAAAAATATTGATGAAAAAAAATATTGATGAAAAAATATATTGATGGAAAATATTTTAATGGAAAAAAATATTAATTACAAAAAAAATATTGATGAAAAAAAATGAGAAAAATATTGATGAAAACAAATATTGATGGAAAAAATATTGATGAAAAAAAACAATTATAAAAAAATGTTGATTAAAAAAAAAATTATGAAAAAAAATATTGATGAAAAAAATATTGATAAAAAAATATATTGGTAGAAAAATATATAAATGGAAAAAAATATTAATTACAAAAAAAAAATACTGATGAAAAACAATGTTGATAAAAAAAATATTGATGAAAACAAATATTGATGAAAAAAAAAATATTGACTTAAAAAAAACAAAATTTTTGATGAACACAAAAAAAATTATTCTAAAAATGTATGAAAAAAAATATTGATAAAAAAATATATTGGTGGAAAAATATAATTGGAAAAAAATATAAATTACAAAAAAAAAAAAATATTGATGAAAAAAAATTTTGATGAAAAAGATATTGATGAAAACAAATATTGATGGAAAAAATTTTGATGAAAAAAAATATTGACTAAAAAACAAAATTTTTGATGAACACAAAAAAAATATTGCAAAAATGAATGAAAAAAAAATTTATGAAAAAATAAATGATGGAAAAAATATTGATGAAAAAACATTGATGAAAAAAAAATTTATAAAAAAAAGTTGATCAAAAAAAATTATGGAAAAAAATATTAATGAAAAAATATATTGACGAAAAAAATATTGATGAAAAACATATTGAAGAAAAAAAAAAAATTATTGATTAAAAAAATATTGATTAAAAAAAATATTGATGAAATATAATTATGTTACGCTTTATTCACCAGCTGGTGAATATTTTTTTATTCACTAAGAGGTGAATTATTATCCAAGTTACAAACCCAAGTTACTAAAATTTTTGGTTTTAAAACAGTAATTCTTATTTTTTTTTTGTTAATCGTAAGCTTATATAGTCAAACTGATATGGCGTCCTGCAACTTTTTTAAAAACTTGATACCACACTAAAAACATTATCATGTTAAAAATTCAAAAAAACGGAATAAATCAGAAAAGATCCGGAAAATCAGAAAAAAATCGAAAAACTTTTAAAAAATTTAACATAATTCAGAAAATAATTTAATTTTATAATAAAGGTGGTATGATACTTGCTAGTTTCTGTATTGGATTTTTTTAGGATTGATCGAATAAAACAACAAATGCGAGAAAGAACAAGAAATACAAAAAAATAAAAACAAAACAAAAAAACAATATTGTCAACTTTTATTTTCAAAATAAATCGCCCAAAATAGCTAAAAACGCCCAAAACAAATGTAAAACCGGTCCATTCGAGCAAAAACTAATAAAATTTTTATATTTTTTTTGTTATCGATAATTTTGCAGTGAAATTATCGATAACACACGTATATTTTTTGACGTTATAAGTTTTTTTTCCATGATATTGTCATACTCTTTACACTTGGTCAGTTTCCTATGAAAATATATTTGCACTGTTCTCCAAAATATAAAAAATACAAAAACTAGCAAGTATCATAACACCTTAACACAATGATACAAAATCGAATTTTCTGAATCGGAATTGGATGAAACCAAAAGTAAATGAAAGTAGACATTTGACATAACAAAACCCTCAAGGATTTTTTTTTTTTAATTTAGCGCTAGATTTTTTTACACGCATTTAATGGTGGTGATTAAATTTTTAAAAATAAACCACTGTGCACCGTTGCGTATGATTGTTGTTTAAAGGCAATTACAAAATTAGGCATACGCCACTTATACAGTTTTCAAGCAATTATACTGTAAGTAAAATTTAAACTTTTGAAATGACACACAAAAACGCCGAAACACCCCAACATATTTTTGGGTAATAAGGAGTGAGATCATAAAAATGTTAACACACATTTTT
The DNA here is from genome assembly GCA_963921195.1 of Pegoplata infirma. Lineage (NCBI taxonomy): Eukaryota > Metazoa > Arthropoda > Insecta > Diptera > Anthomyiidae > Pegoplata > Pegoplata infirma. The sequence goes on from OY992539.1 coordinate 32,367,686, forward strand.
GCCTACAACTTTGGTGTAAAGCTTCCAAATTTTTTTTTTTCGGCAGTTTACATTTTAAAAATATGTCAGTTAATAAATTAATTTACATCATGAGTTTTAATTTGCAATTTTTTACACAATGGACGATGAAAGAAAAGTGCGTTCAAAAATAATTAAATATTTTCAACAAAACCAAACATGGACATACAAAAAAATTGCCAAAGAAACTAATGTATGCCGCCAAACAGTTTCAAAAGTGGTAAAAAGGTATCTGGAACACCTAACAATTGAAAGGAAGCCGGGAACAGGAACAACGACTGGTTATCGTAACATTGGTAAGGCATATAAAGTTAAAAGCATCCTTAAGAGAGCTCTTAACACATCTGGCAGAAAAACAGCTCGATTAGCCCAATGCTCAGACTTTTTTGTACGTAAAGTGAAACGTAAGGCGGGACTAAAGTCCTACAAAGTTCAAAAAGTTCCCGATAGAAACGCTTTTAAAAATTTGGAGGCCAAAACCAGAGCTAGAAAATCGAAATCAAATTTAATAAAAAAATACAACTGTTGTGTAATGGACGACGAAACTTATGTCCTGGCTGATTTTGCGCAGCTCCCTGGTCAAGAATTTTATGTTTCCGATGTTCGAGGAAATGTTGCGGAAAAATTTCGGTCAAAAAAGCAAACGAAATTCCCCAAAAAATTCCTAGTATGGCAAGCCATATGTAGCTGCGGCCAAAGAAGCCAGTCATTTGTGACATCTGGCTCTATAAACAGCGAAATTTATATCAAGGAGTGTTTGCAGAAGAGACTTCTTCCGTTCTTGAGTCAGCACAATGTATCCACTTACTTTTGGCCCGATTTAGCATCTTGTCACTACAGCAAGAAAGCGCTGGAGTGGTATAATGATAATAATGTGGTTTTTGTACCAAGAGAGGCAAATCCACCAAACTGCCCGGAGCTCAGGCCAGTGGAGAGATATTGGGCTCTTGTTAAAAAAGAATTAAAGGGCACAAAAAAGGTCTCCCAGGACATGCAAGATTTCAAACGTAGATGGACCACCTGCTCTAAAAAGGTGACAGAAACTACCATAAAAGCCTTAATGGGAGGGTTTCCGGAAAAAGTGGATAACTTTGTTCGTAGTGGTTAGAGTTCCATGCGGTTTTTTTGTTATGATTTTGTATTAAATTTTATTTGATAAAAATTTTATTAAATTTATTTAATAAAAATTTAGAATCCAATGGTATACTCCGTTTTAAAAAGTTAGCTCAAAATAACGAGATATTTCGATTTAAAATTTGCAAATGTAGAGTAAAAATTGAATAAATTTAAAAAGAAAATTATAAAATTCATCAAAATAAGAGGAAATATTGTTCCATGTCCGTTTTAAAATGGACGATCATTATTTCTAGATATAAATTTTAACAAATAACAAGTTTTTAACAAGTTTTTTAAGGTTTTTCATTCAAATAAAATGAAAAATCACCTTAAATCTACTACAAATTTAAAATCGAAATATCTCGGGATTTTGAGCTAACTTTTCAAAACGGGGTACACCACTGGATTCTACGACCCAAAATTAGGTTGACGTGTCTCGGCGTTTTGGTGTGTCATTTTCACCTACTTACAGTGTTATTTTTATTACAATTATAATAAAAGTTCACAAAAGTTCAAATTCGTGTAAAAAAAAATCTAGCGCTGAACTGAAAAAAAGCCTGGAGTGTTTTGTTATTGTTTCAGTTGCTTTGGATTTTATCCCATTCCAATTTTGGTTGTTGCACTGTGTAATTTAACTGACTAAATATTTTACTTCTATATTTTTTCCCACAACTGTATATTAAATGGCAACATAATAAAAAGCTTATCATTTTACCAATAATGTCCTCAATTTTCACGCATTAAAGCAGCGAAAAACAGTCTAAATAGGCGCCTTGTTTTTTTTTTTTTTGCATTAACGCCACACACAATTGAAGCCTAGAAAAAATAAAAAAAAACCTTATCAAATGTTTGTATATAACATAGGGAACCTACAACAATCATGTATAAATAGTATATAAAAGCGAGTAAAAAGTGGTACATAATATACACCAGAAAAAAAATACAATAATAAAAACTTGACAACAATAACAATTTATATAAATAAAACAAAAAATCATGATTTTTCGAGTAAATAACCAGGGTAAGGAATGGCACACACATGTGCTGCACATCACATTTTACTAATGTGTCGTGTGCCCATAGAATGGCACACGACACATTGGCCGTGTGCCATGTGCTGGCACACGGCACATTTCAGGTGTGCCATGTGCCATAGACATGGCACATGGCACATCTGAAATGTGCCGTGTGTCCTATTATGACACATGGCACATTTGAAATGTGCCGTGTGCCAGCACATGACACATGGTAAGTGTGCCAGTTATTGGCACATGGCACATTTCAGATTTTTTTTTTTTTAATAATTGTTTTTAGAAATAAAATACTTTTTTCAGAAAAATACTACTTTTTAAAAAAAAATATATATTTTTTTTACAAAAATAGTACTTTTTTAGAAGAAAAGTACTTTTTAGAAGAAATAGTATTTTTTTAGAAAAAAAAGTACTTTTTAGAAAAACAAATACTTTTTTGGAAAAGTTAGTACTTTTTTAGAAAAAACAGTTCTTTTTAAAACAAATAGTTCTTTTTTAGAAAAATAGTACTTTTTAGAAAAATATAGTACTTTTTTAGAAAAAATAGTACTTTTTTAGAAAAAATAGTACTTTTTTAGAAAAAAATAGTACTTTTTTAGAAAAAATAGTACTTTTTTTAAAAAAATTTACTGTTTTTTTTTATAAAAAATAGTACTTTTTTTAAAAAATGGTACTTTTTTGAAAAAATAATACTATTTTAGAAAAAAAAGTACTTTTAAGATAAAAAATTATTTTTTTTAGAAAAAATACTACTTTTTAGAAAAAATTTTACTTTTTTAAAAAAAATAGTACTTTTTTTTAAAAAAAAAGTACTTTTTAGATAAAAAAGTACTTTTTTAGAAAAAATAGTACTTTTTAGAAAAAAAAGTACTTTTTTAGAAAAAATAGTACTTTTTAGAAAAAATTTTACTTTTTTAGAAAAAAAAGTACTTTTTTAGAAAAAATAGTACATTTTTAGAAAAAAATGTACTTTTAATATAAAAAAGTACCTTTTTAGGAAAAATATAACTTTTTAGAAAAAATTTTACTTTTTTTAGAAAAAAATTTACTTTTTTAGAAAAAAGTTTACTTTTTTTAGAAAAAATAGTACTTTTTTGAAAAAATAGTACTTTTTTGAAAAAATAATACTACTAAAAAAAGTACTTTTTTAGAAAAAAAGTATTTTTTTTAGAAAAAATACTACTTTTTAGAAAAAATTTTACTTTTTTAGAAAAAATATTACTTTTTTAGAAAAAAAGTACTTTTTTTCTAAAAAAGTACTTGTTTTTTTTTTAAGTACTTTTTTTTCTAAAACAGTACTAATTTTTCTAAAAAGTACAATTTTTTCTAAAAAAGTACTTTTTTTCTAAAAAAGTACTTTTTTTCTAAAAAAGGAAAATTTTTTTCTAAAAAGTACTATTTTTTCTAAAAAAGTAAATTTTTTTCTAAAAAAGTAAACTTTTTTCTAAAAAAGTAAATTTTTTTCTAAAAAAAGTAAATTTTTTTCGAAAAAGTACTACTTTTTCTAAAAAAGTACTATTTTTTCTAAAAAGTATTATTTTTCCTAAAAAAGTACTATTTTTCCTAAAAAAGTACTATTTTTTCTAAAAAGGTACTTTTTTCTAAAAATGTAAAATTTTTTTCTAAAAAGTACTTTTTTTCTAAAAAAGTACTATATTTTCAAAAAAGTACTTTTTTTTTCTAAAAAAGTACTAATTTTTATAAAGAGTACTATTTTTTCTAAAAAAGTACTATTTTTTCTAAAGAAGTACCATTTTTTTCTAAAAAAGTACTATTTTTTCTAAAAAGTACTATTTTTTCTAAAAAAGTACTTTTTTTTTTAAAAAGTATTTTTTTTTACAAAAGTACTATTTATTTTAAGAAAGTACTATTTTTCTAAAAAAGTACTTTTTTTTCTAAAAAGTACTATTTTTTCTAAAAAAAGTACTTTTTTGGTAGAAAGTACTTGTTTTTCTAATAAGTACTTTTTTTCTAAAAAAGTACTATTTTTTCTAAAAAGTACTATTTTTTCTAAAAAAAAGTACTTTTTTTCTAAAAAGTACTATTTTTTTTTAAAAAGTACCAGTTTTCTTAAAAAAGTACTATTTTTTCTAACAAGAAATGTTTTTTCTAAAAAAGTACTATTTTTTCTAAAAAGTACTATTTTTTCTTAAAAAGTACATTTTTTTCTAAAAAGTACTATTTTTTCTAAAAAAGTACTTTTTTTCTAAAAAAAAGTACTATTTTTTTTGTAAAAAGAACTGTTTTTTCTAAAAAAGTACTAACTTTTCCAAAAAAGTACTTGTTTTTCGAAAAAGTACTTTTTTTTCTAAAAAGTACTATTTTTTCTAAGAAAGTACTATTTTTCTAAAAAAAAGTACTATTTTTTTCTAAAAAGAACTATTTTTTCTAAAAACAGTACTACTTTTTCTAAAAAGTACTATTTTTTTCCAAAAAGTACTATTTTTTCTAAAAAAAGTACTGTTTTTTCTAGAAAGTACTATTTTTTCTAAAAATTTAATTTTTTTTTTTCTTAAACAGTATTTTTTTTTTTACAAAAGTACTATTTATTCTAAAAAAGTAATTTTTTTCTAAAAAATACTATTTTTTCTAAAAAGGCATTTTTTTCTAAAAAGTACTATTTTTTTAAAAAGTACTTTTTTTTTTAAAAAAAGTACTTTTTTTCTAAAAAAGTACTTGTTTTTTTTTTTAAAGTACTTTTTTTCTAAAACAGTACTAATTTTTCTAAAAAGTACAATTTTTTCTAAAAAAGTACTTTTTTTCTAAAAAAGGAAAATTTTTTCTAAAAAGTACTATTTTTTCTACAAAAGTAAATTTTTTTCTAAAAAGTACTACTTTTTCTAAAAAAGTACTTTTTTTCTAAAAAGTACTATTTTTTCTAAAAAAAGTACTTTTTTGGTAGAAAGTACTTGTTTTTCTAAAAAGTACTTTTTTTCTAAAGAAGTACTATTTTTTCTAAAAAGTACTATTTTTTCTAAAAAAAGTACTTTTTTTCTAAAAAGTACTATTTTTTCTAAAAAAGTACCAGTTTTCTTAAAAAAAGTACTATTTTTTCTAACAAGAAATGTTTTTTCTAAAAAAGTACTATTTTTTCTAAAAAGTACTACTTTTTCTTAAAATGTAAATTTTTTTCTAAAAAGGCCTTTTTTTCTAAAAAAAGTACTATTTTTCTAAAAAAGTACTATTTTTTTCTAAAAAGAACTGTTTTTTCTAAAAAAGTACAAACTTTTCCAAAAAAGTACTTGTTTTTCGAAAAAGTACTTTTTTTTCTAAAAAATAAAATTTTTTCTAAAAAGTACTTTTTTTTTCTAAAAAAGTGCTATTTTTAAAAAAAAAATTATTTTTTTTTTCTAAAAAAGTAGTATTTTTTCTGAAAAAAGTATTTTATTTCTAAAAACAATTATTCAAAAAAAAAAACATCTGAAATGTGCCAATAACTGGCACACGGCACACGTACCATGTGTCATGTGCTGGCACACCGCACATTTCAGATGTGCCATGTGTCATAATAGGACACACGGCACATTTCAGATGTGCCATGTGCCTTGTGTATGGCACATGGCACACCAGAAATGTGCCATGTGCCAGCACATGGCACACGGCCTATGTGTCGTGTGCCATTTTATGGCACACGGGGCACATTTCAGATGTGCTATGTGCCAAATGTGCGCACATGTGCCCTGGGCACACGTGCCATTCCTTACCCTGTAAATAACTTAGATGCCTTTTTATCTCTCTCTCAGTTTGAGTTTTAATTTACCAGGCTTGCAGAATTTCCCACTAGGCCACAATAGAACTCAACAAATGTAGAAACGATGTATAATAGTGTATTTATTTCACAAAACACAAAAAAAAAATTAAACGCATTTCTCCTCAACACCACCATTACCATCCTCGTCATCATCGTCGACGACTACGACGACATTGCCAACATCCATATCCCACATCCACATCATCATCATCATCATAGTCGTAGTCATCATCATATTAAACAACTACAAACATTTTACAAGGGGGGAGGGAGCATTTACTCAATGATTTCGGTTTAATATTCAGAGTAGAGTATGAAAAATTCTAAAGTTACTCAGAAGAGCCAAAACCACACAACGAAAAGTAGTAGTATTTCATAGTCGTCGTAGTCGTAGCGCATATAACTAAACAGGACCAGAGTAAAGTGCTGTCCAAAAACTCAATACTCAAACATAAAATTAAAATAAGAAGAAGACAAAGAACAACAAACAGCAGTGATGATACCAATAAAATCTAAAAAGAGGAACCTCTAAAAAAACAATAACTACAAACCACTTGCAATCAGTGTTGCCACTTAAGAAATTTGAAATTATATATGGATGCCGCCAAAATTTTAAATGGAACCTAAATTTACACATGTAATTTCTTTATCAAACAATTATGCAAAAATCTTTTACCGAGTTATTGTCGATTTAATCTTAAGTATCAAAGAAGTGATTTAGAAACAAATATTTATTCACTCAAAATTTTGTAGCACCAATTTTAGAATAAGACAAGTGAGAGTTTTAAATTCGGCTGTGTCGAATCTTTTATACCCTCCATATGTAAACAAAATTTTATTTTATCATTTTATTCTGCTGCGTGAACTAAAGCATTATAATTGTATCATTATTTAAAATATTTTTTCTATCCACGCCCTTAAAAAGGGGCAGTCCAAAAAAGCAACATCTGCTAATCCCCTGGGAACAAGTACTGGACTTTGAACTCCTGCGAACTTAAAAATATTGATTTTGGACTGCATCGTATTAACCCCAGACGGACGGACATCGATATCATGGATCAATAATATCGCTCATTTACTTGTATAGTTTCATAACTCAAAATGTTTGATTGTGCGGAAAACCTGTTTAAAGTTTACAATTGAAAGTTGGTTTACATTGCAAAAGGCCCGTACATAGAAAATGTTATAATGGCGTGTTCTCTTCACAAACGGTGAGTTTTAAAGATATTAATACGAATTTTTGACACAATATAAAGCAGGATATAACAAATAATTGTGTATAGTTTACCCAAAAACGACATATTTTGAGTTATGACACTATACAAGTAAATGAGCGATATGTATACTATAAGAGTATACATATTATTGATCCATGATATCGATTAGTTACACACGGAATGACAAAGTAAGTATACCCCCAAACTGTAGTTGGACGATTTAAAAACAATTGATAGTATTAAATATATACCCTACAATATGTAAAGAAAATATAAATTTTAGTCGTATTTTTTGGGGAAGGAGCCTTGAGGGGGTTTTGGAAGGTACTTTTTATAAAAGGTACTTTTTATAAAAGGTACTTTTTATAAAAGGTACTTTTTATAACAGGTACTTTTTATAAAAGGTACTTTTATAAAAGGTACTTTTTATAAAAGGTACTTTTTATAAAAGGTACTTTTTATAAAAGGTACTTTTTATAAAAGGTACTTTTTATAAAAGGTACTTTTTATAAAAGGTACTTTTTATAAAAGGTACTTTTTATAAAAGGTACTTTTTATAAAAGGTACTTTTTATAAAAGGTACTTTTTATAAAAGGTACTTTTTATAAAAGGTACTTTCTATAAAAGGTACTTTTTATAAAAGGTACTTTTTATAAAAGGTACTTTTTATAAAAAGTACTTTTTATAAAAGGTACTTTTTATAAAAGGTACTTTTTATAAAAGGTACTTTTTATAAAAGGTACTTTTTATAAAAGGTACTTTTTATAAAAGGTACATTTTATAAAAGGTACTTTTTGTAAATGGTACTGCAACTCAACAAAGAAATAAAGGCGAAAAAAAAATTTTTTTTCGTTTCAAAACAACAAAAAACAAAAAAGTACTATTTTAGTAGTTGGCAGTTCTTAAAAAGTAGTTTTTGTTGTGGCAGCATGAAATAACCCCCCAGGAAATAAATCCCCAAAATGAAAGTGAAACAAGCCCCCAAAAATGAGGACTTATTTCATAATGAAATAAACCCCCAATTTTAAAAATGAAATAAATCCCCATCGGAATGCCAAAACACCCCAAAATAAAATGAAATAACACCCCAAATTTTCCGGTTTTGTTTCATATGAAATATATCCCCATTTTGTAAAATGAAATAAGGCCCCAATTTTAAATTCATTAAACGCTCTCAAAAAAAGAAACAAATAAAAGAATTTCAAAACATTTTTTAAATTTTGGTGTTGAAATCATGGTTCATTCATGCAAACTACGCATTTGTGCCCTTTGTAAAAATTTGAACAAAATTTTATTTGGAAGATTAAAATTTTTTCAATTTTTCTTAGTTCCATTACGTATCTTAAGATGTTGTCATGGTAGAAGAAAATTTTGGGAATAATTCATGTTTCCGTTGTTGAAATTAATTATTTCTTGGTAAGAGTTTTGGCTTTTTCATTTTCAACCGATTTAAAAAAGATTAAAATCTTTTTTAAAGATTTTAAAATATAGTTTCTACTATAGTTTTTACTTTACCAATTTATAACGATCTAACTGACAAGGGAAGTCTCCCTGGTGTCACCATTAGATCTTTATGAAATTTGGATATGTTGTTAAGAATGAAAATTAATTCGACACGTATTTTTTTTTTTAGCGGCCCAAACTCATTTTTAGGGGGGTCGATTTGTATGGGGGGAAATTGACCTTTTTCAGTTTTTTACGATTTACGCCCATTTAAACAGATCAGATTAAAGGTATTAAAAATACCTATATCGTGGTGCTAACAACGGGCCAAAGAATATAATATTTTTCGAATTATTAGCAAACATGTCCTAAAATTTTGGTATTTGACTCAATATGACGAAAAGTTGTGCATGTTTGGACACTAGGGTGCACCAAAAAAACGAAGTTGTTAGATATTGACCGGGCCCCCCCTAGAAATGTGCATTTGGGGGTAAAAACATGTCTCACAAAATTTTAGGAAAATCGGATATGGGTAAGACCTGCCGCATCGGCCCTGAAGTTTGAAAATCGAATTACAAGGGGAAAATTTGACTTTTTATCCATTTTCTCAATTTTTTCGATATTTTGAGTTAAGTTTGAATTCAAATGGTCACAGAATTGTGATTTGGAGTAAAATGTCTATCGAATAAGGTACTAAAAACTAAAATCGGTTGAAAATCAGCCAAGTTATTACAACTTCCCCAGGCAACTAACATGTTTCAGACCATTTAATCAAGGGATTCGAGCCCCATTTTTGAAATTTATTGAAATTATCTACTGTAACTATATTTTTTTATTCTTCAAGTCCCAATGTACTAAGAAGATAAATATTTTTCATATTGCGTTTTGCTAACTTGTTTTAAATAAATGCTAAAGTGGTCTGAATTTTTCAACACTATTTTCAAATCTCCAATTTTAAATTTTTATTTTTTTTGTTAAAGAAATTTTAAAAAATCAACTATTGGAGTTTTAGAATTTATTAAGCACATATAACGGAATAAAACCCCCAAAATATTTTAAGATTTTCTGTTTTCATTTGGCTATTACAGTGATCTAATTTCGGCGGATTTCGGGAAAGTAGTGATTTTTGGCACTTTTTTAGCTTTTATTTATTTGTTTTGGTTTTTTTTACAAACTTTATATGTTTTGGACCGAATTATATCAACACGAGATAGAATACTTCAATTCGCAAAATTAGGGCGAAATTGAGATATAAAAAATTGCGCCTGTTAAGGGTCAAAGGTCAAATTTTAGAAAATTTTGAATTTTTAAACATTAACAGATTTGCTGGGCGAATTTTGCTGAATCTACTTGATGTTGTTTTAATTGGTCTAAACTATATGACAAATAATTAAAATTTAGAAATTTAACCCATAAGTGCTGTTGGGGCCTATAATTTTTTTCATTTAATGGAGATAATGTATGTGCATTTTGTTCAAAGGGTCGAATAGGCCCCACCAGCACCAAAGGGTTAATATTCTGAATTTAAATAAAAAGACATATGTTAAGACCTTTTAAAATGACATTAAGTAGTTTCATATATTTCCACTTAGAAAATCTGTTAATGTTTAAAAATTCAAAATTTTCTAAAATTTGACCTTTGACCCTTAACAGGGGCAATTTTTTATATCTCAATTTCGCCCTAAGTTTGCGAATTGAAGTATTCTATCTCGTGTTGATATAATTCGGTCCAAAACATATGAAGTTTGTAAAAAAAACCAAAAAAAATAAATAAAATCTAAAAAAAGTGCCAAAAATCACTACTTTCCCGAAATCCGCCGAAATTACATCACTGTAATAGCAAAATGAAAACAGAAAATCCTACAATTTTTAGGGTTTTTATTCCTTTATATGTGCTTAACAAATCCTTAAACTCCAATAGTCGATTTTTTAAAATTTCCTTAACAAAAAAAATAAAAATTTAAAATTGGAGATTTGAAAATTGTGTTGAAAAATTCAGACCACTTTAGCATTTATTTAAAACAAGTTAGCAAAATGCAATATGAAAAATATTTATCTTCTTAGTACATTGGGACTTAAAAAATAAAAAAATGTTCTTACAGTTGATAATTTCAATAAATTTCAAAAATGGAGCTCGAATCCCTTGATTAAATGGTCTGAAACACGTTAGTTGCCTGGGGAAGTTGTAATAACTTGGCTGATTTTCAACCGATTTTAGTTTTTAGTACCTTATTCGATAGACATTTTACTCCAAATCACAATTCTGTGACCATTTGAATTCAAACTTAACTCAAAATATCGAAAAAATTGAGAAAATGGATAAAAAGTCATATTTTCCCCTTGTAATTCGATTTTCAAATTTCAGGTCTTACCCATATCCGATTTTCCTAAAATTTTGTGAGACATGATTTTACCCCCAAATGCACATTTCTAGGGGGGGGGCCGGTCAATATCTAACAACTTCGTTTTTTTGGTGCACCCTATTGGACACGTTCTTAGCACACGTCGATAGGTTTTCCAAAGACCTTTCATTTGATATGTAACATGACTAGGTTTCTTTACATAATATAGGAGATAAATGAAAAAACTGAAAAATGGCCTTGTCTTCCCCTCTCCTTTTTACCTCCTAAATATGAATTTGGGCCGCTAAAAAAAAAAATACGTGTCCCTTTATTTTTCTGCTCTACAAAATAAAACCAATTCCATAAAGATTCGCGGGTGACACTAGGGAAACTCCCTTGTGAGTACTAGTTTTTGGAGCAAAAATTTTATTTAAGTGTAAGTCGGTTGGATTCGCGTGAATTTTTCATTTCCAATCGACTTACATTTAAATAAAATTTTTGCTCCAAAAACTAGTACTCAGTTAGATCTTTATAAATTGGTGAAATCGAATAAAAAATTTCATACATAGAGTTCAATCGAGGAAATTTGTACTAAAATTCTTCTATGTCTAGAAATAATTTCAAAATTTATTATCTTTATTTGAGAAAAAATTAAATAAGTCCCCAAAAGTAATAATTGGGGGTTTATTTCATTTGTATTTTTTGGGACCTATTTCGTAATGAAATAAGTCCCCAAATAACCCAGTTGGAAAATGTGTCACTGAGGAAATTTCCACAGTGATTCCTTGAGGAAATGTCTTTAGGTTCTGACAAATCATAGGTAATCCTTGATGACATGTCCTAACATTGTCAGCACTGAATGTTTGCTTTAAGAGTGTGAACAATTCCTCTAAGACATCTAAAAGGAAATGTCTTCAGAATAGCAATATATTAAATTAGAATTTAAAATCTGGGAAACTCTGCAATTTCCAAGAAAAAGATGGCAATATTATCAATTTATTTAAAATAAAATCAAAATCTAACAAGTAGAGTAAAAGTAATAAATAGACAAACAATTTTCACAATAAAGTTTGGAACAAGTAGATAGGTGTGGGACTAATAAACTAGAGGTTCCAGGTTCAAATCAAGTTGGAACTAAAAAAGGCGAAAAGTTTTTTCTAAATATGAGGAAGATAACTTATAAAGGAAAATGGATAAAAGTAAAAACTAAAGGAAATACGAAAATTTTTTGTATTTTCGCATGACCTACGTCAGACATTTCCCCAAAGAAGTCTTAGGTGACATGCCCCCAGAAGGTCAGCCCTGACCACTGCTGACTTTGAGTGAGGACATTTTGAAAATTTGTATGAAACTGTCCTCAACCCAGTACATAGAGATGTCTTTGTATGTCAGCAGTGACTCTGACATGTCACCGCTCCGTCACTGAGGATGGCTCGAGGACGTTGCCAACTGGGCAAAAATGAATTAAACCCCAAAAATAATAAATAAATCCCCAATTATCGTTGTTGTTTTTTTCTGTACAAATTTTTGGGGACTTATTTCATTTTCGTTTTGGGAACATATTTAATGGGGGTTATTTCATGCCGCCTTTTGTAGCACCAAAAAAAGTTCTTTAAAAAAAAAGACACAAAATAATTATTTTTTTATAAAAAAAAATTAATAAATGATAATAGAAAACGGAATTTCTTGAAAAAAATAGTCTTTTTAAGAAAAAGTTTCAAAATTGTACATATTGATAGAAAGTACCATAATAGGTCTTATGGATTAAAAGTACCAAAAAAGGACCTTTATTTCAATAAATTTCCGTAAAATTTTTTTGAAATATACAGAAAATTTTTCTCAATATTACACATGAAATGTGTAATTACACATTAAGTGGCAACACTGCTTACAATCCAACAAACAAATAAAGGCGAAAGAAAACGAATCTTCTTCGTTTCAAAACAACAAAAATAAATGAAAATTTTTCTACTCATTTGATATATTTATGGGGTACACAAATCAAATCAATTGTAAAAACCAGAAAATACCTTTGACAAGAATTTTGTAAAAAAAAATTCTCTTAGTACTCTATACTAGTTTGTATTAAAGGAGACATTTATTATGAGTGTATCATCATAAACTCAAATCCAATTGTAGTGCAAAATATATTTATAGGGGCATTTAACCAAAAACTGAACCAGATGTCTTTCTTTTGTTCAATGATGCCTTTTGAAATTTACACTCGCACACAAATATTTCCTACACTCACATAATTCCATTGTCAGAATGTGCGGATGTATCTCTGAGTACCAAACGATAAATAGTGCCAAAAAATAAATTATATACATTTTACACTCAATCTTTATGGCAAAGCACCTCCATTAACAATGCACTAATCTCAATCTGCTTGAAAGTACGGATGTAAGAACATTTGACGCTTGATTTGTATTATTCATTTCCAGTTAACTATTGTTTGTACGCTCAAAAAAAAAATTCTATCGAGTTAGCAGAAAAATCTTTTAATTCAGGCGCGGATCCACGGGGGAAATTTCCCCCTAAACCAAATTCGAAAGAAAAAAGAAGGAAAAAGGAGAAAAGGAAAAAAGAAATAGAAAAAATAAAGAAAGAAATAGAAAGAAGAGGAATGGAGAGGAAAAAAATTAAATAATCTGAGCAGTTGATTCTATGAAAATTGTTTAAGAATCCTAGAATATTTCTAAAGGAAAAATGCCAAGGAATATAAAAATTTTTCTATATGAAAAAATTTCTATAGCAAATATTTTAAAATTTTTCTTTACGAAAAATATAGAATTTTTCTATGGAAATAATTTGCAAATTTTTCTGTAGGAAAAAATTTAGAATTTTTTTATCACAGAATTTATTTATAGAAATCTTCTTTGAAAAATGTCTAAAAATCTTAAAATTTGTAATAATTTGGGAATTTTTCTTAGAAGTTTTCTAAAAGAAAATTCAGATAATATTTCTAAAAGAAAAATCAGAGAATTTTTCTATAGGAAAAATCTGACAACTTTTTATAGGAAATTTTTTTTATAAAAAATTTAAGAATTGTCTAGGTGAAAAATCGGACAATCTTTCTGTCAAAAAAAGGAAAGCTAAAAAGAAAAATAAATTAAAAACAAGTAAAAAAGTTAAATTCGGCCTTACCGAATGTAGTGATACCCTCCACAATTTCAAAAAGATTATTGCAAACAACTTTATTTAAAAGGAAATTACTTTTGAAAAAAATGAAAAAAAATTTCCGCGAAAAAAAATTTTGGTAAAAAAAAAAATCCGCGATTTTTTTCTTTTTTTGTCAAAAAATATGTTCGTACTTGTTTAAATACCATTTGGTGCTCAATTATGTTCACATATGTCAACCAGAAGCCGAATTAAAGCATTTTGTATTTTTAGGTTATGTTGAATGTACTGAAATTTTTGAGGTGTGCTTACATTTTCGTTCATAACTTTTGAACCGCTGAACCGATATCGCTCAAATGCAATACCAAACTTCTCGGGAGAACTTCCAATATATATGTTACGTTTCAGTCATCTCTGTGCAATATTTTGTCCGCGAGAGCATTTTCAACAGACAGACAGACGGACAGACGGACAGACGGACAGACGGACAGACGGACAGACGGACATAGCTAGAATGTCTTAAAATCGATCGGGCATCATGAATATATATACTTTATGGGGTCCCAGACCGATATTTCGATGAGTTACAAACGGAATGACAAACTTATATATACCCTCTATCACTAAGTGGAGGGTATAAAAAAAATACAAATTTTTCTAAGCTTATAATTTTTGAATTTTTTATAGAAAAAATGTCTCGGAATCTTTAAATGTTTTTGTAAGAAAATATTCTTTAGGGAAAATTTGAATTTTTCTATTAAAAAAAATTTGTTTAAAGGAAAAAAATGACACAGAATCTGTGACTTTTTCTTTTTGAAAAGTGTCAGTACATAAGACTTTTTTTTTTAGGAAAAACGACACAGAATCTGGAATCTATAGAAATCGTTCCTCAGAATCAGAGACTGTTAGAAAAAATGTCTCAGAATCTAAAACTTTTTCTGAAGGAAAATAAATGAGTCAGACTCTGAGACTTTTCTACACTCCAAAAAAAAAACCTTGCTAAATGACCTTGCTCCTATTTTACAAGAATTCCTATTAAAATTAACGAGATTTTTTTGTAATTTTACAAGCTTTTTACCAATAAAATTTTTAATTTACAATTTTTTTGACGCTATAAAACTTACAAGGAATTCTCGTGACTTTACTAGATTTTTTGATACACTCAAAATATTTTGTAGGCAAAAACAAATGAAAAACACATTTAAAACAAGTGGTGAAACACTCGAAAACTATGTCACACTCGAAATTATTCATTTGTTTTAACAAACATCAACATTTATTTTTTACTGTTCATAAAATTTTTTAAAATAAATAATATTTAACATTAAAAAAAACGTTACTCTCATTTTTACCAACAAATTTCAAAAAAAAAAATTACCTACGAAAACATTTAAAATTAATGATTGTTGTGTTATTTTTACCAACAAATTAAAAAAAAAATTACCTACGAAAACATAAAAAATTAATGATTTCGTATGTTATTATTTACTATTTTAAATAAAATTTTGGGGAATCGATCCCGCAATCAACTACATTCTGGCCAGACATTCTACCTATCGTGCCAAAGTCACTTGATACAAAATTTTTTTTATATTTCAATAAATAATTTTTGATTTTTTTTCTGCAAAAAAAAAAACTTACACAAGTAGGTAAAAAATGCCAACAATTAAAAACAAGTAGAAAAGCTAAATTCGACTTGGCCGAATCTATGAATACCCTCCAAAATGCCCTTTTTAAGTGATAGTAAATTTTCTAACATGAAAAAATGAAATTTTTGATTACAAATATTTTATTTTGTGTAAAAAAACTTTTTCTTTTTTTAACTAAATTTTGAAAAAAAAAAAAATTACTAAATTTTTTTTTTTGAGTGTAAATTTTTTTTGAGTGTAAAATATTTTTTCGAAAGTATTTTGTTAGTTTTTAGTGTAAAAATATTTTTGAGTGACAAAAACACGTTGTAAAATATTTTTGTGACTTACCAATGTTTTTAAAACAGGTTTAACGGGTTTTCAACACGTGAATTTAAGGTGAAGCTAATCTGAAATTAACGGTTTTGCTAATAACTTTTGAATCAATGCACCGATTTGCCTGAAATTCAATACGAACTAGGCCAGACGAACGACAAATATTTATGCTAAGCTTCAGCACTATCAGAATTGTTTTTTAAAAGTTAGCGTGTTTTTTATCTCGTAAATACACGAAAAACCCTTGCCGAAATGCATTCTTTTGCTCATAACTTTTAAACCACTGGACCGATTTCGCTGGATTACAATACCAACCTTACCAGGTAAATGCCCAACATATGTGCTAAGCTTCAGGAGCCTCCGTAAAGTCCTTCAAAAGTTAGCGTGTTTTTAACAGACTGACAGACGGAAAGACGGACGGACGGACATCGCTAGATCGTCTTAAAATCGAATGAATTTAGAAATTGAATGCTAATGAAAGTCTTTATTGTATATGTTGTTATTTTTGAAACAAGGAACTTAAAAAATAGTCATTTAAAAAAAACTTAACGTTCTTTTAAAAAAGACAAAACGTAAAACTTTTTAAATAAACTACAAACCGTTAATGACATAATTTTTTGAGTTTACCTAATATTTTACAAGAATTCCTAGTAAAAGTTAAGAGCTTTTTGTGATTATGCAAGCTTTTTACCAATAAAATTGAAAATTAACAACTTTTTTGACGCTATAAAACTTACAGGGAATTCTTGTGATTTTACTAGATTTTTTGTAAAATTACCTTCAAAATTTGGACATTTTCAAAACAAATTGTAAAATTACAAAAAATTAAAAAAAACAAGCAAAACTGACAAATTTTAGTGAAATAAGATTACGAGACTTTTTCTAGTAATTTAACAAGTTTTTTTTGAGTGTACTTTTTTTTACAAATAAAAAATTTATCAAATTTGTGATCAAAAAAATGTTTTATTGAAAAAATATTCAATTAACCATTTATTTATTTGGAGATTGGTATAAACATTTTCTTTAACTGAGGAGTTTTATTAAAACAATTGATTGAAACCATCTTTCCAGTAATTGAAATTCGTTTTCAATATTTTCTGTGTTTAATAAACGTTTTTTTTTTAAATGTGAAACTTTTTTAACATTTTAAAAAATAAATTGATAAATTTTGAGTAAATTTTAACTTGACATAATTAAAAAAATTACTTAAAAAACTAAAATATTTTCATTAAAGTTTTAATTGTGTTAATTAAATTTTTTTTTGGTAAACATTTATTAAGCTATAAAATTCTGTTTCAATTTTAAAATTAATAAAAATTATTTATTATTCGACCTTTAAAATTCGATTTTGAGAAATATTATTGTAGCTCAAGGTCATATTTGATTTACTAATCATTACGACTATATTGTCAAAGTAACAATCTTCAAGAAACTATTAATAAAGTTTGGTCATTTTGCAAGACTTACTCGACACGTGTTTCGGAATTCGTCAAATTCCATTGCCAAGAGTATTTAGCAAATTGGCAATCGTTTGTGGCAAAACATAAAGTCTTATATTCGTATTAATGTTTTGCCACAAACGATTGTCAATTTGCTAAATACTCTTGACAATGGAATTTGAAAGGGTCTTGCAAAATGACCAAACCAATCAATTTAAAACAAACAACTTTATAAATAATTTCTTGAAAATTGTTACTTTGACTATATCATCGTAATGATTAGTAAAAGAAATATGACCTTGAGCTGGAATAATCTTTCTCAAAAAAACATTTATTATGGTTTTACAAAAAGTTTACTCAATACCACTAAATTGTTTACTGGTGCAAAATTAAGTAATTTTTTACTCAATTCTATTTAAAAAGTTCCCTTTTTTTCTGTGTAACAAACAATTCCATTAAAATCAGTAAAACTTTAATTTTTAAAATTTAATAAATTTTTCATTTATTTTTAAATGTTACCAAAATCTAAGTGCTAATTTCGTTATAAAATTCCTATTAAATAGCTTAATACATGCATTACATTAAAAACATTTTCTTTGTTTGAATAAAATTAAAATACCTCGAAATTGTTCACACTTGAGATAAATTTTAAGCTTTAAGCCTTCTATGGAAAATATACTCGTAGTATACAAAAGTCGAGATAAAAACACATTCATGCCAAAACAAAAAAAAAAAAAAAAAATAGCTAACACTCTAACAAAAAAAAAAAAAATACCAAAAAAAAATCAGGTAGAATGAAAATATTTTAGAAAAACATACCATGCCACAACAGACTCTTCAGTGCAACAGAGAAAACTGAAATGTAGCAGCAAACAACACTTTTTGTTTTTTAACTTACCACAAAAATCCCAGTACACTTTAAAATGTATGAAAAATAAAAAATACCAGTCCGAGTAAAAAAGTTTTTTATATAATAATTAGGGATGAGATTTCCATGCAAATGCATGTTTTTTGGCGACAGTCTGAAAATGATATCGACCAATTATCTTTCCGAATCAAAAAATTTGCGTTAAAATGGCATCGATTTGTTTTTGCATATTTTTGCATATTTTGGTAAAAATGCATATTTTTTGCATATTTCCAACTTTTAAGTGCATATTTTGGAATAAATTAGCAAAAACACAAATTAAAATTTATTTGTTTCAAAAACTACTTTAAATTTTAAAAATTTATTTTGGAAATAAGAAAAATAATTTTTTTCTTTAAAATCTTTTTTAAATATTGTCTTAATTTCTAAAAAATCTTGCTTACACAAAGTTTTAAATGATACTATTTAAAACCTGCGTTACTTTTTAAGAAGTTTTTCCTATGAAAAAAAGATTTTTATTGCACACATTTTATTTTTTAGTGCATATTTTTAGGTTTTTGAGTGCATATTTTCAATTTTTTAGCGCATATTTTAAGCGCATTTCGATTTTTTAGTGCATGAAAATCTCATCCCTAATAATAATATATAATTATATATAATTTGATAAAATTATGTATAATTATATATTCTAAGGGGGCTCCCACACAAAACGACATTTTTTAAAATTTGCTCCAACTGCTCTAACTGCCCTATTAGTACCCTTAGAGCAACAAAATGTATGACCGACCCCCAATATTTTTTAAGTCCAAACATTTTCTCTGGCATTCCATGTCAAATCGGACACTTTGAAAATATTTTTTTTTTAGATTTTCCCAATTTGTTATGATGACCCGTTCAAAAGGTATCGAATTTTTAAAAATTGGTAGTTTGTTCCTTTACTCAAATTTCTTCTTCAATAATGGTCCGAGTTTCAATTTTTTTTCAAAAGTTTTTTTTTTGCGTATTTGAAAAAAAAAAAATCCCAAAAAGTTCTTAAAAGCGCTCTAGTATGCGATTTTTAAGTTTTAAAATTTAAATCTCATTTTTGAAAATGTTTGTACCCTTCGATTTTTTTGATTTTTTTGTGTAAAACTTCTATCGATTCTTCAAATTTTTTGCCCAGGAGGATCGTGGGATAACGATTATTACCATTTTTTAAAAAATATTATTGTAATTTTTCAATCTTAAAATCATTTTTACTGCTCGAACGGTGCGCCGTAGAGGGGTCATTTATAGGACCGACCCACATTAATTTTTACGTCTTAACATTTCTTTGGAACAAACTAATTCCCTATCTCCAATTTCTAAGGGAGCTCCCACACAAAACGACATTTTTTTTTAAATTTGCTCCAACCGTTATAACTGCCCTAATAGTGCCCTTAGACCAACAAAATGTATGACCGACCCACAATATTTTTTTAGTCCAAACATTTTTTCTGAACACACATACCCTCTATCTCTAATTTTTAAGGCGGTCCCCATACATTTTTTTTTATTTTTTGAAAATTTATTTTATTTAATCAGCTTCTACCGGTCTAATGGTGCGTCCGAAAGGGGTCATTAGTGAGACCGACCCCATTTATTTTTACCCTAGAACATTTTTTAAAACAAACCTACGCCCTATCTCCACTCCCTAAGTAGGCTTCCATTCAAAATTACATGTTTATAAAATTTGCTCCAACTGTTATTTGTATGGAAGGGGGTCGGTCTTATAAATGACCCCTCTATGACGCACCATTGGAGCAGTAGAAATGATTTTAAGAGTGGAAAATAACAATAAATTTTCTTTAAAAAATTTTAAAAAATAGTAGTAATCGTTATCCCATGATCCTCCTGGGCAAAAAGTTTGTATAATCGATAGAAGTTTTACACAAAAAATTTCGAAAAAATCGAAGAGTACAAACATTTTTAAAAATTAGATTTAAATTTTAAAACTTAAAAATCGCATACTAGAGCGCTTTTAATTATTTTTTGGGATTTTTTTTAAAAAGTACGAAAAAAACAAAAATTTTGAAAAAAAAAAAATTGAAATTTATTGAAGAAGTTATGAGTCAAAGAAGTTTGAGTAAGGGAACAAACTACCAATTTTTAAAAATTCGATATCTTTTGAACGGGTTATCAAAAAAATCTGAAAATTTACCACGAAGGAGTTTTCGAAGGGTACTAAAAACTGTAAACAAATTGGGAAAATCTAAGAAAAAAAAATTTCAAAGTGTCCGATTTGACATGGAATGCCCCATATATAAACTAATCAAAATTCACAACGGATTTTTTTTTGTATCTCCGCCCTTTCACTGGATATCAAGGTCAGTGTTAATCTTTGCCATAGTCCATACCATATGCATCCCAATTTTCATCTTTCAAGGTCATAAGGTGACTTCAAGGTCATAAGGTGACTTCCGCCACTCCTCCTGTCTTAAAGGCCGAAAGTCCGGCTACGTTACAGATTATATATATAAATAAAATTCACAACGGTTTTTTTTTGTATCTCCGCACTTTCACTGGATATGCAGGTCAATGTTGATCTTTGCCAAAGTCCATACACCATATGCATCCCAATTTTCATCTTTCAAGGTCATAAGGTGACTTCAAAATTAGGTAAGATGTAAAAACATAATTTTTCCACGCCCATTTCTTCTCTTAATTCTCCGTCCATATTCCAAAATTTTTAAATCTGACTACTTTAGGATAAGCTCCATCGTTAGTACTATACTCGTATCCATGCCCCTTTTCCCTCTTAATTCTCCGTCCACAGTCCAAAAATTGAAAGTCTGACTACTTTGCTCCAGTGACGGGGCGATATGCTTGCCAATTTTTGGCTGCGTAGGTCTTTAAAGTTAGTTAAATTAAAAAAAATAAAACACAATATTGCCTTGCCTATTTTTCCTCTCAACTGTCCGTCTACATTCCAAAAATGTTAAAGCGGACTACTTTAGAATATGCTTCATAGTTAGGAATTTTACGCTTCCTAATTCATTAGGGCGGGGCGGAGCTTAAAAATACTCTAAAATGTTTTAAAAAAAAATAATTTTGCCAAGGCCCCTTTTTCTCGTAATTAGCCGTCCACAGGCAAAAAATCCGGCTTCGTAAGAATCTGTCCTTGGTGTTTTACTATTTACATGCCAATTTTAAGCTTTTAAGGGTGGATTACTGAACGAAAAGTTAGCTGCTAACTGCCGATTTAACATTTTGCAACGCCAACTTTTTCGAAAATCCAGCTACGTAAGGATCTGCCCCAGGTGTTTTACTATAAGCATGGCAATTTTCAGCTTTGTAGCTCATCAGTGGGCTTCAAAAAGCTCTGGATAGACAAAAAAACAGGAACACACAAATGGGGAAACTATATACATATCTAATTTTATAAAATTTATCTAACTTTATAAAATTTTATCAAATTATATATTATTTGATATAATTTTATAAAATTATATATAAAACAAATTTTAATATAATTATATATATAATTTGATAAAATTATATATAATTTTATTTTATTTCATAAAATTTTTATCAAATTATATATAATTAAATAAAATTTTATATAAAAAAGATTTGGATATAATTATATATTATTATATACAATTTGATAAAATTATATCTAATTTGATAAAACTTTACAAAATTAGATAAAATTTAATATAATTTTATATATTTACATATAATTTTATCAGAATTTGTTTTATAAAAATTCCATAAAATTTTATCAAATTGTATATAAGTTGATAAAATTTTATAATATTAGATAAAATTATATAAAATTTTATAATATTAGATAAAATTATATAAAATTTTATATTTAATTCGAATGTAATAACACACAATTTTATTAAATAATATATATAATTTTGTCTAATTTTATAAAATTTTTGAGAACAGAAACCTCTATATAATCTTATGTTATTTTATCAACTTATATACAATTATATATAATTATATAAAAAACTTATTTTACTCGGGTAGATGTAAAATAGGAAAAACTACCACAGCAACAACAAAATTATACAGAATACCAACAAAACGCAGGTAATGCTAAACAATGCAACATTTGTTAAAAGCCAAAGTTAAGAGTAGTAGTGGTAGATGGATGAATGCTGTTCGTAGATTATATTTGTAGCAATTTTATATCTAGGAAGGAGTAGATGCTGTTGCTTAGCGCATCAAATGTTTGTATGTAAACAAACAAAAATAAAATAAGGGAAAATGTTAAATTCAGCATAGGCAAATATTTTGAGACCCTTCTATATAAATTAAAAAAAATTTTAATTGAGAAGTTAAATTTTTTTTTTTTTAAAAAATCTAAAAAATATAAAAATAAATTTCATTTCTTCTTATTTTTAGAGAAAACTTAAAAAAGTAGAGTTAAAAAAATATATGAGAAAATTTTTTTCAGATTAATTTTCTTCATTAACCACTGAACCGAATTTTCTGATTTTTAATACCAAACTACTTCAGATATTAACAAATCCCATCCCTTAGATATATTGCAGCCATGATCGCCATTACAACAGACGGGTATCGCTAAATCGACTTTTTATCTATCAATTATGCAAACACTTTGTGGGCGAAACTTTTCTATATGTTGCAAATGATATGACAAACTTAATTATATGAACCGATTATTATGAAAGTGAGGTAAGTCCACATGGTTTCAAAACGAGATATTGAAGGGTTTGCGTTTTTAAGTCTTTAAAAATCTGGGTACTTTATATTGATTAAATTTTAATCTAGGTTTTATCTCAGGTACCTAAATTTACTTATTGAGTATTATTTTGTTAAGATTTAATTAAACCCGCCATTTCTCACTATATAAAAGAGACTTATTTTTTAAATTAACTTTTTATAGCTTTTAAAAATTAAATTTTTATAGCTGATAAGGTATATCGGTAGTGTTTTAACACTTAAATCGCCCTATAGTTTGATCATAAACTAAATTTGTTACAGAACTTTGAGATGAGCTAAAAAAATTTTACTAGTAAACGATTTATCAAAAATGTTAATTTTGAAAGTGAGGCTAGTCCACACAAAATTTTTTTGTAGTGTTAAAAATAACCTAATAATCGCTGATAGAGTAAAACATTGATGATTTTTATTCTTTAATAACTCCATAATTTAATCCTTAACCTACTTTAATACAAAATTCTGAGATGTTCTGAACAAAATTTTACTAGTAAACGATTTATGAAAAATGTTAATTTTGAAAGTGGTGTTTTTTTTGTAGTGTTAAAAACAACCTTATAATCGCTGATAGAGTAAAACATTGATGATTTTTATTCTTAAATAACTCCATAATTTAATCCTAAACTAACTTTGTTACAGAATTCAGAGATGAGCTAAACAAAGTTTTACTAGTTAACGATTTATCAAAAACATTAATTTTGAAAGTGGTGTTAGTCCACATTTTTTTTGTAATGTATAAAATAACCTTTATATCTCTGACAAAGAATATCCGTAGCGTTTTTAACTCTAAAATAGCACTATTGCTTAGTCCTAAACTAATTTTGTTACAGAATTGTAAGATGAGCTAAAAAAAATTTTACTAGTAAACGATTTATCAAAAATGTTAATTTTGAAAGTGAGGCTAGTCCACACAAAATATTTTTGTAGTGTTAAAAATAACCTAATAATCGCTGAAAGAGTAAAACATTGATGATTTTTATTCTTTAATAACTCCATAATTTAATCCTTAACTAACTTTAATACAAAATTCTGAGATGTTCTGAACAAAATTTTACTAGTAAACGATTTATGAAAAATGTTAATTTTGAAAGTGGTGTTAGTCCACATTTTTTTTGTAGTGTTAAAAATAACCTTATAATCGCTGATAGAGTAAAACTTTGATGATTTTTATTCTTAAATAACTCCATAATTTAATCCTAAACTAACTTTGGTACAGAATTCTGAGATGAGCTAAACAAAATTTTACTAGTTAACGATTTATGAAAAATGTTAATTTTGAAAGTGGTGTTAGTCCACATTTTTTTTGTAGTGTTAAAAATAACCTTATAATCGCTGATAGAGTAAAGCTGCCCATTCACTTGCAATATTATTGTTCAACTTTTCAAATTGTACAATAATATCGCTTGTGTGTATGTAATATTTACGGTTGTGCAATATATTGGAGAATATCAAAACACTTTTGATATTTATTGTACAAACAAGAATACTGCAATATATTTTATCAGTGTGTTGTCTATATTGTACAACTTTTTTATGTTATGTTTATGTTTATATCTTGTACAATATATTGGGTTTAAGTATTGAGCAATTTTATTTGCTGTGTAGGGTAAAACGACAATAATATTGTAAAATATTTTTTTTTTAAGTTGAGCAATTTCATTGCAAGTGAATGGGCAGCTTTAAACATTGATAATTTTTATTCTTAAATAACTCCATAATTTAATCCTAAACTAACTTTGGTACAGAATTCTGAGATCATCAAAGTTTTACTCTATCAGCGATTATAAGGTTATTTTTAACACTACAAAAAAAATGTGGACTAACACCACTTTCAAAATTAATGTTTTTGATAAATCGTTAACTAGTAAAATTGTGTTTAGCTCATCTCTAAATTCTGTAACAAAGTTAGTTTAGGATTAAATTATGGAGTTATTTAAGAATAAAAATCATCAATGTTTTACTCTATCAGCGATTATAAGGTTATTTTTAACACTACAAAAAAAATGTGGACTAACACCACTTTCAAAATTAACATTTTTCATAAATCGTTTACTAGTAAAATTTTGTTCAGAACATCTCAGAATTTTGTATTAAAGTTAGTTAAGGATTAAATTATGGAGTTATTAAAGAATAAAAATCATCAATGTTTTACTCTTTCAGCGATTATTAGGTTATTTTTAACACTACAAAAATATTTTGTGTGGACTAGCCTCACTTTCAAAATTAACATTTTTGATAAATCGTTTACTAGTAAAATTTTTTTTAGCTCATCTTACAATTCTGTAACAAAATTAGTTTAGGACTAAGCAATAGGGCTATTTTAGAGTTAAAAACGCTACGGATATTCTTTATCAGAGATATAAAGGTTATTTTATGCATTACAAAAAAAATGTGGACTAACACCACTTTCAAAACTAATCTTTTTGATAAATCGTTAACTAGTAAAATTTTGTTCAGCTCATCTCAGAATTCTGAAGAAAAGTAGTTTAGGATTTAACTATAGAGTTATTTAATAGTAAAAAACACCAAAGTGTTATTCAATCAGCAATTATTTGGTTATTTTTAACGCTACAAAAAAATTGTGGACTAACCTCACTTTCAAAATTAACGTTTTTGAGAAATCGTTAACTAGCAAAACTTCTCTCATAAAATTCTCAGACGTTTTTAAAGCTTTCTTTGAATTTTTTTTTTTAATCGAAAGATACCATTAAACTGTATCCAAATCTATCGTTAACTAAGTTTTTTTTGAAAATGTGACTTACCCCACTATCATAATAAATGGTTCATATTTCTATTCCTCAGTAAAAGGTATAGAAATAAAACATTATAGAATGAGCAGACATAAAGTTTTAATGCCCTGATGTTAGTCGAATATAAAAGACCTTACTACTAGGAAAAGGAAAATAGTAGTAGAAGCTGGGGAGTTGTATAAGTGCATTCACATAAACACATTTACACATTTTCTTTTGGGTGGACTTAGCCACCTTGGCATTGTTTGATATTCTCAAACTCCTTGTTGTAAACGAATAAAGTTTTTTTTTTTTTAAGGTGAAAGAACAACAACAAGAAAGAACAAAACAAAAAAAAAAAGTTTAAGTAACTTGCATGAACTGTGAAATTAGCGACATTGCCACCATGTATAAACTCCAACTACTACTTCTATCAATGTTGCTGCTGTTGTCGCTGTAATTCTGTGGCGTTGAAACAACAAGGACAATGACAATAATGATATAGACAGAAATTTAAGGAATGGGTTCGTTGAGTATTTGAATTTGATTTTTTTAAATTCTAAGGCGAAACTGAGAGATGTAAACATTTTTGCAAAACAAATAAAAACTTTAAATCAAAAATATTTTCCAAAACTCCTAAGATTTTTCCAGTTTTTTGTATTTGTTTATTTTGCTCTGAATTTTCCAGTTATTTTCATATTTTGCGTAATTCTTTCTATTATTTTTTTTTACTTATATCTCAAACACCAAAATATTTTTCGTAAAAAATAACCAAATGTGTAATTTAACCAAAGTGGTTGATGGCGCCACGGTTCAAATTACTCCGATTCACTCAAATAAACTACAAATAAAATTTTGTCTCAATAAAGAGTCTCTATGAAAAAGTCAAGGAAACAAATTTTTGAGATATATTTTAAAAAATTTCTTGAACATAGGAAAAAGACGTAATTTTTGGAAATTTTAAAAGACGATGGGGCCTGTAACAGGCTGAATTCCGTTCGAAAGTGGAATAGGTGGTTTACTCGTAAAACGCAAACCAAATATTGTTTTCGGAATGAAACCACTTCTATGCATTTCAATTCCACTTTGATTATTGAAAGTGATGTCATTCCGAAAAAAAAAAAATATTTTTGTGATTTGCGAGTAAACCACTTATTTCAAATCCGAACGGAATTGATTCTGTGACATGCCCCGATATTTCGAAAGTCGTATGTATTAATATTTTTTTGTTCAGTGAATTATAACACTGTGCTACTAAAAAAAGCAAAATTGAATATACTTTTCAAATGAAGTAGTGAAGGTTGTAGGTCTTGTCGAAAATATCAGAAAAATGTCCATCAAGCTTGCCAAAAACCGTCACATTTTAAAGTTATTGTCCAAATATGTTTTTTTTGGAATTTTCAACCGATTTTAAATTTTTAGCTGCTTTGGGTAGAAGAAGGATAGGGCTTTTCATGTGTGTGAACTTGTCTATACATATGATGCATTCCACACCAAATGTCCAGCGCAAAAAAAAACATGTGTACCGTAAATTTCGGAATTGAAATAGAAAAATTGCGTTTTTGGGTTTTCTATTTTTCAAAAACTGAAAATCGCATTTGAATATTAAATTTTATAACAATTTTGTAATTTGCTTATATATTGTTTCAACGTAGCGAATGAGTATTAAATATTTGCATAAATATTACTCATACGCTATGTTGAAACAAGAAAATACAAGCAAATTACTAAATTGTTATGAAATTCAAAATTCAAATGCGATTTTCTCGAAAAAAAAAGCGAAAAATTCATGTCTGATTTTTTTTTGTGTGAATAGACCAGTGGTCGGCAGAAAGAGGCATATGAAAGTATTAGTGTTTTAATAAAAATATGCATGTGTTGGTGTATTTCTTCAACAAAGCGACATCAACCTGCTTTGAAGAAAGTAAGCTTGCTACTGAATAAAATATTTGTTTTTTTTATGCTCTTTGTTGATTTTTTGTTGACATTCGTGTTATATATATGTGAATTACCGATTGTGTTCGGCTCCAGCGTGCAATGGGTGCCGACCACTGGAATAGACAAACATCTAAACTTTAAAATTGAAAAAAAAAAAAAAATTGGTAGGATTTTTAATAAATTGACATTTTTAAAAAATGGAACATTTCGAAACTGGTTCTGAAAATTTTCAAAAAAAAAAAATTTGTCGATAGTAGAGTTCGTCAGCTTATTATTGTTTTGCTCCATACGCCAACAACTCGGTTTCGAGAAAAACGATAAAATAGGTTTACCACAAATTTTCTCGAAAAGTAATAGATGGATTTTGTTTTAATGTTTACAATTTATTGCTACATATATTGTTAACAAAGCTTCTAGTTTTCAGACTTTTACATACAATAGATCAAAAGATTTTAAGCTTTTAAGAAAATAAGATTTTATGGTATTATATCCATATCCAATTTTGCTTACACATTTGGGACTTTTGTGTGATATGGAGCAAATGAGTTCTCAACGCCAAACAAAATAAAAATGAAACAAAAACAGCTAGATCGACCAAACTGGGTATTTAGAACACTTATATAGTCAGGTTGCATGGTATTAAAAATGGGGATGATTGGTCAATGGACACGCCTACCTCCCACACAACCTAAATGGAAAATATGACATTACTTGAAATGTTTAGAAGTTACGGTATTAAAATTTGGTACGTAGAATAGTACCAACATAATTAATCTTCATTCCAAAAATATGCAAGATCCGTTAATTTTTAAATAATCTAGAGCCTTTTCTATAACGCAAATTTTCAAAAAACGTCAAAATGGTGTGTTTTTTCTTAGAAAATGCTGGATATCTCAAATTTGAAAAGATGTTTAAAAAAACGGACTTCGGAATACGAAAAAATGGCGTATGGAGCAAAACAATAATAATGTGACAAGTTGTCAATCATTCGCCTTTCGACTTTTTTCCGAATAATTCAAATAATTGCTATTGTTCGTTCAATCAAACGATTAAATCTAAAAAAATATTCGATTAATCGATTAGAATAACGAATAAAAAAGTGGTTATTAAAAAATATTTGTATTAACAAAAAATTGTTTTTAAAAATAATTTGTATCAAAAGGGGCGTAGGGAAATTGAATTAAGTTAATCACAATGGGCCTTATGGCCTCCGAGTGAATTCGCTAAATGACGAACGCTCATCAAACCTAACCTAACAATAAAATAAACAAGTCATACAAAAAACTTAAATTTAAAATAATTAATATTTTAACAACAAAAAAGAAGACTGTTAAGAAAAAAAAAAAAAAAGAACTTATAAATTACATAACTAAATTTACTTTTTTATATAAAAATGCATAAAAAACTTAAAATTTTAATAATTTTAAGTTTTAAGTTGGTGGGGGTCGGCGGGGGACGTAATCCCACTTCATAAATGTTTACAAATTCATTTTTACGATATTTACGCATAAAAATACTTTTATCATTATTTTGTATAACCACAGGTTAGGTTGTAAGTGGCTGCTGACGTTTTACGTCAACACACGTAGACTCTGAGGTCCATTGTGATACCACGGGATCGTAATAGGTTTCCCTACTAGTCCCTGTCGTTAAACCAGTTTGAGCTTCTTATGAAACTCCTTAGATGTTGAATTTTGACATCCGACAAACCAGAAAGATCGTACAGCTCCCTAGATCCCAGTGAAGCAAGTCGCTGACCAGAAAGTGCCGGGCAATGGCAAATAAAGTGTTCGATAGTTTCTAACTCCTCTTCATCCATGCAACTTCGGCTAAAGTCATTCGACGGCAAATTTAACCGCTCTGCGTGCTTCCCTATAAGACAGTGTCCGGTAATTATAGAAACCACCGTCGAAATCTCTCCTCTTGGAAGCGATATCAGCTCACTTGTGCGCCCCTGATTAAGAGAAGGCCAAATCAGTCGTGTTGTCTCACACGTCCATCCATTTGCCCATCTTTGATTTGTCTCCGTCGCAGAACAAAGCCGTAGGTTTTGCTTGCAAGTTTCTAGAGGCATACCAACACATTCCAATTCTGTTGGAACCTGTAAGGTAGTTCCTAGTCTTGCAAGCTCATCGGCTTTGCAATTCCCTGGAATGTCTCTGTGCCCTGGGACCCATATGAGTCGTATGTTAAACTGCTTGGCCATCTCATTTAAAGACGTGCGGCAGTTAAGGGCAGATCTTGTTTTCAGAAACATTGAATCCAGGGACTTGACCGCGGCTTGACTGTCAGTATAGATGTTGACTGCGGTTATAGACAAGACATTGCAGCTCAACTAGTCAGCCACTTCCTTTATTGCCAGCATCTCTGCCTGGTAAACACTGCAATGATCTGGCAATCTACGAGCCAGGCTCAATCCAAGCTCTTCCGAATAGACCCCAAAGCCCACTTGTTCGTGCAGCCTCGATCCATCTGTGTAAAAATTTATGGTAGCTCCACTTCCCGGAGTATCCCCCATCCAAGACTCCCTGGATGGTATCATAGTGGTAAAGTGGCGCTCAAAGAGGCTCAAAGAGGGAGCACAATCCACATTTTGTGGTATTGTTATCTTTTTCAAGATCGCGCTATGGCCACAATCGCTGCTCCTCCATTGCAGCGTGCTATTAAGTCGAATTGCCGACGCAGCTGCATACTGCCTACCCAATATGTCCAAGGGTATCAGGTGAAGGAGGATTTCTAATGCAGCCGTAGGTGTAGTACGAAGAGCACCAGTGATGCACATTGACGCCATTCTCTGTACCTTCGTGATAACGACACAGTTCGCTTTTGTTTCTAAAGCAGGCCACCAGACAATGATTCCATACAGCAAAATTGGACGCACCACTGCTGTATAGATCCAATGAACGACTTGAGGGCTAAAACCCCATCGTTTTTCAATGGCCCTTTTACAGGAATACAAAGCAATCGTTGCTTTTCTCACCCGTTCCTCAATATTACGCCTGAAATTCAGCTTCCACGCCCTTAAAAGGGACCGAACAAACGAGCATTTCCTAATCATCTTGATCCAAATTCAGGTCAAGGAACTTCATACAACATAAAAATATTTCATTTGTTGAACAAATATACAAAAAAAAAAAACTTGTAAAAAATGGGTTTTTCTTGTGATTTAGTTTTTTAAGGGGAACATTTTTCCCCTCCACCGATTTTACATCCGCACTTAACCAGCCTATGACCATAAGACATAATCGTGCCAAACTTTAGAAGTATAGCTCTTTAATTTTGGACTGTATCGTGCCCTCCACAGACGGACATCGCTAGAATAATTTATTTACATACATACTTTATGAGGTCCTAGACCGATATTTCGATACTGTAGTTGGAGGGTATAAAAAAAATTATAAATTGTTCGATAAATTGACATAAATTAATCGATTTATTCGGTATTCAATAATCGTCATTTTTAAATTCATCGAAAAAGAGTTTGTTTTTTTTTTTTGATCGATTAATCGAATTATTGTTAATCGGTTGACAACTCTAGTCGATAGCCCATGCAAAACTATACAAGAATGTAAATTTTTTAAATTGTGGTGCATTCCGTTTTAATTTGATAAATATTTAAACACAGCAACTCGACACAAATTTTACCATTTTTCCAATATTTGACCACGCCTCCTAAGCTCAGATTTTGAAAAATTGAAAAACCAAAAACTCAATTTTCTTAGTTACATATAGGACTATTCATACAACCTATTCAGAAATTCACGGGATACATGTTTTTCTGTAGCGGGACATTTGGTGTGGAATGTCTCATATAAGAAAGATATGTGTTGATTTTTTCAACAATATCTACTTTTTTTGTTATTTTTTGAAAAATTTTTGAGTTTACCGATTTTTTTCTGCTATAGTTCGTTCTACAACATTTATATTTATAAATGTATTCTTAAAGAAAATTTAATTCTGAATACGATGAGCTTTATCCTGAAAAAATCAGATAACAATTGACAGAGTTATGATAATTTTTCTAAAAAATAAAATTAAGATTTTGCATGAAATCGCCGTTTGGACAACCCAGGTAAAAAATAAATAAAAAATTCCACGAACATAATGAGAGGTTGCGTATTATATCGTTTTACAAGCTTTTTGCCAATAAAATTGTAAATTTACAACTTTTTTGGAGCATTAAAATTTATAAGAAATTCTCGTGAATTTACTAGATTTTTTTTGTAAAACAAGTTGGAAATTAAATTTCGACCGAAATTTTTTTGTTAAAAAACAAGGAAAACTGTTCAATATTGGTAAAATGGGATTACGAGTCTTTTTCTTGTAATTTGACAAGGTTTTTTTTTGTGTGTAGCAGAAAAAAATCCAAAATTTTCAAAAAAAAAAATGCAGATGGAAAGCCCTATCCTTCTTCTATCCAAAACATTGAAAGAATTTAAAATCGGTTAAAAAGTTTCTGAATTACACAAGGTTTAGTGAGAATAAAAAAAAAAACGTTTTTTGACAATAGCTCAAAAATCTGAGGGTGTCTGGCAAGTTTAATGGGAATTTTTGTGATCTACTCGAAAAAACTAACAACCTATACTATGTCATATCAAAGGTATTTTTTCATTGTAGCACAGTGTATTTAATACATAAAATGTATCGCAACACATATGTTTTTGTTTAAATCCTAACCTTTGTATTTCATCCGACTGCTCTCAGACTTTTGACTGCCGGGCGTTGAAAATCGAGATTGCCATAAAAAAAATGCTAGATACAAATTTAATACGTTACAAGTAGAAAAAAATAATAAAATTTGGTTCAGAATTAAAAAAAAAAGCATCTCGCCCTAATGTACCCGGGTTAAGAAGTTATGACCCAAACCGAGAATTTTGAAAATTCACATGTTAAAAACACAACAAAAAGGCAATTATTCCGACCCCGACGCCAAGCGAAATCGAATAAAAACAACCTATTGTGTATTTATTAATACGGAGCGTATGATTAATAAATAAATTTTAATTTATAATAATAAGTATACGCATTGGTAAATTTTCAAAATAAATTAACCAAAATTATGAAAATTGAATGTCTCAGATTCTGAGACAGTGTTTAATGTCAGATTCTGAGACAGTTTTTCTATAGAAAAAGTCTCAGATTCTGAGATAGTTTTTCTATAGAAAAAGTCTCAGATTCTGAGACAGTTTTTCTATAGAAAAAGTCCAGATTCTGAGACAGTTTTTCTATAGAAAAAGTCTCAGATTCTGAGACAGTTTTTCTATAGAAAAAGTCTCAGATTCTGAGACAGTTTTTCTATAGAAAAAGTCTCAGATTCTGAGACAGTTTTTCTATAGAAAAAGACTCAGATTCTGAGACAGTTTTTCTATAGAAAAAGTCTCAGATTCTGAGACAGTTTTTCTATAGAAAAAGTCTCAGATTCTGAGACAGTTTTTCTATAGAAAAAGTTTCAGATTCTGAGACAGTTTTTCTATAGAAAAAGTTTCAGATTCTGAGACAGTTTTTCTATAGAAAAAGTCTCAGATTCTGAGACAGTTTTTCTATAGAAAAAGTCTCAGATTCTGAGACAGTTTTTCTATAGAAAAAGTCTCAGATTCTGAGACAGTTTTTCTATAGAAAAAGTCTCAGATTCTGAGACAGTTTTTCTATAGAAAAAGTCTCAGATTCTGAGACAGTTTTTCTATAGAAAAAGTCTCAGATTCTGAGACAGTTTTTCTATAGAATAAGTCTCAGATTCTGAGACAGTTTTTCTATAGAAAAAGTCTCAGATTCTGAGACAGTTTTTCTACAGAAAAAGTCTCAGATTCTGAGACAGTTTTTCTATAGAAAAAGTCTCAGATTCTGAGACAGTTTTTCTATAGAAAAAGTCTCAGATTCTGAGACAGTTTTTCTATAGAAAAAGTCTCAGATTCTGAGACAGTTTTTCTATAGAAAAAGTCTCAGATTCTGGGACAGTTTTTCTATAGAAAAAGTCTCAGATTCTGAGACAGTTTTTCTATAGAAAAAGTCTCAGATTCTGAGACAGTTTTCTATAGAAAAAGTCTCAGATTCTGAGACAGTTTTTCTATAGAAAAAGTCTCAGATTCTGAGACAGTTTTTCTATAGAAAAAGTCTCAGATTCTGAGACAGTTTTTCTATAGAAAAAGTCTCAGATTCTGAGACAGTTTTTCTATAGAAAAAGTCTCAGATTCTGAGACAGTTTTTCTATAGAAAAAGTCTCAGATTCTGATACAGTTTTTCTATAGAAAAAGTCTCAGATTCTGAGACAGTTTTTCTATAGAAAAAGTCTCAGATTCTGAGACAGTTTTTCTATAGAAAAAGTCTCAGATTCTGAGACAGTTTTTCTATAGAAAAAGTCTCAGATTCTGAGACAGTTTTTCTATAGAAAAAGTCTCAGATTCTGAGACAGTTTTTCTATAGAAAAAGTCTCAGATTCTGAGACAGTTTTTCTATAGAAAAAGTCTCAGATTCTGAGACAGTTTTTCTATAGAAAAAGTCTCAGATTCTGAAACAGTTTTTCTATAGAAAAAGTCTCAGATTCTGAGACAGTTTTTCTATAGAAAAAGTCTCAGATTCTGAAACAGTTTTTCTATAGAAAAAGTCTCAGATTCTGAGACAGTTTTTCTATAGAAAAAGTCTCAGATTCTGAGACAGTTTTTTTATAGAAAAAGTCTCAGATTCTGAGACAGTTTTTTTATAGAAAAAGTCTCAGATTCTGAGACAGTTTTTCTATAGAAAAAGTCTCAGATTCTGAGACAGTTTTTCTATAGAAAAAGTCTCAGATTCTGAGACAGTTTTTCTATAGAAAAAGTCTCAGATTCTGAGACAGTTTTTCTATAGAAAAAGTCTCAGATTCTGAGACAGTTTTTCTATAGAAAAAGTCTCAGATTCTGAGACAGTTTTTCTATAGAAAAAGTCTCAGATTCTGAGACAGTTTTTCTATAGAAAAAGTCTCAGATTCTGAGACAGTTTTTCTATAGAAAAAGTCTCAGATTCTGAGACAATTTTTCTATAGAAAAAGTCTCAGATTCTGAGACAGTTTTTCTATAGAAAAAGTCTCAGATTCTGAGACAGTTTTTCTATAGAAAAAGTCTCAGATTCTGAGACAGTTTTTCTATAGAAAAAGTCTCAGATTCTGAGACAGTTTTTCTATAGAAAAAGTCTCAGATTCTGAGACAGTTTTTCTATAGAAAAAGTCTCAGATTCTGAGACAGTTTTTCTATAGAAAAAGTCTCAGATTCTGAGACAGTTTTTCTATAGAAAAAGTCTCAGATTCTGAGACAGTTTTTCTATAGAAAAAGTATCAGATTCTGAGACAGTTTTTCTATAGAAAAAGTCTCAGATTCTGAGACAGTTTTTCTATAGAAAAAGTCTCAGATTCTGAGACAGTTTTTCTATAGAAAAAGTCTCAGATTCTGAGACAGTTTTTCTATAGAAAAAGTCTCAGATTCTGAGACAGTTTTTCTATAGAAAAAGTCTCAGATTCTGAGACAGTTTTTCTATAGAAAAAGTCTCAGATTCTGAGACAGTTTTTCTATAGAAAAAGTCTCAGATTCTGAGACAGTTTTTCTATAGAAAAAGTCTCAGATTCTGAGACAGTTTTTCTATAGAAAAAGTCTCAGATTCTGAGACAGTTTTTCTATAGAAAAAGTCTCAGATTCTGATTTTCTAAAAAAAAAAAGTCTCAGATTCTGAGACAATTTTTCTAAAAAAAAAAGTCTCAGATTCTGAGACAGTTTTTCTATAAAAAAAAGTCTCAGATTCAGAGATTCCGGATTAACCTAATTTTGTATATGAAATGTTTGATTGTTTTAATCCTCAAACAAACTTCTTTTAAATCACTGAAAAATGTCTTTACAGTGTTGCTTTCAAAAAAAAAAATGTACTTCTATTAAAAGTGAGTAACTCAAAATAGTGCCTTATTCTACATTTGCAATTATAACAGTGTGAGTGTAGTAGTTTCTTTTTTGCAATTTCGTAAGCATGGTAAAAGTATTTCAAATTGTTTTTTTGGTAAACATGGCTGCAATATGAGGACTATGACTATTATAATGATGACGATGATGATGGCATTAGTAAAACAACTCCATTCTTTTGTCTACAAACACATTGCAGTATAGATGCAACACTATCATCAACAGCAGCAGCAAACAAATAAACAACAAACATCAACAACAGCAGCATCATCAGAATATTTTCTAAAAATGAAACTAAGAAGTTTTTTTTCAAAAGTTTTCTACACGTCGAAATTCAAACACATTATTGCTAAAAACCTGCTTGCCTGATGACAAAACTCACATAGATGCAGATGCAGTAATAAACAACATCTAGCAGCAGCAGCCGCAATAGCATTCATTCATTCACTCGATGCCTCTTGCAACAACATGCATACATTTTACGCATACAGTGTCATACATTTACAAACTCTTAACTTAACCACCTTTTTAATATGAGGATTATATGCCCTGTTTGTATAAGTAGAGGTTTGTAAGTATGTGAGTGTGTTTGCATTAAATCGCGTACAAGTGTGTGTGTGTGTGTGTTTTTCCTTTAGTGCCCAACTACAACAATATGTACTCTTACAGTTTCCTGATACTTCCGGTACAACAACATGTACTATATGCTTTCAATTCATACTCATACTCTTTATAGGATTCCTTTTTCTTATACCCTTCACTTAGAGGTTATTTTTGCCATTGCGTTTGTAACAATTTGACAAATAGGTCCATATGTTGAAAAGGTGACCATTGCAAAATAGGTATGTGAAAATGTGTATGGCAAAAAAAAAAATTCTTCTGATTTCTAACGTTCGGAAATTTTCTTTTTCTAGGCCAAAAACTTCTGTACCTGTACAAATTTGTGACCAATCGGATTAAATTATCCCGGCAATCAAAGTTTAAGATTTTTAAAAAATATTTTTTTTTTTTTTTTTTTCAAATATGTCTTGCGAAACATCGCATTTATTAATTTTGATGCGCTGAATACGAATATCAAACAAGTAGAAAAGTTTATTTCGAGTAGACCGAATCTATGAATACCCTCCACAATGCCCTTTTTAAGTGAAAGTAAATTTTTTAACGTGAAAAATATAACATTTTTGATTAGAAATATTTTATTTTTTTGATTGTAAAATTTTTTTGAGTGTAAAATTTTTTTTGAGTGTAAATTATATTTTTGAGTGTTAAATTTTTTTGAGTGTTTTTTTTTTGTTTTGGTGTAAAAATATTTTTGAGTGACAAAAATACGTAGTTGAATATTTTTGTGACTTACTAATGTTTTTAAAACATGTTTAACGGGTTTCACGTGAATATAAGGTGAAACCAATCTAAAATTCACGGTTTTGCTAATAACTTTTGAACCACTGAACCGATTTGACTGAAATTCAATACGAACCAGGTTAGGGAAACGACAAATATATATGCCAAGCATCCTCAGCATCCCCAGAATTGCCTCTCAAAAGTTATCGTGTTTTTTATCTCGTAAATTCACGAAAACCCCCTGCCGAAATTCAGTCTTTTGCTCATAACTTTTGAACCACAGACCGATTTCGCTGGATTGCAATACCAACCTGACCAGGTAAATGCATACACTCAAAAAATTATGTAGGCAAATTCCAGTGAATATTCACTTAAAACAAATGAAATTTTATTTAAAAACCATTACAATGTTTTTTCATTTAAAATAAAAACCCATTACAGTCAATTTTTAATGTTAATTTAATGACTATCCAAAACATTAAAAAACTAGTGAATATTCACTTAT
This sequence comes from Pegoplata infirma, assembly GCA_963921195.1. Taxonomy (NCBI): domain Eukaryota; kingdom Metazoa; phylum Arthropoda; class Insecta; order Diptera; family Anthomyiidae; genus Pegoplata; species Pegoplata infirma. The sequence continues at coordinate 32,405,140 of OY992539.1, forward strand.
TTTGTAGTGAAAAACAGTAAAACTATAGAAGAAATTTTTTAGTGCCGAAATTGAATGTAACAGAAATTTCAGTTTTAAGACAGTAAATTATTTTTTTTAAACTTCAGAAACAGTAGAAAACAAGAAATCCATAATAAAATTAATTATTTTTCTTTTAAAATAACTTTACTGATTAATTTTTAAAATAACCTACAAACAGCTAATGACATAATTTTCTTAGTGTAACATTAGGGGTGGGATAGTGCACGAGTTTTCGATTTCGACACGCTAGAACCGCTTATTTTGTGAGGTTCGTAAAAAAAATGCATGAGCCAAAAAATAGGGCAGGTCGGATAGGATCTAGGGGTCGCTCATCGAGGTCAAAGTTGGGCATAGAGGGGAAAAAATCCACAAAAAGCCCCACAGCTCTCTTGGTTTTGCACCAAAGGGGTCAAATGTGAGACAGACCCCCATTATTTTTTCCACCCAAACACTTTTTCCAAACACACCTAAGCCCTATCTCTACTCCCTAAGGGGGCTCCCATACAAAGGTTCATTTTTTAAAAATATTTGCTCCTACCTCTTTAGCTGTCTCAGAAATGACCCTAGAGGAATCAAATGTATGACCTACCCCCAATATTTTTTCAACCCCAACATATTCTTAGAACATACCCACCCCCTATCTTCAACCCTTAGGGTGGTCCCCATACATTTTTTTTATTTTTTCTTAATTTGTTTTATTACATCAGCTCCTACCGGTCTAATGTTGCCTCCTAGAGGGGTCATTATCAAGACCCACCCCCATTTATTTTCCACCCCCAACATTTTTTCTGAATATACCACTTCCCTATCTCTAATTCCTAAGGGGTCTCCCACACAAAATGGCATTTCTATAAAATTTGCTCCTATCGCTCTAACTGGCGCAGGGGTGACCCTAGAGAAGTTAAATGTATGAGTGACCCCCAATATTTTTTCAACCCCAACATTTTCCCCAAACAAACCTACCCTCTATTTTGAAGCCTTAAGGGGGTCCCCACACATTTTTTTATATTTTTTATAAAACCAGATGTTATCGCTCCCATGGTGCCTCTTAGGGATAGGGAATACAGACTTACACCCATTAGATTTTGCCCCCCACATTTTTTCCGAACATACCTACGGCGTATTTCCACTTTATAAGCGTGCTCCCCTAAGGAAAACCAAATTCGTAATGGTACTGGAACCCAACGTTGGAGTATTTAGAATTTACAAAAGTACAATAATTAGCAGCACTTTTTTTTTATAAATTCAGCTCTTACCGCTCCCATAGTGCCTCTTAGGGACGGGAAATGCAAACTGACCCCCTATATCTGCCATGCAAACATCATATTAATGAACTTCAATTAAATGAAGTGTTTGAAACCAAATTCGGCAAAGCGTCTGGACCAGGAGTTCCAATGTTTGAGCGTGTTAAAGAGTAATGGGAAAATATAAAAGGCAAACCATACAGTCCTGGCATAGAAGATTAGAAAGTGGCAGGCAACATACCAGCTCTAGTCCAACCTGCATCAAGTTGTTATATTGGGCTCAAATAAAGGAAAGCGACCCAGAGACGACTTCATGGAGTTTCTTGAAATTGTTGTATTATACCTTGGTGAAAATATTCCTAATAATCATTTTAGCCCACCAGGACCCATCAGTCATGCTCGATGGATTGCCTAAAAATGTTTTAGGTTTGACCAAAAACAATTTACGTGAAATTTTGGTTTAGCGCCACTAAAGCAATAGAACCTCCATATAATGATTTGAATTTTTTTAAAGCGATTGCTAATTATACTTAAATTAATAAGACGTCTCAACGGTTGGAGAAGAGATTCTCTGACATCTTTGGTATCTCAGTGGTGAAGCTGTTGCACTATTTGATCCGAATATCTCTTGTGAAATAAAATGAAAAATGGCAAATGCAATGAGGAAGAGTTATCTGATAGCGAAGAAAAATAATACAATGATCGGGGAAGATTATGACTCAGGGGATAGCGGCGAAGGTGGCAACAAAGATAGTGATCATCCAGTACACGTGGTTGGATTCGAAGGTATGAATAATTAACATGGAATCGAAACAAGTATATCCAGAACTCATAATATAAAGAATAATTTAAGCCACTACGTCACAGCTGAGACACCAACATTAACAACAAATTTCATTGGTTCCGGTCCAAACACTTGGAAAAATTGTGAGGACTACCAGCAAACACTGCAAATATTACTTCAATTACATGTTTTCAACGACGCTGCCGAAAGAGGCGTAAAATTAATAGAGGACTATAACAACGTGTTGTGCCGTAATGGAGAGGAAAAAATATTACCCTAACAAAGTCTGAATACGGCGTAGGTATGTTGGGACAAAAAGTAGGGGGCAAATATTATTGGGGGTCAGTCTGCATTTCCCGTTCCTAAGAGGCACCATAGGAGCGGTAAGAGCTGATTTTATAAATAAAAATTATAAAAAATGTGTGGGAACCCCCTTAAGACTTAAAAATAAGGAGTAGGTTTGTTTGGGGAAAATGTTGGGGCTAAAAAAATATTGGGGGTCAGTATAAGATCTGATTTTATAAAAAAATAAAAAAAATGTGTGGGGACTCCCTTAAGGCTTAAAAATAGAGGGTAGGTTTGTTTGGGGAAAATGTTGGGGCTGAAAAAATATTGGGGGTCAGTCATACATTGAAATTCTCTAGGGTCATCCCTGCCCTAGTTAGAGCGGTGGGAGCAAATTTTATAAAAATGTCATTTTGTGTGGGAGACCCATTAGGAATTGGAGATAGGGAGTTAGTATGTTCAGATGAAATGTTGGGGACTAAAAATAAATGGGGGTCTGTCTTACAAATGACCCCTCTAGGAAGCAACGTTGGACCGGTAGGAGGTGATTTAATAAAAAAAAATAAGGAAAAATAAAAAAAATGTATGGGGACCACCCTAACGGTTGAAGATAGCGGGTAGGTAAAAATGTTGGGGATGAAAAAATATTGGGGGTCGGTCACATATTTGATTCCTCTAGGGTCACTTCTAGGACAGCTAGAGAGGTAGGAGCAAATATATTTTAACATTCAACCTTTGTATGGGAGTCCCCTTAAGGAGAGGAGATAGGGCTTAGGTATATTCGGCAAAAGTGTTTGGGGCAAAAAAATAATGGGGGCCGGTCTCACATTTAACCCCCCTAGGGGCAAAACGGCGTACGGACATAGCGCCCAAGGTCTTATCGCCCAAAACCGTAAATGACATATCGCCCACGCTGCGACATATAGCCCAAAATGATAGGTCTAAAAATGTTATTTCTCCCAAAACAAAATTGTCAAAAAATCCAAAATATTTTTTTTTGGGCTAAATGTCGAAATTACGACTTCTATGATTTGTTTTATTGTAATAAAGGTTTTCTGCGTAGCCGGCCTTCGGCCGGGCTTAGGGATTACATACTCCATGCATTAAACCCACACTCTCAAAAAAAATCTGAAATCGGTCGAGCGGTCGAGCGCTTCTCGAGATATCGCCATTTGAAATTTATCAAAATAAGAAAGAGTTATAAATTCGGATGTACCGAAACTTTTATACCCCCCAACATGCTAAAAAAATTTGCAGAAACTTTGTTTTTTATTGGAGGCAGGGAACATAATCCCCCACTCAAAAAAAAAAATGTAAAATTACAAGAAAAACCTATAACTTTTTCTTGTTTGCTACCTGCTATTTGACAATAATTCCTAGTAATTTTACAAACTTTTTACCAATAATTTTGTAATTTTACAAAGTTTTTACCACTAAAATTGTAAATTTAAAAGTTTTTTTACCCGATAAAATTTACAAAGAGGTTTCGTAATTTTACTAGATTTTTTGCTACCTCCTATTTTACGAGAATTCATAGTAATTTTACAAGGTTTTTACCAATAATTTTGTAATTTTACAAGCTTTTTACCAATAAAATTATAAATTTAAAATTTTTTGGCGCAATTATGGGGCCTCTGTAGGTTAGTTGCTAGCGTGCAAGCCTATGAAACAGGAAGTCGTGGGTTCGATTCCCACAAAAACCCTTGGTCGATTTCGCTACAACGAGACGACAGTCATTGTTACCAGTTCTCGTTTACACAGAAAATAATATCGTATATTTTATTTTAATTAAAATTTTAATGGTTTTTTAATTTAATATTAATTAAACTTTTAATTAATATAATTAATTGTTTAATTAAATTTTTAACTTTATTTTAATTAATATTTTAATTGTTTTCAAATTTAATATTAATTAAGTGTTTAATTTATATAATTAAATGTTTAATTAAATTTCTAGCTTTACTTATTTTTTTTGTTTTTTGTGTATGTGCGAGTGTGTGTTTTTCTCTTGCATTGTATTACATACAAAAAAAAAAACACATAAGTATAAAAAGTTTGTTGAAAGTTTTTTTTATTTTTCACATAGGTTTTTGAATTCTCATTTTGTTTATAGTTTTATGTGTATGTATAAGAAAGGCTTATAATCAACTTTATAAAATCATCTCACTGACTATGTCTTTACGGCATAAATAAATTTGGTAAAGTTTGAAAAAATATTTTTTTTTAAACTATTTTATTCAAAAAGAATGTTTTTACAAATTATTTTTTTTTTAATATAATATTTTTAATTATTTTTTTTTAATTTATACAATTAAAATTTCAATTCTTTTTTTTTAATTTTAATTATATTTTTTAATTTATAGTATTAAGTTTTTAATTAAATAAATTTCCATTTATTTTTAATTAACGACATACAAATATTTTTAATTTATTTGCGCATTTTAGTGATTGGTCCGGATTTAATTAATTTTTTAATTAAATCTACGAATTTTTTAATTAAATATTTTTTTTATTTTTTTCTGTGTAGGTTTAAATTATTAAAAACGATTTGTAATTAGATTGGAAAAATAAATAAAAACTGATCATTGGATCAATTATCTTTTTTTATTTCTTCTCAAAAAAATTACAAGGAATTCTCGTGAATTTACTAGATTTTTTTGCAAAATTATCTTGGACATTTGTAAAATTAAAAAAAAAATTGTAAAATTACACAAATGTAAATTTCTATTCAAATTTGTTTGCTAAAAAACAAGAAAAACTGTCAAATATTGGTAAAATGGGATTACGAGAATTTCCTAGTAATTTGACAAAGTTTTTTTTGTGTGTCATTGGGATTATGACCATTTTGAACTAATATGGGGATTAGTTCCGTTATGGGGATAATGTCCGTGGGGGATTCTGCCATGTCACCGGGAAAACACTGGTGTAGGTTATCATATGATCGGTCTTGACTGGCTATAACTTTTTTAGTTGTTTTTTGTTTGTTTTTGTTTGTCTACTCTTCTACTATATCGTTATGTGCACTGATTGTGAGTACTGCTTATGATGACGATGATGCTGTTGCCTGCCTGCTTCTGTGCGACAACAGAATTTTAGTATAAAATGCACAATGATGGTATAATTGTAAAAGCGTATGTTTACTGTTTATATTCCTATACATATTTTAGCTCATGCACCACATACAAATGAGGATTAAACAGAGTGGATAGAGTGTGGTAACCAAAATTTTGAGGGCCTTTTGGAGAAATTTTAAGAGAGCTTAGTGAGAGATTCATTGTTGCCCAAACCGCTGAAGCTAGAGACTACACCATTTACAGATGTAATTCGAAAAAGATCAATTGTAATTCGAAGATTCTATTTGTAATTCGAAGATTCTATTTGTAATTCGAAGATTCCATTTGTAATTCGAAGATTCCATTTGTAATTCGAATACTCCAATTGTAATTCGAAGATTCCAATTGTAATTCTAATACTCCAGTTGTAATTCGTAAAAGATCAATTGTAATTCGTAAAAGATCAAATGTAATTCGAAAAAGATCAATTGTAATTCGTAAAAGATCAATTGTAATTCGTAAAAGATCAATTGTAATTCGAAGATTCCAATTGTAATTCGAAAACATCAACTGAATTTACATTGATAATTTACGAATTACAATTGGAATCTTCGAATTACAATTGATCTTTTACGAATTACAATTGATCTTTTACGAATTACAATTGATCTTTTTCGAATTACAATTGATCTTTTACGAATTACAATTGATCTTTTTCGAATTACAATTGATCTTTTACGAATTACAATTGATCTTTTTCGAATTACAATTGATCTTTTACGAATTACAATTGACCTTTTACGAATTACAATTGATCTTTTACGAATTACAATTGATCTTTTTCGAATTACAATTGATCTTTTTCGAATTACAATTGATCTTTTACGAATTACAATTGATCTTTTACGAATTACAAATGGAATCTTCGAATTACAATTGATCTTTTACGAATTACAATTGATCTTTTACGAATTACAATTGATCTTTTTCGAATTACAATTGATCTTTTACGAATTACAATTGATCTTTTTCGAATTACAATTGATCTTTTACGAATTACAATTGATCTTTTACGAATTTCAATTGATCTTTTACGAATTACAATTGATCTTTTACGAATTACAATTGGAATCTTCGAATTACAAATGGAATCTTCGAATTACAATTGGAATATTCGAATTACAAATGGAATCTTCGAATTACAAATGGAATCTTCGAATTACAAATGGAATCTTCGAATTACAAATAGAATCTTCGAATTACAATTGATCTTTTTCGAATTACATCTGTAAATGGTGTAGAGATATTTACGGAAAAAACATCCATTAAGGCAGGGTTCTACGAAATTCCGATTGTAAGTGAGTTTAGAAGTGTACTTTAGTACCTTTTATATTTACTGAAAAGTACTTTTTTGGAGAATCCAATTCTTAGGGTTTAAAAGGTGTAAAGTATCTATCTTCTGAAATAATGATCCTGGAAACGTGTGATCTTTCATAAAAAAACATAAGAAAAATCCCTTTTTTAAATTCCGACTTGAATGGCATAATATTGTTCATTGGTACTTTTTCTATCACCTTAAATAATGACTCCTTAAAGTTGAAATTTGCAATGTAGGATGTTCCAGTGAAGAAAACATTGCAACAAATGTTCTTTTTAAACATTTCGATTGCAAGAGGGTAAAAGGGTGTAATTTTTAATCGATCTTTTGAAATAATGATCATTAAAACTAAATTCTTTAAATCTACTCCTATCTATCCTACTTTCGCACGAAAAATTCTACACAAATCTTTTTACGAATTTATAAATCTAAGACCGTAAAATGGGGTAAAACTTGTAATTTGGTACTTTTTTGATCTCCTAAATTGTTCTGAAAAAACAGTAATTTACAAATTTCTATTCTAAGGAGGTACCAAAAACAGTACCAAAACAATATTTTTTGTTATATAAATAGACCAAATCGTACTTTTTTTGTTTTTTTTTCTTACAAAAGGTACTAACATAGAGCGTTTTAAAAAAAGTTCAAAAAAATATTTTTTTAACAAGTACCAAAAAGTGCATTTTAGAGAAGTACCAAAATATAATTTTTTGATGAAAACAACTGAAATAGTACTCTTTGATAAAAAGTACCAAAATAGTAATTTTTGTAAAAAGTACTATTTTAAATATTATTTTTTTTATATAAATGAACAAAATAGTGCTTTTTATAAATGGAACTAAGATCGAGTGTTTTAAAAAAAGTTCAAAAAAAAATTTTTTTTTTACAAGTACCAAAATAGTACTTTTCTATTCGAAGGAGCTACCAAAACAATATTTTTTTTTTTTATAAATGGTCAAAATAGTATTTTTTTGTACTTTTTTATAAAAGGTACTAAAATAGAGCGTTTTAAAAAAAGTTTAAAAATAGTTTAAAAAAATATTTTCTTAACACGTACCAAAAAGAACATTTTAGAGAAGTACTAAAATATAATTTTTTGATGAAAATAACTAAAAAGTACTAAAAAAGTTCCAAATAGTAATTTTTGTAAAAAGTACTGTTTTAAATAGTAATACCAAAAAGTAAATTTAAGAGAAGTACCAAAATATAATTTTTTGATTAAAATAACTGAAATAGTACTTTTTGATAAAAAGTACCAAAACAGTATTTTTTGTAAAAAGTACTATTTATAATAGTATTTTTTTTATATAAATGGGCAAAATAGTATTTTTTACAAAAGGAACTAAAATAGAACGGTTTAAAAAAAGTTCAAAAAATATTTTTTTAACAAGTACTAAAATAGTACTAAAATGTGCCAACATAGCATTTTTTTTGATAAAAATTGCAAAATTTTACATTTTTAATAAAAAGTATTAAAATAGTAATTTTTTGTAAAAAGTACTATTTTGTACTTTTATTGAAAAATTTTGAGTTTTCAATATATTGATAATTATAGATATTTTCTAAAGAAAATTAGCAAAATAATACTGTATTAAAGAAGAACCAAAATAGTACTTTTTCATCAAAACTTCTAAAATGGTAAATTTTAGTAAAAAGTACTATTTTGGACTTTTAGTGGTAAATTTTCTAAAGCAAAAAAAAGTATTAAATTGAACCCAGATGACTATTTTTTATACATAGTATAAAATAAATTTTTTATATAAGTTGACAAAATAGTACTTTTTTATACATGGTACTAAAATTGAGTTATTTAAAAAAGTACCAAAAAAGATTTTTTTCCACAATTAGCAAAATAATACGTTTTTATAGAAGTACAAAAATAATACTTTTTCATAAAAAGTACCAATATAGAAATTTTGGATGAAAAGCATCAAAAAAGTAATTTTTCGTAAAAAGTACAATATTGGACTTTTATTAAAAAAAGCTGTTAGTTCGATATATCGAAACCTATAGAAATTTTCTATACTAAAATAGAGCGTTTTAAAAAAAGTTAAAAAAAAATATTTTTTATCAAGAACCAAAGTAGCATTTTTTGATAAAAATTATTGAAACAATACTTTTTGATAAAAAGTACCAAAATAGTAATTTTTTGTTAAAAGTAATATTTTGGACTTTTATTGGAAAATTTTGAGTTTTCAATATGTTGATAATTATAGATATTTTCTTAAAACTTTTTTCCACAATTAGCAAAATAATACTGTTTTAAATAAACACTAAAATAGTACTTTTTCATAAAAAGTACCAAAATGGTAAATTTTAGTAAAAGTTACTATTTTGAACTTATATTGGTAAATTTTTTATAGTAAAAAAAAAATATTAAATTGAATCCATATGGTTCTTTTTATACAAAGTAAAAACTTCTTTTTTATATAAGTTGACAAAATAGTACTTTTTTATACAAGGTACTAAAATTGAGTGATTGAAAAAAGTACCAAAAAAATAATTTTTCCAACAATAAGCAAAATAACTCTTTTTTATAGAAGTAACAAAATATTACTTTTGTATAGAAGTCCCAAAATATTACTTTTTCATAAAAAGTACCAAAATAAAACTTTTTGATGAAAAGTAACAAAATAGTCATTTGTGAGTTTTTAATATATTCATAATTATAAATATTTTCTATAGAAAATAAGCATAATAATACTGTTTTAAAGAAGTACCAAAATAGTACTTTTTCATAAAAAGTACCAAAATGGTAAATTTTAGTAAAAAGTACTATTTTGGACTTTTATTGGTAAAAATAATATTAAATTGAACCCATATGGTTATTTTTTATACATAGTATAAAGTAATTTTTGATATAAGTTGACAAAATAGTACTTTTTTATAAAATGTACTAAAATTGAGTGATTTAAAAAAGTACCAAAAAATAATTTTTTCCACAATAAGAAAATGAAAAATCATAAAAGCACCAAAAAAGTACTTTTTTATAAAAACTACCAAAATGGTTATTTTTAGTAAAAAGTACTATAGATATTCTCCATAGAAAAAGTTTTTCAAATTGAATCCAGATGGTTCTTTTTTATTTAAAGTATAAAGTACTTTTTTATATACATAAGTGGGCAAAATAGTACTTTTTTATACAAGGTACTAAAATGTGTAAAAGTGCTTTGAAAAAGTACCAAAAAATAATTTTTTCACAATTAGCAAAATAATATTGTTATAAAGAAGTACCAAAATAGTACTTTTTCATAAAAAGTACCAATATAGAACTTTTGGAAGAAAAGTGCCAAAATAGTAATTTTTCGTAAAAGTGGAAGTCCCTAAATATTACTTTTTCATAAAAAGTATCAAAATAAAACTTTTTGATGAAAAGTACCAAAATAGTTATTTTGGATTTTTATAAAAAAACGATGTGTTTTCGATATATTGACATCTACAGAAATTTTCTATAGAACAAATATTTTTCTATAGAACATTTTTTGTTATCGAAACATCGATAGCTAATAGAATGGGGGTTATAAGAAAAAAAATTGGTACTTTTTTAAAACTGTTGAACTTATGACCCCGTAATTTTAAAATTTATTCAAATTCCTCCAAAAGAATTGACATCAAAAGTACTATTTTGGACTTTTATTGGAAAATTTTAAGTTTTTAATATGTTGAAAATTACAGATTTTTTCTATAGAAATTTTTTTCCACAACTAGCAAAATAATACTGTTTTATAGAAGTACCAAAATTGTACTTTTTCATAAAAAGTATCAAAATGGTTAATTTTAGAAAAAATACTATTTTGGACTATGATTTGGACTATGATTGGTAAGTTTTGAGTTTTCAATATATAGATACCTATAGATATTTTCTACAGAAAAACTAATTATTAAATTGAATCCAGATGGTTCTTTTTTATAAAAAGTATAAAGTACTTTTTTATATACATAAGTGGGCAAAATAGTACTTTTTTCTACAAGGTACTAAAATAGAGTGTTTAAAAAAGTATCAAAATAAAAATAATTTTTTCCACAACTAGTTTTATAGAAGTACTAAATGGTACTTTTTCATAAAAAGTACCAAAATAGAAATTTGGATGAAAAGTACCAAAATAGTAATTTTTCGTAAAAAGTACTATTTTGAACTTTTTTTAAAAACTCTGTGTTTTCGATACAAGATATAAATATACAAGTACTAAAATAGAGTGTTTTGAAAAAGTACCAAATAATAATTTTTTGCACAATTAGCTAAATAATACTGTAACAAAATGTGTAGTACTTTTTCATAAAAAGTACCAAAATAGAAATTTGGATGACATGTACCAAAATAGTATTTTTTTTTCTATAGAAAATTTCATGTTATCGAAACATCGATAACTAATTGAATGGGGGAAAATTGGTACTTCTTTTAAAACTATTAAACTAATGACCTCGGAATTTTAAAATTTGACATGCAAAGTCCTCCAGAAGAATAAACATCAAAGAGAAAAATATTTCTGGCAACTCCAATTTGTTAGCGAAAAAATGGGTACAACTCCCCGATAGTCTGGACTGGCCCTTCTGTCTGTTTAGTTTGTGCATCCTGCCTCGCTGTCTGTCTATTTAAAATGAGATCTACCTAACTTAAAAAAAAAAAAAATACCCTGTCTCATATTCATGCCACATCTAACTAACAACGGTGTAAATATATGACTCTAAAGAAAAGTATGTTTAAACATTGCACATTTTTACTAACTTCGACAAACTATACACTCTGACTGTCAGAGTTTTGTTGTGACGCGGTCGTTGGCATCTTTTTTATATTTTTTTGTACTTTTTTTTTGTTTGCTTTTATGAACGTAGATTTAAGATGTAGCAGCTATTGTCGTTTGTACAACACAGTACAAACAACGTTATTGTCGACAACAACAACATCAACATCATCATCTTCGTCATCGTCATCATCAACTACAACAACACCGGCACATATATAATGTTATCATCATTGTTTGTGTTGTGTAGATAGATGTTGCAGCAGTTGTATGTTGCTGCTGTTGTTGTTGCTGCTGTGGTTGTTGTTGCTGTTGTCGAATCAATTCAAACTCAATGCATTACATTGGCATGGATGCCATTGCAATAATGCTTTTTAAGCTGACAGTAGGAGGTTCCACTTTAAACTTTTATACTTATTCAATAAACACTGTGAGTTTGAAAGAATATGGACAGAATTTAAAATTTCACAAAATGTTTTAGAATCTGAGAGTTTTTTTATATGTAAAACTGTCATACGCAGTACCGGCAATGATGTTTCGGATAACTCCAATTATTCCCAACGGAATCCTTGATTTCATTCGATTCGGTATAATATGGATTTTACAAAAATGTCCTTCTTTAGATGTCATTTATTCTGCAGGTCCCTACGAATCAAATTTGGAGATTCGGGGGTCATAATTTCAAAAGTTATAAAATTTAGCAATTTTATCTTTTAACACCTTAGTTTTAAAATTTCCAAAAAAATTGCAGAATGTCTTTTTATTTCATTAAAAGATCTTAGATTCAAAATTTCAAGTTGTTATGACCAATATTCATTTTTTTATGATGGATCCTACTCCCTTGAATTTTCAAGTTTTAATGACCAAGATCTCAGGTGATAGAAAAAGGTAACAAATTATGTACATATTTTTACCGCATTTTAACACCTTAAAGTTGGATTTCATAAACAGTACCTTTTCAGAACTTTTTCTATCAACAGGAATTTTTAGTACTTTTAAAAAAAGTACTAACGATCCAAAAGTACTAAAGAACGCAATGTTACCCCATTAGAAATGAAACTTTACTAAAAGTTATTTTGCCAGACTGTTTTTTCTCAGGATTATCCAATATTACCAAATTTCCAACAAAAACCGCTATGTGTATTTTAAAATTTTTCTAAAAGTATCTCAGAATCTTTTTTTACAGGAAAATGTCTCACAATCAGAGACCTTTTCTAAAGAAAAAATTTCTATGCACTAAGAAAATTATTGCAGCTACTACATGACGGTGGTTTGTTTAGTAAGTAGAAGTTGTTGTTTTCAACTACAATTTCAGTTATTTTTGTATGAAAAATCTTTGACAACTTTTTTTGTAGTTGTTTAAAAAAAATAAAAAAAAAATAACTACACTCAAAAAAAAAAAACTGTAAAGTTAGCAAAAAATTTAGTTAAATTTAACTAAAAAAGCACCTGATTTTGGGCCTACTAAATTTTTAGTTAATTTAACTAAAAATATTTAGCTAACTTTTCGTAGAATGAATGTAGCAAAAAAAACCGTAACTTTAACTAAAAATTTAGCTGAAATTTTGTAACGTTTTTATGTACATATATTAACAAAAAAATTAGTTGAATTCAGCTAAACTTTTTGTTACTTTTCGTAAACTAAAATTTACAAAATATTTCGTAAAAAATTATAAGTTTATTTTTTCTGTTTTTTCATCAGCTTAAGTAGAACTTATGAGATTTGCATAGGAGGCTACACAAGAAATTTCACTTAACAAATTTGATACGAAAAATCAGCAAATTAATTAGTAAAAATTCGTAAACTCAGTTTTGAAGTCAACAAAAAAAATTAATTCAAAATTTGTGCAAAACTAGTATTTTCGTAAATTGAACTTAACTAAAAAAAGTAGTTAAAAAAAGGCTGATTTTAACTAAAAATTTGCTAAAAAGCCAGTAAACTTGAGTTAACAAAAAAAAATTTGTTAGCTTTACAGTTTTATTTTTTTGAGTGTATATTGTAGTATCAGTTGTTTTATGTAGTTGTTTTTAGTCTATATGGGGCATTCCATGCCAAATCACTCACTTTTAGGCCCGACCCCCTTCGATTAATTTTATTTTTGGATATGTTTTAGTACGTATTAAATGCAACTTCCAGCCAAATTTTCAGCTTTTTATACCAAGGTGGTGTTGAGTAATCAATTTTTCAAAATGGCGATTTTTTCCAAAAAATGAAAAAATTTAAATTTTCAATCAATTTTGACCAGTAAAAAATATAGATATATTAAAAAAAGATGGACAACATTTTGTTGGTAGTTAAATGTAGTTTTAGAAAAAAAATATGAAAAATTATTCGTAGTAATTATCACTTGTTTTTTATCGTATAAAAATTAAAATCGACTTTTTGAAAAAGTCCGAAACCTTCGATTTTTTTTTTTAAAATGTCAAAAAATTCTACTCTAAATTACGCAACTTTTAAGTCATAATTCGAGATGTGATCGTAATTCGTTCTATTTTTATTCAAATTTTGAAAATTGCACTTTTTTTTTTTGACTCTGGTTTATTTTATATGGTGCTCCAAAAAAAATAATTTGGTAAATATTGACCGTAACTTCCCCTAGATATATTAACTTGGGTGTAAAAATACGTCTCAGAAAATTTTAGGATGATCGGACATGGGTAAGGCTTTCCGCATCGGCTTTGAAGTTTGAAAATCGGATTACAAGGGAAAATATGCATTTTTTTCTGTTTTCTTAATTTTTTTGGTATTTTAAGTTAATTTTGAATTCAAATGGTTACAGAATTGAAATGTAGAGTAAAATGTCTCTCTATTAAGGTCATAAAAACCGAAATCGGTTTAAAATCAGCCAAGTTATTACAACTTCCCCAGGCATCTAACGTGTGGCAGACAACTTGATTAATCAATACAATCCGATTTTTGAAATTCATGGAAATTTTCTACTGTAATAACATTTTTTTATTCTTCAAGTTCAAATGTTATTAGATGACAAGTATTTTTCATATTGTGTTTTGCTAACATTTTTTAAATTAGTGCTAAAAATGCCTGCATTTTCCACACCCTTTTGAAATCTCTATTTTAAAAAAAAAAATATTTTTTTTTGTTTTAAAATTTGGAAAAGTCAAAAAAATATTACACTGAAACATGAATAATGAAAAAATTTTATTACAGTAGAAAATTTCAATAAATTTAAAAAAAGGGCCTAGTATTTTTTAATCAAGTTGTATGGCACACGCTAGATGCCTGGGGAAGTTGTAATAACTTGGCTGATTTTCAACCGATTTTAGTTTTTAGTACCTTATTAGAAAGGCATTTTACTCCACATCATAATTCTGTAATCACTTGAATTAAAACTTAACTTAAAATACCAAAGAAATTGCGAAAACAGAAAAAAATTCATATTTTTCCTTGTAATCCGTTTTTTAAACTTCAAGGACCATGCTAAGCGCCTTACACATGTCCGATCGTCCCAAATTTTTGTGAGACGTATACTTACCTCCAAATGAATATATTAAGGGTAAGTTAGGGTCAGTATCTACCATTTTTTTTTTTTTTGGAGCTCCATATAAAATAAATCAGAGCCAAAACATAAAAGGTGCAATTTTAAAAATTAAAAAAAAAATAGAAAGAATTGTGATCACATCTCGAGTTATGGCTTAAAAGTTGCATAATTTAGAGTAGAATTCTTATAGTTTTTAAAAAAAAAATCGAAGGTTTCGGACTTTTTCAAAAAGTCGATTTTAATTTTTAAACGTCAAAAAATAAGTGATAATTACTTCGAATAATTTTTTCACATTTTTTTTCTAAAACTACATTTAAATACCAACAAAACGTTGTCCAACTTTTTTTAAAATATCTATATTTTTTACTGGTCAAACTTGATTGAAAATTTAAATTTTTTCATTTTTTGGAAAAAATCGCCATTTTGAAAAATTGATTACTCAACACCACCTTATTATAAAAGGCTGAAAATTTGGCTGCAAGTTGCATTTAATACGTACTAAAACATATCCAAAAATAAAATTAATCGAAGGGGGTCGGGCCTAAAAGTGAGTGATTTGGCATGGAATGCCCCATATATTGGAAATTGTATTTTTTAGAAATTTAAAAAAAAAAACAAGTAAGAAGGTTATAGTCGGTCAAGACCGACCATATGATACCCTACACCAGTGTTTTCCGGAAAATGGTCCCAAGGGGGACTAAGTCCAAAAATGAACCAATTATATTCCGATTTGATTATGTTACTAAAGTACAGGTTTAACACCTAAAAATACAATTTTTATCAAATATCTCCATTTTTATGAACTTTGAGGGAAATATGAGAATATCGGTAGGGCGGTTTGTATGGACTGATCCGATTCCTTTGAAATTTGGAATGGTGATTTTTCATACAAAATTTTATTACCTACTAAATTTCAAAGCGCTATCTATTAAAATACGGTTATTAGAGTCATTTAAGCAGTATCCACAGGGGGCCTTTGCATGGGGGCTAGGTCTTAACATGTACCGATCTTCTCCAATTTCAATAGGCTTCGTCCTTGGGCCAAAAGATGCTTAGGTTTCAAATTTCAAGTCAATTGATTAAAAATTGCGACCTGTATCGTGCTTAAACCGATAGATGGACAGACGGACGGACGGACATCGCTAAATCGACTCAAAAAGGAAAAAAAAGTAAGAGAGTTAAATTCGGCTGTGCCGAATCTTTTAAACCCTCCAACATGCATAAAAAATAAAAAAAATCCAGGGGCGTTTTCTTTTTTTTTTTGGGGGGCGGTATTTGTAATTGGGGGATGCAAATTTCCTCTCGAATATTTGTTTAAAAAATAAGATGCTTTTTGCACAAAAGTAATACAAGTTTATCATGATTCAAAAAAATATGTTTTATTCCACGCCCATTGGGGGGGGGGGGGGGTAGGACCGAAAAAAACGACATTTTTTAATACTCTGGTTCCAAGTGCAGGACTTTGAACTTCTTGTAGCATAAAAATGTTGCATTTGTTAAGCAAAAACACAAAAAATCACTTACAAAAAATTAATTTTTTCAGAGGTTGGTTTAGTTCTTCAAGGGGGAACTTTTTCCCCCTGGTCCGATTTTGTTCATTTACGAACGTAGCCTGCCTATTAACATAAGACATATTTGTGCCAAATGTCGGGAGTCTAGCTGTTTTATTTTGGACTGCATCGTGTTAACTACAGACGGACAGACGGACGGACGGACAGACGGACGGACAGACGGACGGACAGACGGACGGACAGACGGACGGACATCACTAGAATGTCTTAGAATCGATCACTGATTATAAATATATATACTTTATGGGGTCCCAGACCGATATTTTGGTGTGTTACACACGGAATGACAAAGTGAGTATACCCCAATACTGTAGTTTTAGGGTATAAAAAATCAGACAGTAAAAACAACTGTTATTTGAAGTTGTTTTTAACGTTTTCTGTAGTTGTTAATCAACAGTTAAAAACAAAAACATTTTTTAGTTGATTTTACAGTAAAATGTAGTAGACTCCTAAACAACAACAAGTTGTTGTTTTAACTTAAAAAATGTGAGAATTTTTCTATAGAAAAAATGTGTCAGAATCTGAGAATTTTTCTTTAGAAAAAATGTCTCAGAATCTGAGAATTTTTCTATAGAAAAAATGTTTCAGAATCTGAGAATTTTTCTACAGAAAAAATGTCTCAGAATCTGAGAATTTTTCTATCGAAAACAATGTATCAGAATCTGAGAATTTTTCTATAAAAAAAATGTCTCAGATCTGATAATTTTTCTATAGAAAAATTGTCTCAGAATCTGAGACTTTTTCTTTAGAAAAAATGTCTCAGAATCTGTGAATTTTTCCATAGAACAAATTTCTCAGATTCTGAGAATTTTTCCATAGAAAAAATGTCTCAGAATCTGAGACTTTTTCCACAGGAAAAGTGTCTCAGAATCTGAGACTTTTTCTATAGGAAAAATGTTTCAGAATCTGAGACATTTTCTATAAGAAAAAGTCCCAGACCCTGAAATTTTTCTAAAGAAAAATGTTACAGAATCTAAGACTTTTCTATAAGAAAAATATTTTAGAATCTGAGACATTTTCAATACGAAAAATATCTCAGAATCTGATATTTTTCCATAGGAAAAACTTCTCAGAATCTGATAATTTTTCTTGGAACTTTTCCTATATTCTTATTCAATTTTCTTACTGTGTAAAAAGCCCCGT
This sequence comes from Pegoplata infirma, assembly GCA_963921195.1. Lineage (NCBI taxonomy): Eukaryota > Metazoa > Arthropoda > Insecta > Diptera > Anthomyiidae > Pegoplata > Pegoplata infirma. Next base: position 32,422,858 of record OY992539.1, read on the forward strand.
ATGTATATAGCTTTTGCATCTTACGTTTGCAATACCTCTTTTTCTACACTTCCTTCTCCTCCTGCCATATCGTGTAGCATTTGAGGATGTCTACGTTAAAGTGATGTCTATGTACATATAAACGTAAAAAGATGCATGCTTAAACATGCTGTATTGACGACAAAAAATAAAAAAATAAAAATATTGTAGAATTTTAAAGTAAACTAAAGAAATGAAAATACAACTTATTACGAGTTTTAGTATTTTTATATACAATTGATTTTTTGGTATTAAGTTATGAGGTTTAAGCTTAGCTGGTTGTTTTCAAAAATCAGTATCATCTCCTTAAGTTTAAATATTTTTCATCATCATCATCATCATTATTATTTTGGGATCTTCTTCATTTTTAACATCTTTGTATATGGTTTTGGTGTATTTTTTGTAAAAGGAAGTTGTTGAAGATTTCAGTATTTATTTTTTCTTTTAAATTAAAAGCTTTCCCACGCATTTAAATGATTTTTTTTTTTGTGTGTATTATATTTCGTTGTATAAAGAACTTAAACAACATGGAAATTTCATCCTTAACAACAAGAATTAATATAAAAATTATAACAGCCACCAAATGAAATTCAAATCTTTAAAATTTTGTTTAACAAATTTTTAGTTACGGTTATTGATTTTTTTCTTTATTTAATCGCTGAAAGTTTTTTTTTTTCTCAAATTTTGCTTTCCACAATTTCTTTGTGTTTAAAACTTTCTTCTTTCAAGCACAAAATTTTCTTCTTCATAATATTGACGAAAATAGCTTAAATTTTTATTAGGCATTAAGAATATTTAGCAGGTGACTGAATGATTTTATTTGGTTTTCTTTTTGTTCTTGTGAACAAAATATTCTCAAAAGTTTAAGTTGTGCTAAAAAAAAAAACTTTTACGACACTCAAACAAAATTCAACGAAAAGTTTAAGTAAGGAAATTATGGAGTAGTAAGGATGACCCTTTAATGCTCTACACCAATTAAAATAATATTTATGTAATGATTTTTTTTTCGTGGTTAAGCATATCCAAACTAGCTGAAAATTACTGGGTCGGTTTAATAGCGACCGTGTCAAGAATTTACCTAAATTAACTATATGTGAACCTGTTTTAATAGTTTTTGTTCGTTGTTTGACAAACTAAGACAATGAACAATTTTCTTTTTCTAAATTTCAATGAGGGTAGAATTGAATATGTATTAATATTTTTGTTTGAACATTAGCGATTTGCCATTTAAATTCCCAATGCTACTTTTAGTACAGGGTTTTTATACTTGCTCAAAAGTCCTGACAATGGAATCAGACAAACTCCGAAACACGTAACGGCTAAGTCTTGCAAAAATAAACAACGTAAATAAATTTAAAACAGAAAAATAACACAGCGTGACAAAATCTTGGATGTTAAAAGTAACCTGAGATTTGACCATCAATTTTATATATTTTGAACATGCTGAATCCAATGCAAACCATTTTTAAATCTAAGGTACAGTTTTTTCGCGAAATGTCTTCAAAGATTTTCACGTCCCCATGAACTTTTTGAAATAAAAAAGTTTTTGTATGCAAAAAAAGTCGCTCTTTTGCAATTGAAATTGAAGGACTATAACTGTAGCTAAATTTTAAGTACCATATCCGCCATTAAATGTTTGAAATTCAAGTGATATTTCGCGTTTTATCCCATTTTTCCAATTTTTTAACATTTTCGCGGTTTTAAATGCTTAAGTAAATACCGACCTAAACAACCGCTTTAGATAAGTTTAGATGCACCAAATGGGATATATTTCTATGAAAATACGTTTCAACTATCAAGCGCATCACTCCAAAAATAAGCGATTAGTCAAAATCTCTCTATGACTGCATCACTTTCCAAGATGATCACAAGGTCCAGCTTGTGACATATTGTGTTAAATCCTCAAAAAAGTAATTGTGTCAAATTTCAAACAAAAATGTTTTCAACTTCAAAAGCTATTGTAGAAAAACTTTTATTTCACCTTACTAAATTAAATTATTAAGTTTTAATTACAAAAACAAAAGGAAAACATTTTACTAAATACTACTAATTTAAATAAAACACTTGTTTAATATAATTTAGTAGGGCGAAATAAATGTTTTTTTATTAAAACTTTTTAAGATGAAAACATTTTTGTTTGAAATTTGGCACAAATACTTTTTTGAGGTTTTTACACAATATATCAAAATCTGGACCTTGTGGTCCTGTTGGAAAGTGATGCTGTCATAGAGAAATTTTGACAAATCGCGCAATTTTAGTGCTATGCGATTGATAAATGAAAAATATTTTAGTGGGAATATATTTCCTTTGGTGCAAATATACTAAGCTGAAACGGTTGTTTAGGTCGGTATTTATTTCGGCATTTAAAAACGCGAAAATGCTAAAAAATGAGAAAAAATGGGATAAACCGCGATACACTGTTAAAGTTTTAAACTTTTAGTAGCGGAATTTGTAGTTAAAATGTAGTTACAGATATAATCCTTTAATTTTAACTATAAACGACCGACTTTTTCGCACACAAAATATTTTTTATTCAAAAAACTTTACGGGGACGTGAAAAACTTTGAAGACATTTTGCGAAAAAACTGTACCTTAGATTTCAAAATGGCATGGACCATTGGAATCAGCATGCCCGAATTATGCAAAATTGATGGTCAAAACCCAGGTTACTTTTTCACCGTCACACAGTGTAATTTTCTTGAAAATTATTCTGCGATAATATCATAATTTTTATAGTAAAGAAAAAATTACCTCGAGCTAGAATAAACCTACTCAAAGTATAATATTTAAAAAGTCGAATAAAACGATTTGTGTTTTTTAATATAAATTAATTAATTTCTTATTCACATAACAAATCCAGTTGCCAAAACCGAAAATATTCCAACTTCATTTTTGAGGTTGTCAAAACTTATCACTCGGTTGTCACAACTTCATTGTGGTGTTACTACCATATTGAGTTTACCATGACCGAATTGAGGTTGTGACAACCGCAACACTGGTTTCGACAACCTCAAAAATAAGGTTGGAATATTTTTGGTTGTGGCAACTAGATTTAATATATGAGCATTGCATGTTGGGTTGTTTTAAAAATTACACTTTTTACTCTTAAAAATAAAATTTTCAATTAAGTTCTTCTTAATCTTATTTTGTTGTTAGAACCTACAAATCGAATTTGAAGATTCGGGGGTCATAAGTTCAATAGTTGTAAATAGTACCAAATTTTTCAAAATTTTTTGTTTAATAGGAGGATCCTACACCCAAAAAAGCTTCACTATATTTATGAAAAGTGTAATAAATATAATGAAAATCTTTATTAAAGTTCGTCCAAGGTAACAGTTTTATAAATGTTCAATATTTGTGAAATATTTCATTATATTTAAGAAAGGTATATTATATATAATAAATAGCATTTCATAAAATTTTATGAAAATGTTCATATATATTATGAAATGTTCATAAATACTATGAAACACTTTATGGATTTCACTTATTTTTTCGTAAAAACTTCATCACATTTATGAAACTATTTCATAGTATTTATACTATAAAAGTTATTAGTATATATGAAACCTTTCATAAATATTATGAAATGTTTCCTAAAATGTTTGACATGATTTATAAAACATTTATAAAAACCTTTCATTATGTAAATAAAAAATTGTATTGTATTTATAAAACACTTCATTAATACTATGAAATAATTTCATATAAGAGCCATTTCACACCAAATATCCCGCTACACAAAAACATGTGTCCTCTGAATTTCTAAATTGCGTTTTAGGTTTTTCAATTTTTCAAAACCTTGGCTTAGGTGGCGTGGCAAAATATTGAAAAAATTGTAAAATTTATGTCGAGTTGCCTTTTTTTAAATATTTACCAAATTAAAACGATATGCACCGTAAAGTCAAAAATTTACATTCTTGCATAGTTTTGTATGGGCTATCGATTAATTTTCTTTTTTTGAAAATTTTCATAGCCCGTTCTGGAATTTTCCATTTTTTAAAATAGTCGCTTTATCAAAAATCCGGCAACTTTTTTTATTTTTTATTTTTTTAAGTTTTGGTGTTTGTGTAACCACACTAGAGATGGGCGCGTGAGTGATTTTTGACTCACACTCACGACAGGAATTTTTGAGTCACGCACACTCACTAACGAGCATATTTTTTCTACTCACACTCACTCACAAACACGTGAGCAAATTTGATACAACTCACACTCACGTGCAGTCACGCGAGTTTCAATCACACTCACTAAACTCTTATTTATACAAAAAAAAAATAAAATTTCAAAAATCTTTAAAAAATTTTCAGCAAAATTTAAAGTTCAGCGAAATCTTACATTTTTTTTTTTGCTTTTTCGGGGCGAAATCTTCAATTAAGCCAAATTTTATAGGTTTTTTGCTGCTTTTTTTGGTACGAAAGGAAATATGAAAGGAAAATAAATCACGCAAACATGAAAAAAAAGCGACTCACACACACTCACTCACGTACACTCACTCACTCACGCAATTTTTTCTTCTTTCACACTCACTCATAATCACGTAAGTAAACTTGATTTCAGTCACACTCACGCGTGATCACGCGTGAATCACGCTATAATCTGCTCATGTGCCCATTTCTAAACCACACAAAAATTCGGACATGTGTTTTTCGCAATGTTGGCAATCGATACCTTTTCAATACCGTTATCCGTTTCAAAACCCTTTAAATTGAATACCGGTACCAATACCAATATCGAAACTCAGTTTTGGTATCGGATACCGGTATCCAAAAACCTTTTCCTTCGGTGCCGGTACGTACCGGTATTGAAACGGCTTTTCCTAAAAAAACATGTTTTTTTTACAAAAATAAAAAATTAATAGAAAATTTGTATTTGTAAAAGAAAAATCGTACTCCAAATGCCTCCCTGAAGTGTCATAAAAATCAAAAAACCTTTGGGCACCCACATCGTGGATTAAGTAAAAATTTCAAAAAAAAAATCATACTTCAACCGCTATGCGGGAGCAGAAGAAAATGATTGATTTTCACGAAATTTTTTTTGAAATCATTTAGACCCCTTAGTATAGTTTAGTTTTTTGGATATTTTTATTTAATCCGCGATGTGGGTGCCCGAGGATTTTTTTGATATTTATAGGAATTTCAAATTGGTTTCACTTTTAGTTCACGTGTTGAAAAACGTCAGAAAATTATTTTACGAAGTATTTTTGTCACTCACAAATATTTTTACAATTAAGCAAAAAACTTACACTCGAAGAAAATTTTACACTCAAAAACAAAAATGTTGCATTTTTTTTTTCAAAAATTACTAAAAAAAGTTTTTTACTCAAAATAAAATATTTCTAATCAAAATTGTTAATTTTTTTTAAGTTAGAAAACTAACTATCACTTTAAAAGGGCACCGTGGATATCCATGGATTCGGCTAAGTCGAATTTTTAGCAAAAATGCTGAAAATAAATACGTAAATACTTGTTTTAGTATTAAAATTGAAAAAAAAAAAAATATTTTTTTTAAGTTTTTATGCGTTTTTTATATTTTTAGCATTTTTTTTTGATAATACCGGTACGTACCGGTATCGATGTTTCGGTATCGGTAATACCGTAACCGATTCAACTCAAATACCGTAACCGATACCGATACCGAAATAAATAAAAAAACGATACCAATACCGATATCGATACCGTTATTCGTTTCGATTGCCAACCTTGGTTTTTCGTTTTTTACGAGAAAATCGCATTTGAGTTTTAAATTTCATAACAATTTTGTAATTTGCTTATATTTTCTTGTTTCAACATTGCGGATGAGTATTAAATATTTGCATAAATTTAACTCATACGCTATGTTAAAACAAGAAAATACAAGCAAATTACTAAATTGTTATGAAATTCAAAATTCCAATGCGATTTTCTCGAAAAAAAAAACTAAAGGCAAATATCTGAATTTTTTGTGTGGATAGACAAACATCCAAACTTAAAAAAAATATATATATAAAATGTGGCCGGATTTTTGATAAGTTGACTTGTTAAAAAAAGTAAATTTCAGAACGGGTTCTGAAAATTTTCCAAAAAAGAAAAAAAAAATAATCGAAAGCCTGTACAAAACTATACAAGAATGGAAATTTTTGAAATGTTTTATTGTTTTAATTTGATAAAATCTTAAATTGTTTTAATTTAATAAAAACTTTAACTGTTTTATTTTGATAAGAACTTAATCAAGGCAACTCGACACAAATTTGACTATTTTTTTTCAATATTTATCCACGCCTCATAAGCCCAGATTTTGAAAAATTGAAAAACCGATTCAGAAATTATTGGGAAACATGTTTTTTTTTCGCTGGACATTTGGTGTGGAATGGCTCATAAACATATAATGAAATACTTAAAAAAAATTTTATTGTTTTTTCTATGAAATCTTTCTTAGCAATTATGAAATATTTCATAATATTTATTAAACAGTTAATGAAAAGTTTCATTATATTTATTAAAAGGTTTCATAGCATTTATGAAATGTTTCATTAATATAAGCAAATGCATCAGTTTGTTTAAAACAAAAATTTATGATATTGGCAATGGAAGAACTAAAATCATGAATTAGAAAAAAAAAATCGCCCACTCATCTGGCTTCGTCTTCAGGAGCTGATATTGTTTTGCTCCAATTTTTTAATCATACCATAAAAAAATCCTATGACATTTTCATGAAATCTTTTTATGAAATCATTAAATCTTATAAAATGCAATTTATAATTTTTTGTTTCATAAAATTTCATTATATTTATGAATGTTTCATATATATAAATAAATTTTATGACAAAAATATTTTTGTCATCATATCATAAATACTTTGAAGCATTTTTTTCTGAGTGTAGATTGGAAATTTTAAGTTTGTAGGACCACTGCTTTAGGAGATCAAAAAGTATCAAAGTACAATTTGATAACTCTTTTTACACTTAAAGAATCAACAATTCCTTAAAGTCTGTTTTACAGAATGTGTTTTTCCACTGGAGAACACTATATTTCAAATATCAAATAATCGTCTTAAAATTAAAACTTTCTTTAATTGAGATTTGCTGTAGTTCATCCACTTTATAGTAGCCGAGTGTAGGGTATACAAAAAAAATTAACTTTTTTCTCATTTCTTGTGATTTTGTTTTGTGTTCTTATTTTTTTGCTTTATTGAATTTTTGCAGAAAAGTTGTTCTTTTCGTTTCATTTTGCTTAAATGAAAAAAGCAAGGATGGCTTGGGAGTTTTTTGGCAGTTTTTTTTTTTGGGTGAAGGTGGTAAAGAACTCGCATATATTTTTAGAATATCAACCAGTCAAAGCTGTCTTATATAAAATGTTCATTTTACTTGTGCTTTTTGTTCTCTTACTTTTAATACTTTTGTTAATATTTTATTTAACGAAAATAAAACAAAAATAAAACAGCCGAAAGTTCACAAAGTTTTCTTCAAAAATTAACAAGTACATTTCATTCTTTTGCAAAAATAAAGTTTAGTAAGAAAAAAATAATAAATATTTAAATATTAATGTTTAATGATGGAAAAAAAATTGTTAGATGAATTTTATACAGATTTGCAAAAGGAATCAGTTAACAAATTTTCAAATCTTGGATGATAGTTCTTAACTTAGATATCATCAAATTCAAATTCTTAAAATTTTAGAATTTTAATTATTTTAATTATTATTTATGTTTTTCTACCTTTCTGTTTTAACTTCAATAACTAAACGAATTATTAAGCTCAAGGCCATAGTTTTATAATAAATTTAATTTATTTATTTTAATATTCAATATTTTGTGACCCTACCGGAAACATCTTCAGGATAAAAATATAGAAATTTTTATTAAAACGAGTAACAATAGACGCATATTTAACGACTGACCGCTAATCCGAGCGCAATAAAGATCGGATTAGCGGGTAGTCGTTTAAAGGTCGTCTATTGTTACTCGTTTTAATAAAAATTTCTATATTTTTATCCTGAAGATTTTTCCCGTAGGGTAACAAAATATTGAATATTAAAATAAATAAATAAAATTTATTAAAAACTAAGGCCTTGAGCTTAATTATTCGTTTACTTATTGAAAATAATTATTATTTTTTTTAAGTGTTTTTGTTAATTCTTTAACAATAAGTGCAGGAATTGAACTATTCTGACATAAAAATGTTTTATTTTGTTTAACAAAACCTCAAAAAACACTGTAAAAAGGGCAGTTTTTTTATGTTATTTTAGCTCTTCAAGGGGGACTTTTGTACTGTACCGAGCTTTCCACATTGACACCATTGGTACAGTTATGGCCGTAGAAGCAGTTTTATAAAAATGAAATCTTTTTATTAGAGCGCCCTTGGGGATTGGACCCAGTGCTTAGATATGTTTGAAGAAAAATGTTATGGTGCAAAAACTAATGGGGTCAGTCTAACGTTTTATACATCTAGGGTAGAGTGTCCCTTATTTTGGAAATGTTGGAAATCTTGAGACGGTACCCGCTCATTTTTTTCCTTTTGACTTAAAAATAACTCAGGAAAAATTTTACGCCCCTAGGACCACGCCTTCCCTACGCGACGGGGCCTTAAAGAGCGGGGCCTAAAAAATCATTTTTCCATACAAACCAAAAATTTTTTTTTTTTGATTTTTAATTTTTTTGTTATTATTTATTTTATTACTTGGTTTGCTTATTCACGACAAAAAATTTGATTTTGGTGGGATAAGTCTTTCAGCGCTAAAAAATTTTTCGCAAAAAAAAAATTTGAGCCGCCGGGGTCCTGCAGTAAAAAATTTTTAAAAAATATTTTTTTTTAGTTTTGACCAGCAACGGTTTTAGTTGTTATGTTGCTTTTAATGATATATATTCCAAAAAAAAAATTATTCATACCTGTGACATCTTTATCTTTTTCGAAAAAAAAATTTTTAGCCGTAGGGATCCTACGGTAAAAAATTTTTAAAAAATATTTTTTTTTTGTTTTGAAAAGCAACGGTTTTAGTTGTTATGTTGTTTTTAATGATATATATTCCAAAAAAAATATTATTCATATTTGTGACATCTTTATCGTGTATCGAAAAAAATCAACAATGCATTTTGTACCCTTTTTTAGAACACGATAAAGATGTCACAGATACAAAAAATATTTTTTTATGAATATATATCATTTAAAGCAACATAGCAGCTAAAACCGTTGCTGGTCAAAACTAAAAAAAAATATTTTTTAAAAATTTTTTACTGTAGGACCCCGGCGGCTCAAAATTTTTTTTTGCGAAAATTTTTTTAGCGCTGAAAGACTTATCCCACCAAAATCAAATTTTTTGTCGTAAATAAGCTAAGCAAGTAATATAATAATTAACAACAAAAAAATTAAAAATCAAAAAAAAATTTTTTGGTTTGTATGGAAAAATGATTTTTTAGGCCCCGCTTTTTAAGGCCCCGTCGCGTAGGGAAGGCGTGGTCCTAGGGGCGTAAAATTTTTCCTGAGTTATTTTTAAGTCAAAAGGAAAAAAATGAGCGGGTACCGTCTCAAGATTTCTAACATTTCCAAAATAAGGGACACTCTAATCTAGGGGCAATTAAAATTTTTGAATTTTTTCTCACAATTTTTTCTGTGTAGTGCTCGTGTAAAATGTCATATAAGTACACTCAATACATGCACAAAAAGTACAAATGAATGTCTGAGTGCACATATGCAATTATACACATGTAAATATTGTACTCATTCTGCTTCATTTATTGATTAAACCTTTCTAATTGCAGTGACACAACAAATAGCAATAACAACGGTGACAGCAATTGCAACTATAACAGCACTAGCAGCAACTACATTAACAGCAACTTCAGCCAAAAACGTCAACAATGGGTGTTTAAATAAAACAAAAAAAAATATTTAGAATGCAACAATGAATTACAAAGAAAATATAAATTTCATTTAATAATAGAGTTGAAATAAATGGTAACACATACACAGAGAGAAATAATGTGGGTAATTAGTAAAATTTAGATTTTTAATTGAATTATGTGGGAAATTGCTTGTTTTAACAGAAATTGAATACTGAAAGTGAGAAACCACTTTAAAAACTGGTGAATTTAAGATTTCCGAAACAATTTTCTTGAAAGTTTTGCATTGCCGACCAAAATTTTCTTAATTCGTTTTTAGTAAATGATACTTACACAGAAAATAATATCATGATTTTTTTTTTAATTAAAAATGGATTTGATATTAAATTTAACTTCAATTAAACATTTTAATTGATTCAATTAATGTTTTAATTGAATTCTTAACTTTACTGAAAATAAAAATAAAATAAACAAACGAAACCGGTTTTATATGCTTTAGTGTTAGTAGCAAATGAAAAAATAAAATGCAAAAAACAACAAAAAAAACTTTTGAACTATTGTTTTGTATATTTTGGTGGTAGCAGCCAATGAATACATGAAAGCAACAAAAAAATTTAGTTTAGTTGCGGATAAATTGTTTTGATAATAAAATGTGTACAGTTGTGTTTTGCACATTGAAATATAATACAATTTTTTTTTGATTCAACTTTACTAAGGCGACAAAAATGCATGCAATAACAAGATTTAAAAATAAAAATGTAATTTTAAATAGTTATTGATATTTTAAAATACTACTATAATGTTTCTATGCAAAACTATACCAAGTGTTTATATTTAATAAAGAAAATAAATTTCTTAATAATGTAAAACAAAAACATTCTATGTTTATTTATTTTTAGGCATTTTTTGAAGTTCAACTTTTAAAATTAAATTGAGTTTTGGTCTTTTTTCAATTAAAAATTTTATGTGAATCAATAAATCTATATTATTGATTTTCAATTTTATATAAATTTTTTTTATATATTTATTTAATTACAATTTTAATTGGTTTTCCATTTTATTTTCAATTAAAACTTTAATTGATTCAATTAACAATTTAATTAAGTTTTAAAACTGTTTTCAAACAAAATGAGTAATTAATATGCGCATTTTCGTGATACGTCCGAAATCAATTAATTTTTTAATTGAATCAACGAATTTCGTAATTGAAATTCATTTTTATTTTTTTCTGTGTATGATACAGGATTAGTTTTTGCTTGAAGTTTTTGCTCGAATTTGAACATAATCTAGTTTAACTTTAGTTAGTATTTCTTTTCAAAGTGTACCTACAAATGTTGATTTTTCATAAATTTACAAATTCAATTTAGTGTGAACAATATATAAATCACAATATTTTACAACATTAAATATGACAATCCTATTTTAAGTAAATGTTTAATAATTTCTTTTTAGTTTAGCTACAAAAACAAGTGCATTAATATGTCGCCAGAATCTGTCATAAACAATTTGCTGTCATTAGACATAATATTTGTTAACAAAACAATCTATAAAAATGTATGTTGATTACATAATAATTTCGTTATTGACAATATATGCTAACATTAATACATCACGTGGAGTGCGCAGTGTATCGGAATAGGCGACTTCCCAGTTGAAAATATTGCTTCCCTATAAGAAATTTTTACAACGACTTTCAATTTAAATTAGCAAAAGTTTTTTACAGTTTTTTCTACAAAAAGTGGATATATAAACAAACCTACTAGGCAAAAAAGTGACATATTGCTGGCCCTCCCTTTATAAAATTGCTGACATCTTCATAAATTTTTTCAAAATGTTCCCAATGACTTGTAAGCAGTTGGTCAGCGGTTATTTAAACAAATTTTTGGTGGCCACCGATACTGGTGGACACTGCTGACTAACTGCTTACATGTCATTGGAGAAAGATGTCAGCGATTTAATAAAGGGAGAGTCAGCAGTACGTCAGGGGTGATCCGTCTTTCAGTTTTAAAAAAAAACTTTTATTTTTTCTGAAAATGTGAAGTTGATAATTGAATAATTTAAAAAAAAATTGTACCATAGTGATGAATAACCCTAAATTAACTTCAATTAATCAATATTTGAACATAATGGTTAGCATGCCAATCACTATGGCATATATATGGATTATTACACTCACAACAACAAATAACATATTGTTGTAGTCCAATGGACTATCATATCGCTCCTTTACTTGTATAGTGTCATAACTCAAAAAATGCGTTTTTTGAGTTAATGATGCAGAATTATTCGTTATATCGTGCTTTATATTGTGTCAAAAATTCGTATTAATATCTCTTAAACTCACCGTTTGAGAAGAGTACACGCCATTATTACATTTTCTATGTACCGGCCTTTTTCAATTAAAAACCAGTTTCAATAGTAAACTTTAAACGTGTTTTCTGCAAAATCAAATATTTTGAGTTATGACACTATACAAGTAAAGGAGCGATATGTAAAATTGTTTTAAATATTTTTGTTGGTTATTGACAATCGTTGCCTTATTAGTATGGTACAATTTCTTCGTCTTTCTAATTCCCATTGTGAATAGAGGTAAATATGTATTTATATTTTAGTTTGTGCACAAACGATTTGCATTAGACTCGTTTGCTACTTTGTAGTAAATCGTTTCTATTTTTGCTAAATAATCTTGACAATGGAATCTGACAAATTCCGATACACGTGTCGATTAAGTCTTCCAAAAATGACCAACATAAATAAATTAAAAACAAAAAAAAAATAATTTTCTTGAAAATTATGCTATGAGAATATCATGGTTTTAATTAGTAAAGAAAATAATGACCTCGAGCCAAAATAAAACTACTCAAAATATTGAACATTAAAAAATAACGTCACTTTCATTTTTTTTACCAACAAATTCGAAAAAAATAACGTACGAAAACATTAAAAATTAATGATTGTTGTGTTCTTTTTACCAACAATCATAAATATTTAATGTTTTTGTTTTTACAATTTTTCAATTGAGTTTTATTTTAAAAAAATTTTAATAAAATTTTTGGGAAATCGATCCCGCAATCAACTACATTCTGGCCAGACATTCTACCCATCGTGCCAAAGTCACTTGATACAAACATGTTTTTATATTTCTATAAATTATTTTTTGAGTTTTTTTCGACAAAAAAATAACCAACACAAGTAGGTAAAAACTAATAACTTTTCTTTAAAAAATAACGTTCACAAATCATTAAAAATTAAAGAAATATCATTTATTTTTTCTTACAGAACAAAAAAAAAATGACTTTAAAAATTGAATGCTAATGAAAGTCTTTATTTTTTATGTTGTTATTTTTGAAACAAAGAACAGAAATAGTCATTTAAAAAAATTGAACATGGAACACATGTTTTTCTTTTAAAAACGACAAAACGTAAAACTTTTTAAATAAACTACAAACAGTTAATGACATAGTTTTTTCAGTGTGTTTTCGACACTAAAAATAAAAACTGTCAAAAAAATCTGTAAAATGACTTTCAATTTTAATTGGCAAACTTTAAGCAGATGTTTTGCTAAAGTGGGTATTTTAACTAAAATTTTTCTCATTCAGTTTTAGAAAATAACAGAAATTTTCTGCAATTCTACTGATTCTGTTTGCTGAAATTTGTTGTATTTTTTTGTTAGTTTACATAATTAGTCTGTTGGCATATTTTTTTTTTCCAAAAATTTTTTAGTTTTTTTTTAGATGTAAATTGTTTTTTAGATTTTGTGAAATTTGAAACCCTTAAACTAAAAATGATCGAAAAACAGCAGATTACAGATTACAGAAGTATTTAATTATACCATTTTAACTTAAACAAGTAGAGAAGTTAAATTCGAAATGGCCGAATCTATGAATACCCTCCACAATGCCCTTTTTAAGTGATAGTAAATTTTCTAACGTGAAAAAATAACATTTTTGATTAGAAATATTTTATTTTGTGTAAAACAACTTTTTTTTTAGTAACTTTTGAAAAAAAAATAATTTACATAATTTTTTTTTAGTGTAAACTTTTTTTGAGTGTAAAATTTTATTCGAGTTTATTTTTTTTTTTTTATTGTAAAAATATTTTTGAGTGACAAAAATACGTTGTAAAATATTTTTGTGACTTACCAATGTTTTTAAAACGTGTTTAATGGGCTTTCAACACGTGAATTTAAGAAGAAATTAATCTGAAATTCACGGTTTTGCAAATAACTTGTGAACCACCTAACAAATTTGGCTGAAATTCAATACGAACCAGGCCAGGGGAACGAAAAATATATATGCTAAGCTTCAGCATCCTCAGAATTGTGTTTTGAAAGTTAGCGTGTTTTTTATCTCAAAAATTCACGAAAAACTGTTGCCGAAATTTAGTCTTTTGCTCATAACTTTTAAACCACTGGACCGATTTTGCAGGACGGACAGACGAACGGACGGACGGACATCGCTTGATCGTCTTAAAATCGATCGAAGATCATGAATATACATATTTGATTGGGTCTTAGACCAAAATTTCAAGGTGTTGGAATGACATTCCCTCCACTCTATCACTTGAGTGGAGGGTATAAAAATGGTTTTTAATTACGAAATTCGTTGTTTCAATTACAAAATTAATTTATTGCGGACCTATTACGAAAATGCGCATATTAATTACGTTTTTTTTTGAAAATAATTTTTACGTTCTAAGTTATTTATTATTTTTATATGTTTATGCGTATTTGTGTGCATTGGCTGCTAACAACAATGCATACAAATCCGATTTATTCAAAGCTAAAAATTCAACTAAAGCATTAATTGAATCAATTATAATGTTTAATTGAAGTTATTTTAAATAGCAAATAAAATTTTAATTGAAAAAAACCTTTTGTTTTCTGTAAAGACACATTTTTTTGTGTTTTGAATTAAAACTGATTTAAAAACAAAATTTTTAAATATGTTCTATGTCCCGAAAAAATTTTTGAAACTACATACCTGTACAATAACAAAAAAAAAATCTCGCAAAATCCCGAAAATTCCTTGTAGGTTTTATCGATTCAAAAAGTTGTAAATTTACAGTTTTATTGGTCAAAATTTTGTAAACTGACAAAAAGGTCGTTACTTTTACTAGGAATTCTCGTAAAATAGGAGGTGGCAACGAACCTCGTAAAATCACTAAAATTCTTTGGATATCCGTCATATTTTACATTTTTTCCAGCTGTTCTTAATGAATTCAGGAAAAAATTATATTTAATTTTTTTTTTAATAAAATTTTAAAATTTTGAAAGACGGTGTTTGAGAACCCCTAAAAATTGTGTGATTTTTTTGGTATTAACCCAGCAAAAAAAAATCGAAGTGGTGCAAAAAGAATAAGTGATTCACTACATACATAGTAGCTATATGTGCCGATCTTCATATTCCATAAGAAGTACTTTTATAAGCACTTCCAAAACTGCTAAAAAAATGCCAATAATAACAACTTTCACCAGTTCTTTCCTCAATGATTTAGAAGTACCATTTTCATATGTGTTTACAAATGCAATTGAAAAGTACAAATTTGTGGCACTTAAGTATTGGATTTGTTTTGTTGAATATTTTTTTTTATAATTTTATCTGATTTAATAAAAAGTTACATTTTATAAATGAATTAACTTGATATGCCGCAAAAGCGAATTTGTTATGTAAATTATGTTATAAAAAAATACAGTTTCCAGATTTTTGTCAAAATTACCAAATGACTCAAGAAGTGCTAAAAAGATAATATACGATATCTGATTTAAAATGAGAGAATTACTTTTTTTTATCTCTTCATTTTATTTATTCGATGTTTTTTTAACTACATGTATAAAAACATTTTTTTTTTTATAATTTTTGGAGTTGTTTTGTAAATTATGTACAAAAAAAACAATAAAAAGTTTCCAGATTATGGTAAAAATCAAATGACTTAAAAAGTGCTTAAAGGGCTAAAAAAGATAACCAAAAAAAGGTGGTAGCCTTTAAAAAAGGGCTGAATTATAGCCACAAAATGACTAAAAACTCTTCTAAACATTAGGGTATTCAATTAATCGAGGTTTTGGTTTAATCGGCTAATCGGGCAAATAATTAATCGCACTTAAAAAATTATGTTAGTAAAATCAACTGAAAATGTCAGTTAAAATAACTACTTTGTAAGTTGTTTTGGGGTCAACTACTTTTTCAGTTAAATCAACTAACAATGTTAGTTATTTTAACTGACAAAAAACAACTGACTTATGTAGTAAAAACTACTTACATTTGTAGTCAAAACAACTAAAATGTAGTAAAAATAAAAAAATCAATATATAATTTTTTTTTTCAAAATATTTTTCAGAAAAAAAATTGAAGACCAAATTTTTTCCAAGTTTTTTTTTTTAAAAAAGTTGTGAAAAATAAAAATAACGAAATTTTTTTTTTTTGGAAATAAACTTTAAAACTTTTCAGAATAAAATAAAATTAACTACTTTAAATAACTGTTACTGCATCACAGTACTTTTTTGTTAGTTGTTCAAAAAAACGACTTAAACTAACTAACAGAAATAGTTGTTTGATATTTTTCATACAAAAACAACTGACTTTGTAGTTGAAAACAACTAACTACTGTAAAATATACAAATAACTAACATGTAGTAACTTACATAATTTTCTGAGTGCGGGGTTGAGATTTAATCGGTTAATAATCGGATAAATTTGAATTATTCGGTTAACCGAATAATAAAAATTTTAATTGAATATAAAACTAAGAACTCTATGTACTTTTAAGAATTTTATTAATTTTATTTAAAATAAATCTTTATCCGATATGGAGAAGCTCTATAATGTTAGCCCAAATAAAGATTTTTTGTATGGCACCCTGGAAATTTACCCTAAAATTGATACCCAAATTGATGCCGGGCTTAGATGCACCTCTAATAGAGTTTCGAATTCGGTACTATTATATATCAACAAGACAAATTGGTTGGTTTGTTTTGTTTTCTTTTATTTTTTAGGGCCGAAATTGCAATAATTTTATCGGTCGATATCTCCGTAATGAAAAAAGATATCTTAAGGATTGCAAAAGTAATTTGAAGAATAAGTGAAGTATTTTTAGATGTGCTAAACTAATTATACATCATAAAATAATTCTCGGTTTTATAAGGTCCCGAACATTGCGAATATCTGAGTTAATGCAGTACTGTCAATCGAAAATCTAAATATCTCAAAAAAAGATAAATCACTTCTAAGGTCAGATTCGGATTAAGCGCATGAAAAACTATTAGAAAAATATATACATCCACATTTAATTAATAATTCCTATTAGCTAAACTAAATTATTAAAAACATCGATTTAATCTTAACAATTTCAAGTCTAAATATTACTTAATAAATATTATACATTGTTAAAAATATCGTTTTGGTTTTAATTATTATTAGTGTAAATACTAAAAAAAAAATCTTAAAATCAATCCCAAAAAGTCATGAAATATGTACTTATCAAGAAGTGATGAAAAAATCACTTCTAAATCACCATATAAAAATTACATAATCACATCCAAAATGCCAAGAAATATATACTTCTAAAGAAGTGATGAAAAAAGCACTTCCAAAAGGTCAAGTTATATTAACATCCCGATCACTACTTCAGAAGTTGTGATAAAGATGTTAATATATATGTACATACTAAAAACTAGTGATATTGTGTGTCACGCCCATATAAAATTCATCAGTGTTTCAGCTGAAGAAGAAGTACATCTGGTTCATAAGTTGTGGTGAATTTTGTAGTGAATGGTAAGCTCTTTTTTTGCTGGGTAAGTTAAAAAAAAAAAATCTTTTAATTTCATATTTTAGAATTTACGATCAAATATTATGCAAAAATAGTTTTTAATAAATTTTAATAAAAAAAAACTTTTAATTAGCCTTTTTTAAAGGCCTTTTTGCAAAAATCACGATTCTGAGGCTCAAAGTCGGGACGGATGATAAACTCCGATCGGAGTGATTTGAGTTTTGCATGTTAGTTACCCTTAGTTACCAACACTGCTTGCGAATATTAGAATTTAATCATTGAGAAGAACCCGAAAACGACCCACCCTGGTGTTTACCTGTTTAATATTGCAGTTGTAAACATAGAAAAGTAAATTTCCAACCAAATGTTTCAGTTGTATCAACTTATAATTCGATGGTCGCTACTATTTTTTGGGTATAACAACCGAATTTTTTCATTGTTTCAAAAAAAAAAAAATATCTGTTATATCAACCGAATTTCGTTGCGACTACCGATATTCAATTGTGACTACCTATATGCAAATGTATCAAGCTGTTTTTTGTGTGTGAGGTAATCATCCAGTCAGACTTAGTTATGTGCTACATTTGTCATTTAATCATAATTTTATTTTTTAAACTACGAGGTGCGCTAAAAAATTGTTTAAATATTAAAAGTTTAATAAACAAAAAAAAAAATACAAATAATTGAAATTTTATTATTTGTTACAATTCGTAAAATAGAAACAAAAAAAATCCATAAAATCATAATAAAACAATTTGAAATACTTTGGCTGTTTTGTTTGTTTGGCGGCGTTTATGCTTTTATGTTGTAACAAAAATAAACAAAACAATACAGCAATATGGCCAATGAAACAACAAACAACCTAACAACAGCGGCCAATTTCGATGGTGAGGTACATATACCACCAACAATAAGGCATAAACAATTGCCTATGGTTTGTTAGATGCAATTGCTGCTTGTTGTTGCCGTTGTTGTTGTTATTGTTGTTTATCTGTAGCAACCTTGTTCCAAATTTTCCAAAACACTAGCTAATGCTTCAAAGCGCTAATAAAGCAACAACAACACAAACAAAAACAACAACATTATCATCATCATTGCTGTTGTTGTCGTCGTCATGAACAAAATGAGCTGCAGCAGCAGCCAACAACATTAAAGGCAGTTACAATAATAATGATTTGCTAAGCTAAAAAACTTACGAAAAAAATTATAGAAAAACAAAGAAAATCAAATAATAACTAAAACAATATACAAAAAATCTGTCCTAAAGCCAGTAAGACTAAAAGAGTGGTGTTTATAAGAGTGATGAAAAGTCAGCTGAAGTGCACTATATAGGGGACACCTACTCCGCAAAAAATATAAAGTTTTTTTTTTATAATTTTCATAGAAATGGATTTTTTTGAATTTAAAGGGATGATCCCTAAATTTAACTTATTTTGCTCTAGCATCTCTAGTTAAGGACATTATTTTTTTTTTAGAAAAAATCCTATCAGAATTGATTTTCGAAAAATTATTTTTGTTATATTGACTCTAGCACCATTAGTTAAGCCATTTAATTTCCTATTCACACTTACAGTTTTAAACCGTTTTTAGCAATTATTTTTAGCATTTTCCGTCAATATACTGTAATAGAATAACGAAAGTGCTAAAAATATTACTGCTAAAAACGATTTAAAACTGTACGTGTGAATAGGGTATAAAACAAGCACAATTTATTTCGAAATCATATGAAAATTGTAAGTTTACAATTTTTTTGACGCGATAAAACTTACAAGGAGGTTTCGTGAATTTACTAGATTATTTGCTACCTCCTATTTTACAAGAATTCCCAGTAAAAATTTCGAGCTTTTTTGAAATTTTACAAGATTTTTACCAATAAAATTGTAATATTTACAATTTATGGGTGAAATAAACACTAAAAAAAAAACTGTAAAGTAGCAAAAAAAGCTTGTAAACTTACAAGAAAATTTGCTGATTTTGAACCCACAATTTTTTTTGTAAAGTTAGCAAAAACGTTTTGCTAAAACTTAGTTAACTGAATTTTTTTTTTATTTCAACTTAGTTCATACACATTTGAGGACCCCATTGGGTTCGGACCTGATAGGTCCAGACCCCAATGGGCCTAGACCTAGTTAGGTTCCTTAAAAATTGTCATAGTTTTTGATCCAAAATTTGTGTCCGTTTCGCTCTACCTTGCTTAGTTTTTGAGATACGTGATTTTAGGGGACCACCGGGGTTTTGAGAATTACAAAACTCGATAACTTCAAAAATACTACTCGGAGAGATTTTGAGAGCTACAAAAATGCTTTTGGACTTTTTGATGTGTCGGCAATATTTACCGAGATATCAGCATTTTAAAATTTTCGGGAATGCTAACTTTTTTGGATCCAAAGTTCGGACCCATTAGGGTCCACACATGTGAAGAGGACCGGCGATACTATGGAGAGCCCGAGAACCAAAAATGGCCTCAATTTTGCTCTATCTGACTTAGTTTCCGAGATAGCGCCATTTTAAGTCTTCTGAAAATAAAAAAAAATTACCATTAATTTTTGCTAATACAGTCGAACCCGGTTATAACGAATTCCGAGGGACCAGTAAAATTAGTTCGTTATAAGCGAAGTTCGCTATAAGCGGGGTATATTTTTTATCAACCTAGTTTTATTTTCAAAAAAATAAATCCCATTTTGTTTTATATAATGGTTTTTTCGTAAATAAACTACTTATTGAGAAGAAATCATTAAAAATATAAATAAATTTCATCAAAATTATAATATAAACCAAAAAATTCCAACCTTTTGTTAGTTTGATAAACATGATTACCACACCATATATCCGAGTTCGTTATAACCGAGTTTGACTGTATTAGCAAAAAATCTTGTAACAACATTGTGACAACATTGTCAACTCAATTTCAAATCTTAGCAAAAGAAATTAGTTCAAAGTTTGTTTAAAATTGCTAATGTGCTAAATGAAGTTTACAAGAATTTTTTGCTAACATTGCTAATCTCAACTAAAAATTAGCTAAAAGTTAGCTAACTAGCATTACCCGGGTAAAAATGAAATCTATATGATCATATATGAAGATATATGAAGATATATGGATCATATATGGATTTATATAACCATATATTATCATATATGTATGCCTCCATATATGTTTATATATGATCGGATCCGTAAATTGGCCCGATATGGGCTCATATTGGGCCAATTTTCGGATCAGATGATATATAAACATATATGGAGGCATATATGATAATATATGGTTATATAAATCCATATATGATCCATATATCTTCATATATGATCATATATATTTAATTTTTACCTGGGTAGCAAAAAAAAATTAGTAAATCTACTAACGTATTTTTTTGAGTGTAGAAAAAGTATCAGATTCTGAGACAGTTTCCTATAGAAAAAGTTTTTTCATTTTTTCGCGAATTTACTAGTTAAAACACACGCTGACATTTGTAAGACAATCAAGAGGCTGCTGAAGTTTGGCAAATTTGGTTGGTACTAAATTTCAGTCAAATCGGTCGAGTGGTTTAAAATTTATTAAGAAAACCGTGAATTTCAGATTGGTTTCACCTTAAATTCACGTGTTAAAACAAATCAAAAAGTCGAATTTAACCGTTCAATTTGTTTTTTTTTTAGTTCAGATGTTTCTTCATCCACACAAAAACAAGAAAAAAAGTTAAATTTGGCCTTGCCGAATGTAGTGATACCCTCCACAATTTCAAAAAGATTATTGCAAAAAACTTTATTTAAAAGGAAATTACTTTTGAAAAAAAAAACTTTGAAAAAAAAAATTCCGCGAAAAAAAATTTTGGTAAAAAAAAAACGCGATTTTTTTCTTTTTTTGTCAAAAAATATGTTTGTACTTGTTTAAATACCATTTGGTGTTCAATTATGTTCACATGTGTCAACCAGAAGCCGAATTAAAGCATTTTGTATTTTTAGGTTATGTTGAATGCACTGAAATTTTTGAGGTGTGCTTACATTTTCGTTCATAACTTTTGAACCGCTGAACCAGGAGAAATTCCAATAAATATGTTAAGTTTCAGTCATCTCTGTGCAATATTTTATCCGTGACAGCATTTTCCACAGACAGACGGACAGACGGACATCGCTAGAATGTCTTAAAATCGAACGGGAATCATGAATATATATACTTTTTGGTGTCCCAGATCGATATTTCGATGAGTTACAAACAGAATGACAAACATATATACCCTCTATCACTAAGTGGAGGGTATAAAAATCAGGAGGTTATTTTTAGTATTTTTCGAGATAATCGCATTTGCATATTTAATTTCATAACAATTCTATAATTCTCTTGTACTTTATTGTGTCAACATGGCGTATGAGTAACAAATATTTCCGAAACCAGCGAATTTCGCAAAAAACATCTAAATAAAAAAAAATGTGGCCGGATTTTTGATAAATTGACTTTTTCAAATATATATATTTCCAAAATACAATTTTTTAATCGATAGCCCATAAAAAAATATACAAGAATATAAATTTTTGATATTGTGGTGCATTCCGTTATACATAATTTGAAACATATTTTATAAAATTTGGCCGTTTTTCTAATATTTAAGCTCGCCTTCTTTGCACACTTTTTTTGACAAATCGAAAAACCGAAATCGCAATTTTCTTAGTTCTATACAGGCCTATTCATACCACCTATTCAGGCATTCATGACACAAACGTCTTTCTGTAGAGGGACATTTGGTGTGGAATGCCTCATATACCTTCTATTACTAGAGTAAAGGCATAAAATGAAATTAAAATTTACGGCGCACAGTGATTCGTTCCCATATATCGAGTGGGCAAAAATAGAATATTGGTCGCAGATTTCTGAAATTTGGTACACAATCATTAAATTATCTAATCAAGAAAAAAACGAGTTTTTGGAAAAATCGGAGCAAGGACACGCCTACCCCCCATATATCCTGAAATTTAAATATGTTATTAAAACTACAAAAATGGTCACAAAATTCCCAAACTTTGTCAATGTTACCAATTTTGATATAGTATTTTATGTGTAAATTTTTTTCTATATTGAAGCAAGGACTCGTGTGGCTGCCATATATCCTTTTTCTTAAAAATATTGTAAATCGCTCAAAAATTACTCGATACCCTTGAAATTTTTTGTAAAAATTTAAATAAGTGATGTCAATGTGTGTGCCAAATTTCGCTGAAATCGGTTTTGTAAAACAAAAGTTATTTATATATCCTTTTTAAAAACTGCAATAAAGTGTTAATATAGTTTAATCACAAAAATAAAATAGAAAGAGTTGTCAACGATTTTCCACAAAATTAGGCACAAAATTAATTAATAGAAAAAAAATAAAAATTTTGAGCAAATCGGTGGAAGGACATTTGTACCTGTCGTATATCCTGAAATTTAAAAGTGGAGTTTTAGCCACAAAACTTGATGTAAAATTACTTAACTTAGTTATTATCTTAGAAATTTAGATACTATCGACGTACAACATTTGTATTTTAATCTGAGCAAGGACTCGCGTGGCTGCCATATATCCTTTTTCTTGAAATCGCTGTAACTATTTTAAAAATCTTTCAATTGCTATCAAATTTTAAATATAGATTAGATCAAATGGCGTCAATAAGTGTGCCAAATTTCGTTGAGTTGCTTGCAGTAACCAAAAAGCTGTTAATATATCCTTTTTTTAAATATAGTCAAAAATATAATAACAAAAAAAACTTTAAAAAAAAATTATTTTGGGTACTTCAAATTTTTTTTTTTTTTTTCGTTTTTTTCAAAAACTTAGTTATTTTTATTGTTTGATCGTATAGAAAACAGTCCAGGATGTTAAAAAAATCAATAAA
Source organism: Pegoplata infirma (assembly GCA_963921195.1). Taxonomy (NCBI): domain Eukaryota; kingdom Metazoa; phylum Arthropoda; class Insecta; order Diptera; family Anthomyiidae; genus Pegoplata; species Pegoplata infirma. Next base: position 32,446,309 of record OY992539.1, read on the forward strand.
AAATAATTTTTAAGTACGAACTTTTTTTATGTATCTCAAAAAAAAAATTTGGTTTTGATTTGGGATACCAACGAAAATCAAATACTGGTTTTAAAGCAAAATGGCCCACTGTATACTTATTTTATCGAATTATTTACTATAAATTTATGGTATACAATACAATAAATCCTTTTATATAAAAAAACACTAAAACGTTGATGTATTTTTTAAATTTATTTACAGTAAATAAAATAAAAAATAAAAAAAATAATCCAATTTTTGATTTTTTTAAAAATTTTTTTTTTTCAACTTAAAAAAAAAAACTTAGTTATTTTTATTCTTTGATCTTATAAAACATAGTTACAGGTACAAAAAAAATAAAAAACAAAAAAATTTTATTCACGAACTTTTTTTATGAAGGCCATTAAAATTTGGTGATTTTGGGGATTTTAGTAAAAGTCGTAGATAACTTTTAAGGCAAAACGGCCCACGTACTGCATAATTTTTTTCTGATTTTTTATTATATTTTTACAGAATACTATATAATATATCAATGTGTAAAGAAAAAATACTTACTATTGGATTTTTTTTTTAATATTTTTTCCATTAATAATAAAGCGTTTGAAAAAAAATAAATAAAGACACAAAAAAAACCTAACTTTTTTCCAACTTCAGACAAAAACTTAGTTATTTTTATTGTTTTCCCTTATAAACCATAGTCCGAGCTATCAAAAAAGCGAAAAAAATAATTTTTTGACTCACGAACTTTTTTTATGCATTCCATCAAAATTTGTCAATTTTTGGGGATTCGGTAGAAAAAATATAGATTTCAGAGCATTACAAAAATGTATTTTAAGATTAATTCTAAAAAATTGCAAATACAACTTTTAGCAAATATATTTAAGTAACTTTTGCAAAAAAAAAGTTTATTGATTTCTTTAAAATTCGATTTTTAATAATTATTTTAGTAAACCTATAAAAATCAATTTTTAGGTTTTAACACAAAAGCGTTGAATTTCCATACTTTAGCGCCCTCTTGTGCCAACATATGACTTCTTAAAAATAAGAAAAGTACATATTTCTTTTAGTTTACTATTAAACTGTAAAAATACAAAAAATCATCAACATTGAAGACATACTTTTTTTTTTGATTTTTGCCAATGAAACGAATCACTGTGCGGCGGTCGGATTAAGGGGCCTTTAAGAAAAAACTATTAAGTGAATCCGTAAAAAGTCTGGTTTAAAAAAAAAAACTTGTCTTAAAAAATGAAAAATAAAATTTTGGCTTTCAAAATGAATGATTTAATTATCAGCTTTGGATCAGACGTTATATATACAAAAATAAATTTTCTATACATACGTATTTCTATTTGTATCTACTTATGTATTGTATCGTATCTACAATAGAAAAAAACAACAAAAAAAAAACATAAAAATAAAATCTCAACTTAAAATGTCAGTCAAGTGTACTTGGGTTTATGATGCTAATGTTGTTTTTTTTCTGGCTGTCTCTCTATCTCTATGCCTCTTTTGATGTTGCCACCACCAGAGAATGCAACCAAAACAAAATGATATTGTATTTTTCCATTAGAATGATTATTTATGCTGTGGAGCAAAAATTTACAAAAAACAAAAAAAAAATATACAAATATATTGAAAAAAAAAAAAAAAAATATATATGGGGGTTTTCGTGTCAACTGACACAACTTTTAAAACCGATGTCTTCCGATCGGGATGAAATTTGCACCAAGGTTAGTCCTATTGGATAGTAGTTCAGACACAATTTTTCAGCGAGATCGGTCAAGGACTCTCTGAGTTAGAGGGGGTCGAAATTTGACATTTTGGCCAAAGAGGTGTTTATTCTGATCCATGTACCTTCTTACCTATTGTTTTTAGCAAAATATGTCCCAAAGAGTTTAGATAGCTATTTCTTCAGTCTTTCGAAAAAAAATTATAAAAAAAATAAAAAAAAAATTTTTGATTTTTTTTCTTAAAAATCTAAAACTTTTTTGACTTTTTCCTCAAATTGGGCCCTTTTTTTTTTTTTTTTTTTTGATTCAAAAGAAAGCTTGGGTCTTTTCCTTTAAGAGCTATGGGGTCGCTTAGTGGGATGCGAGTGGGATATCTATGAAAAAATTATTTTTTTAACTTTGGAACACAAAAAACGGTTCTTCAATTTGCACTATTAGGCGTGGGATAGCTAACCAGTTTTCGATTTTGATCCGCGATACCCTCTAATTTTTATAGGTTCAAAAAAGAAAGCACGAGCCAAAAAATGAGGGCGGTGGGGTTGGGCCATATGGCTCCTCATCGGGGTCAAAATTGGGCGTAAAGAGGTTACAATCTTCAAAAAGCCCCACAACTGCCCTAGAACTGCCCACGGAGGGGTGCAATGTGAGACCGACCTCTATTAATTTTCTGCCCCCAACATTTTTCTTGAATATACCTAACCTCTATTTCCACTTCCTAAGGGGGCTCCCATACAAAATGACATTTTTATAAAATTTGCTCCTACCGCTCTAACTGTCCATAGGGTGCCCCTAGAGAAGTAAAATATATGACCGACCCCCAATATTTTTTCATCTCCAACATTTTCTCAGAATATACCTACCCTTTATTTTCAACTCTTAAGGGGGTCCCCATACATTTTTATTTACTTTTTTATTAGTTTTTAAAAATACATATTTTTATAACGTATGGGAGCCCCTTAAGGAGTGGAGATAGGGTGTTATTATGTTCGGACAAAATGTTGGTAACTAAAAGATAATGGGGGTTGGTCATAATTTTTGCCTCTCTAGGAGGCACGGTAGGGGCGGTAGGAGCTGGTTTAATAAAACAAATTTATAAAAAATAAAAGAAATGTATGGGGACCACCTTAAGGGTTAAAGATACATTGTAGGTGTGTTCGCAAAAAATGTTGGAATTAATAAAATAATGGGGGTCGGTCATACATTTGGCTCCACTTGGGGCACTTTAGGGTAAGTTAGAATGGTAGGATCAAATTGTTTAAAAATGTTTTGTATGGGAGCCCCAATAGGAAGTGGAAATAGGGGTAAGGTATGTTCAAGAAAAATGTTGGGGGCAGAAAATTATTGGAGGTTCGTCTCACATTGCACCCCACCAGGGGCGTTTCTAGGGCAGTTTTGGGGCTTTTTGAGGATTTTACCTCTTTACGCCCAACTTTGACCCCGATGAGGGGCCATATGGCCCCACCCCACCGCCCTTATTTTTTGGCTCGTGCTTTCTTTTTTGAACCTATAAAAATTACAGGGTATCGCGGATCAAAATCGAAAACTGGTTAGCTATCCCACGCCTAATAGTGCAAATTGAAGAACCGTTTTTTGTGTTCCAAAGTTAAAAAAATAATTTTTTCATAGATATCCCACTCGCATCCCACTAAGCGACCCCATAGCTCTTAAAGGAAAAGATCTAAGCTTTCTTTTGATTTAAAAAAAAAAAAAAAAAAAAGGGCCCAATTTGAGGAAAAAGTCAAAAAAGTTTTAGATTTTTAAGAAAAAAAATCAAAAAATTTTTTTCTATTTTTTTTATAATTTTTTTTCGAAAGACTGAAGAAATAGCTATCTAAACTCTTTGGGACACATTTTGCTAAAAACAATAGGTAAGAAGTTACATGGATGAGAATAAACACCTCTTTGGCCAAAATGTCAAATTTCGACCCCCTCTAACTCAGAGAGTCCTTGACCGATCTCGCTGAAAAATTGTGTCTGAACTACTATCCAATAGGACTAACCTTGGTGCAAATTTCATCCCGATCGGAAGATATCGTTTTCAAAAGTTGTGTCAGTTGACACGAAAACCCCCATATACAAAAATTAATGATATTTAACATAAAAGCAATGCGTAAATAAAGTTAAAAAGGTTTCAGATTTTCCTAAGAATTTTTTTTTTTTGAAAATGTTTATACAATTTAAATGTAAATGTCACTTTTCATTTATGTATATGTTATTGACAGAAATTTTTCTTGTTGTTGTGTAAAGTATAACTTAATAATGATAATTTTTCTATATGAAAACAATCCAAGAACTTGAGATATTTTTTGATTAGAAAAATTCTAAGACATTTTTCGTATCAAAAAATATGACAATTCGAATAATGATTCAGAATAATTTTTCTGTACGAAAAATGTCTCAGAATCCGAAAATTTTTTTGTACGAAAAATGTCTCTGAATCTGAGAATTTTTCTATACAAAAAACTATTAAGATTCTGAGAAGCTTTTTTTATACGAAAAATGTCTCAGAATCTGAGAATTTTTCTTTAAGAAAAACTTCTCGGAATCTGAGACTTTTTCTATAAGAAAAATGTCTCAGAATCTGAGACTTTTTCTATAAGAAAAATGTCTCAGAATCTGAGACTTTTTCTATAAGAAAAATGTCTCAGAATCTGAGACTTTTTCTATAAGAAAAATGTCTCAGAATCTGAGACTTTTTCTATAAGAAAAATGTCTCAGAATCTGAGACTTTTTCTATAAGAAAAATGTCTCAGAATCTGAGACTTTTTCTATAAGAAAAATGTCTCAGAATCTGAGACTTTTTCTATAAGAAAAATGTCTCAGAATCTGAGACTTTTTCTATAAGAAAAATGTCTCAGAATCTGAGATTTTTTCTATAAGAAAAATGTCTCAGAATCTGAGACTTTTTCTAAAAGAAAAATGTCTCAGAATCTGAGACTTTTTCTATAAGAAAAATGTCTCAGAATCTGAGACTTTTTCTATAAGAAAAATGTCTCAGAATCTGAGACTTTTTCTATAAGAAAAATGTCTCAGAATCTGAGACTTTTTCTATAAGAAAAATGTCTCAGAATCTGAGACTTTTTCTATAAGAAAAATGTCTCAGAATCTGAGACTTTTTCTATAAGAAAAATGTCTCAGAATCTGAGACTTTTTCTATAAGAAAAATGTCTCAGAATCTGAGACTTTTTCTATAAGAAAAATGTCTCAGAATCTGAGACTTTTTCTATAAGAAAAATGTCTCAGAATCTGAGACTTTTTCTATAAGAAAAATGTCTCAGAATCTGAGACTTTTTCTATAAGAAAAATGTCTCAGAATCTGAGACATTTCTATAAGAAAAATGTCTCAGAATCTGAGACTTTTTCTATAAGAAAAATGTCTCAGAATCTGAGACTTTTTCTATAAGAAAAATGTCTCAGAATCTGAGACTTTTTCTATAAGAAAAATATCTCAGAATCTGAGACTTTTTCTATAAGAAAAATGTCTCAGAATCTTAGACTTTTTCTATAAGAAAAATGTCTCAGAATCTGAGACTTTTTCTATAAGAAAAATGTCTCAGAATCTGAGACTTTTTCTATAAGAAAAATGTCTCAGAATCTGAGACTTTTTCTATAAGAAAAATGTCTCAGAATCTGAGACTTTTTCTATAAGAAAAATGTCTCAGAATCTGAGACTTTTTCTATAAGAAAAATGTCTCAGAATCTGAGACTTTTTCCATAAGAAAAATGTCTCAGAATCTGAGACTTTTTCTATAAGAAAAATATCTCTGAATCTGAGACTTTTTCTATACGAAAAATGTCTCAGAATCTGAGACTTTTTCTATAAGAAAAATGTCTCAGAATCTGAGACTTTTTCTATAAGAAAAATGTCTCAAAATCTGAGACTTTTTCTATAAGAAAAATGTCTCAGAATCTGAGAATTTTCCTATAAGAAAAATGTCTCAGAATCTGAGACTTTTTCTATAAGAAAAATATCTCAGAATCTGAGACTTTTTCTAAAAGAAAAATGTCTCAGAATCTAAGACTTTTTCTATAAGAAAAATGTCTCAGAATCTGAGACTTTTTCTATAAGAAAAATGTTTCAGAATCTGAGACTTTTTCTATAAGAAAAATGTGTCAGAATCTGAGACTTTTTCTATAAGAAAAATGTGTCAGAATCTGAGACTTTCTCTATAAGAAAAATGTGTCAGAATCTGAGACTTTTTCTATAAGAAAAATGTGTCAGAATCTGAGACTTTTTCTATAAGAAAAATGTGTCAGAATCTGAGACTTTTTCTATAAGAAAAATGTGTCAGAATCTGAGACTTTTTCTATAAGAAAAATGTGTCAGAATCTGAGACTTTTTCTATAAGAAAAATGTGTCAGAATCTGAGACTTTTTCTATAAGAAAAATGTCTCAGAATCTGAGACTTTTTCTATAAGAAAAATGTCTCAGAATCTGAGACTTTTTCTATAAGAAAAATGTCTCAGAATCTGAGACTTTTTCTATAAGAAAAATGTCTCAGAATCTGAGACTTTTTCTATAAGAAAAATGTCTCAGAATCTGAGACTTTTTCTATAAGAAAAATGTCTCAGAATCTGAGACTTTTTCTATAAGAAAAATGTCTCAGAATCTGAGACTTTTTCTATAAGAAAAATGTCTCAGAATCTGAGACTTTTTCTATAAGAAAAATGTCTCAGAATCTGAGACTTTTTCTATAAGAAAAATGTCTCAGAATCTGAGACTTTTTCTATAAGAAAAATGTCTCAGAATCTGAGACTTTTTCTATAAGAAAAATGTCTCAGAATCTGAGACTTTTTCTATAAGAAAAATGTCTCAGAATCTGAGACTTTTTCTATAAGAAAAATGTCTCAGAATCTGAGACTTTTTCTATAAGAAAAATGTCTCAGAATCTGAGACTTTTTCTATAAGAAAAATGTCTCAGAATCTGAGACTTTTTCTATAAGAAAAATGTCTCAGAATCTGAGACTTTTTCTATAAGAAAAATGTCTCAGAATCTGAGACTTTTTCTATAAGAAAAATGTCTCAGAATCTGAGACTTTTTCTATAAGAAAAATGTCTCAGAATCTGAGACTTTTTTTATAAGAAAAATGTCTCAGAATCTGAGACTTTTTCTATAAGAAAAATGTCTCAGAATCTGAGACTTTTTCTATAAGAAAAATGTCTCAGAATCTGAGACTTTTTCTATAAGAAAAATGTCTCAGAATCTGAGACTTTTTCTATAAGAAAAATGTCTCAGAATCTGAGACTTTTTCTATAAGAAAAATGTCTCAGAATCTGAGACTTTTTCTATAAGAAAAATGTCTCAGAATCTGAGACTTTTTCTATAAGAAAAATGTCTCAGAATCTGAGACTTTTTCTATAAGAAAAATGTCTCAGAATCTGAGACTTTTTCTATAAGAAAAATGTCTCAGAATCTGAGACTTTTTCTATAAGAAAAATGTCTCAGAATCTGAGACTTTTTCTATAAGAAAAATGTCTCAGAATCTGAGACTTTTTCTATAAGAAAAATGTCTCAGAATCTGAGACTTTTTCTATAAGAAAAATGTCTCAGAATCTGAGACTTTTTCTATAAGAAAAATGTCTCAGAATCTGAGACTTTTTCTATAAGAAAAATGTCTCAGAATCTGAGACTTTTTCTATAAGAAAAATGTCTCAGAATCTGAGACTTTTTCTATAAGAAAAATGTCTCAGAATATGAGACTTTTTCTATAAGAAAAATGTCTCAGAATCTGAGACTTTTTCTATAAGAAAAATGTCTCAGAATCTGAGACTTTTCTATAGGAAAAATGTTTCAGAATCTGAGACTTTTTCTATAGGAAAAATGTCTCAGAATCTGAGACTTTTTCTATAGGAAAAATGTCTCAGAATCTGAGACTTTTTCTATAGGAAAAATGTCTCAGAATCTGATACTTTTTCTATAGGAAAAATGTCTCAGATTCTGAGACTTTGTCTATAAGAAAAATGTCTCAGAATCTGAGACTTTTTCTATAGGAAAAATGTCTCAGAATCCGAAAATCTGAGAATTTTTCTATACGAAAAATGTCTCAGAATCTGAGAATTTTTCTATACAAAAAACTATTCAGATTCTGAGAAGCTTTTCTATACGAAAAATGCCTCAGAATCTGAGAATTTTTCTATACAAAAAATGTCTCAGAATCTGAGAATTTTTCTACACGAAAAATGCCTTAGAATCTGAGAATTTTTCTATACGAAAAAAGTCTCAAACTCTGAAAATTTTTCTATACGAAAAAAGTCTCAAAATCTGAGAATTTTTCTAAACAAAAAATATCTCACAATCTGGAAAGTTTTCTATATGAAAAATGTCACAGAATCTAAAAATTTTTCTATACGAAAAATTTTTCGGAATCTGAAATTTTTTCTGTACGAGAAATGTCTCAGAGTCTGAGAATTTTTCTGTTAATTTAAGAGCATTACCAGTTTCACTTACATCAATCTACTTAATATATCATTTTACTTTGATTTCTAACCTGTTAAATAAAATATATTAAAATTAATAATAATAAAAAAACGTATTAATTTTTGTAATAGGATTTAATTTATGATTATTATATTTCATTTAGTAATGAAAATTAAATTTTATTTGCTAAGAAACTAAAAAAAAAAACAAGCAAAAATATAATTTATAATTTGGCGCCACTGAATTGTTTGTCATTTATTTGCATTTGCGATTCCATTCACCTCTACACAATTTACGTAGTTTTTTTTAAAGCGATTTGTTTTTCGTTGTAGTTTTTTGGAAAGCAAAAATAAAATAACAAACTAATTGTAAGTTTAAACTACAAATAGCAAAAAAAAAATCACGCACACACACACATACAAATTCAAGCAGAGGTTTGAAAGAATTTCGTTATAGTTTTTGATATTTCGAATTTTAAAGGAACTTAGTAGTCATTTCTTAATTTAAGGACTTTGATTAACTTACAAAGAGAGTCTCTCTGGTGTCACCCTCCGATCTTTATGAAATTTGGATATGTTGTTCAGAACGAAAACTAATTCGACACGTATTTTTTAGCGGCCCAAACTCATTTTTAAGGGGGTTGATTTGTATGGGGGACTTTTATCTTTTTCAGTTTTTTTCTCAGATTTACGCCTATTTACTCAAAATTATATCTTGCGATGCTAACAACGTGCAAAAAAATAAATATTTTTCGACTTCAATTAACAAAAATGTCCTAAAATTTTGGCATTTTACTCAATATTTTTTTTTGTGTAAAATTATCTTGGAAATTTGTAAAATTACAAAAAAAATTGTAAAATTACAAAAAATATTGTAAAATTAAAAAAAAAAAAAATGTGAATTTCGATCCAAATTTGTTTGTTAAAATGAAATGAAAACTGTCAAATACTGGTAAAATGGGATACAAAACTTTTCCTAGTAATTTGACAAGGTTTTTTTTTTGTGTAGGAGTTAAACGCAAAAAAACTGAAAAATGGCCGTTTCTTCCCCCCTCATTTTCACCCCCTAAATATAAATTTGGGGCGCTGAAAAAAAAGCGATCTCTTTATTTTTCCTGCTCTACAAAATAAAACCAATTCCATAAAGATCGGCGGGTGACACCAGTGAGACCTTCCTTGTTAGTTTTTTCTAAAACTTAATGAATTCATTCTTTGCTACTCTAAAAATACTCGAACACTCGTATTTGTCATGAATATACTACGTACACTTTGCACTGGCAATAATACTAACAACAACAGTAGTGAGCAACAACAAAAAGCTGCACTCGAAATAAAATGTTTGTGAAATCAGCAAATGACGTTATAGGGCGATTTCTTAACACGATTTTACATATTTCACTAAAATCGCTGTGGAATCAGGAGGAAAATATGCGGAGACAGCACAAAATGAAAAGAGATGAAATTTCCAGGAGTAAGGAAAAAGTTGATATCTCGGAAACTAGAAGACAGATAAAATTTACAAGGCTTAACCCCCACAATCACCATCTCGGAGCTTTGGCTAGGTTGGCCAAAATTGTAGAAATATTTTTAACCTGTCAAGGGTACACAATAATCTGCTGATCAAGATGACCCAAATGTATATACATATCTTGGTAGGTTAAAAAAACCTGTGTTTAAATGTCTATAAAATGACATTCAAATAAAATTAAAACATTTTAAGGAGATTTTTCTGGTGATATTAAATTTCCTTTAATTCTGGTGGGAATCGAACACACGGACCATACGATGATAGGCTAGCACACTGCCAGAGCCTATCATCGTATGGTCCGTGTGTTCAATTAAAGGAAATTTTGATATCCCCAGAAAAATCACCTTAAAATGTTTTAATTTTATTTGAATGCCATTTTATAGACATTTAAACACAGGTTTTATTTTGAGTGTAGTCAATGCTGGCCATACATTAAAGCCTACAATTTGCATTTTAATATAAAAAATATACTCTTATAATTTTGTAGTTCATATGATTTTGATATGGTTGATTGTTGTTGGTGGGGGTTGTGTTCCTCATTATTAGTACGTTTACGTAAAAATGCGAATTTTCCATTGGATTGCAACTGGTCGAAGGAAAACATTTAAATGGGGCTTTCGACTATTGAAAATAAAATAATAATTTGAATAAATCTAAATGTTACCAAGCCTGCACAGAATGATTTTTTTTTATTTTTCGTCTCAAGTTACAAGCTGATGAAACTGTTCATTAAAGTAATGAAAAATATTTTACATAATTGTAAAGAAATTTGCTCTAATAAATGAATGAAAATCACAAAAAATTTTTAACAAAATTTTTTAACAGAATGGCGCCCGAGTGGGGGCACTTTTCCGAATTTCAAATAACTGTTGAATTTTATAGCAAAAAAAGCTTACAAAGTTCTTTTACAATTATTTAACTTGAAAAAAATCATTAAAATGCAAAATTTCTTCTTTCCGAAAACCATTTGAGCTAAATTTTTTAAGTTTAGCAAATTCCCTTAATGGGCATTTTGCTTGAAAAAAAAATGTTTAGCCTCAACACTGCCAGTGTAAACATACTTAGCATGCGATTATTATTTCATAGAATTTAGTAAGTTAATTTTATTTTGTAGTATTTAGTAGTAGTATTTTCTAACATGACGAATTATTTTGTTGCTGAGGCTATTGCAGTTTGAATGTTATTGCTATTTAAATGTTGTTGTAGTTGTTGTTGTGCAGTGTTGCCTGCATAAAAGTGCACACAAATTGTGGTTAAATTTTAATTTTGTTTTGTATTTTTTGTTGTTATTGCTGTCGTTTTGTTGTATTTAGCTGGTATATTTTTGATTTACTTATTATTTCACGCGAATTGCATCATGAATGTTAAAAAAATTGGGGGGGGAGGTAGGTTTTATTAAGTAAATATGTATATTTATTTCTACATTCAACGTCATTATAGTTTAACCCATTAGGAATGAGTTCTATTTACTAGCGCCAGGATCTATCTCGAAAATCCCGGGATCCCGAAATCGGAAGGGCCCATCTGGCTGCACAAAAGATCATATTGGTCGAAGTGCATAGGGCACTTTCTAATCTTTTTCTAAGGGCCCATCTCAAGTACTTACCATCACTTAAATTTTGTTTTGCTAAACCGTTTCATAGGATTTTTAGGGATCGGTAAGTTATATAGAACCATGATGACTCCATTATAGGGTTAAATGGCAAAACAACAAAAAACTATTTTTTTTTTTTTTCAAATGTTGACAACAACACAAAATTAGAACAACAATTTCATAATTAAATTAAAGTGAAATAGTAAAAAATAGAGATGGAATCGTAAGTGACTTTTCAAGCAGGCTCGCGCACGCTTTGTTTACGTTCCTGCACGCACACGTGAGTAGAACAAATTTTAATTACGCTCACAATGCAATCACGTTCACGATACTTATGAATTGAAAAATATATGGTGGTTTTCGTGTCAACTGACACAACTTTTGAAACCGATGTCTTCCGATCGGGATGAAATTTGCACCAAGGTTAGTCCTATTGGATAGTAGTTCAGACACAATTTTTCAACGAGATCGGTCAAGAACTCTCTGAGTTAGAGGAGAAAATTTTATAAAAATGTCATTTTGTATAAGAGCCCCCTTAGAAAGTGGAAATAGGGGTAAGGTATGTTCAAGAAAAATTTTGGGGCAGAAAATTATTGGAGGTCGGTCTCACATTGCACCCCTCCAGGGGCGTTTCTAGGGGAGTTTTGGGGCTTTTTGAGGACTTTTACCTCGTTACGCCCTACTTTGACCTTAATGAGGGGCCATATGGCCCCTCCCCACCGCCCCCATTTTTTTGCCTCGTGCTTTCTTTTTCGAACATAAAAAAATTAGAGGGTATCGCGGATCGAAATCGAAAACTGGTTAGCTATCCCACGCCTAATAGTGCAAATTGAAGAACCGTTTTTTTGTGTTCCAAAGTTAAAAAAAAAATTTTTTCATAGTTATCCCACTCGCATCCCACTAAGCGACCCCACAGCTCTTAAAGGAAATCGCCTAAGCTTTCTTTTGAATCAAAAAAAAAAAAAAAAAAAGGGCCCAATTTGAGGAAAAAGTCAAAAAAGTTTTGGATTTTTAAGAAAAAAAAATCAAAATTTTTTTTTTTATTTTTTTTATATTTTTTTTTTCGAAAGACTAAAGAAATATCTATCTAAACTCTTTGGGACACATTTTGCTAAAAACAATAGGTAAGTAGTTACATGGATGAGAATCAACACCTCTTTGGCCAAAATGTAAAATTTCGACCCCTTCTTCTTGACCGATCTCGTTGAAAAATTGAGTCTGAACTACTATCCAATAGGACTAACCTTGGTGCAAATTTCATCCCGATCGGAAGACATCGGTTTCAAAAGTTGTGTCAGTTGACACGAAAACCCCCATATATAAATTTGTTAATGTGACCGTGCGTGAGTAAAATTCTTGCGTGAATTTTTCGTGATTAAAAACAAATCCGTGTTTATTTATCATTATTTTTAAAGCAAGACCCACATTTCGATGTGTTACCCCCATACTGTGGTATCCACCATCCATGGGGGTAACGCATCAAAATGTGGATCTTGCTCTAAAAATAAAAATAACTAAACATGGATATGTTTTTAATCACGAAAAATTCACGCAAGAATTTTACTCACGCACGGTCAGGCACAAACTTTTTTGGTTTACTTACGTTCATGCACCTTCGCGTGAGTATAAAAAAAAACTCACAATTCACGTGAACCACGGTAATCACGTCATTATCTCTATTTAAAAGCTAAAAACAAAAAATAAAATAAAAATCAATAAATGCATTTTGTTTAACATTTTTAAAAAATACATCATATTTAACCCCTTTTTACGCCTTTTAACATGCAAATATTTATAACAGTCACTACACATGTTGAGATTTTAATTAAATTTTAACAAATAATTAATTTGTATTTTTTATAAGAATGATGTTTACAATGACATTTATCCATATATGACTATAAAATTAAATATTTGAGTTGAAATAAGTTAAAAAAACAAAATTGCCCTTTAAGATATTGTTGACATTTTCGAATGTATTTTAATTTTTTTTTTTGTTCTCGGTATTTATAATTAATTTTTTGATATTCTAAAAAAAAAAATAAAAAAAAATCATTAACAATATGGCACAGTAAGTTGTTCGGACTTCAGGTTAAAATTATTCAACACTCACACAAAAAAAAATGCAATTTTTTTAAATTTTCCAATGCAAATATCATGAATTCGAAATTTGCTAAAAAATTCGGATTCACGAGGAATCACGAAATTCTAAACGTTTTTGTTATTTTGCGAAAAAAATGGTCCTAAAAAATTTGGCAACCTGTGTAAAAATAATTAGATCTTATCTGATCTTTTAATATCTATTCATATATTTTATCTTATCTGATTGAATATTATTATATCTGGAATGGCTAAAATCGAGATATAAGGGACAGATTTGACATCTAATTACATCCGATCAGATACAATTATATACAATCAGATGCGGTCATATATTATCCGATCAAATTAGATCAGATTAGATCAAGTCAACTTTTATATGGGAAGTAGCTCTGGAGTCAAAAGGTCAAAATATTTCTAGTTGGTATTCAGTGGAGTGTCAATTTTTAATTTTTTTTGTTGTTCGGTGTAATTTATGATAAATAACCAAATTTCTTTAAAAAAAAAACGCGTTACTCTAACAAAGAAAATTAAAACTGTACGCATATGATTGTCCCTCTTTGCCTTTAAAATAGTTTCTCTTGCATTAAACTTTCATTATCTCGCGAACAACTTACTAAACTTTAAGTGATAAATACACCATAAAGCAATAATGCATAAAATATTTTTGCATATGAGTAACCATTTTAATAAAATGCAACAGCAACCAAAAATATTGCTGCAGCAGCAGCCACCAGCTATGGCGACAAAAATTGACAACTGCTACGGCGACGACAACGACGTAAACGCCGACAATTCAAAGCAATAACAAACATTAAAAATGACGCGTCACACGTCAACACGTAGTATATCAAGAGCTTATATTTTAAAATCATCTATTTAAAAAAAAACCCATTTTTTTAAGCAGCCTATTTGATTTTTTGTAAAACTACTAAGGAAAGCTAATTTATATTTAAGTTTTTAGATTAACAAGGTTGAAATTTAAATTTGGGTTCTTGACCAATAATTCCATGACTTACAAACTGAATTAATTACAACACTAAAAAAAAAAACTGTAAAGTTAGCAAAAAATTTAGTTAAATTTAACTAAAAAGTCACCTGATTTTGGGCCTACTTAACTTCTAGTTAATTTAACTAAAAATATTTAGCTAACTTTTCGTACAATGAATGTAGCAAAAAAACCAGTAACTTTAACTAAAAACTTAGCTGACAATTTCGTAACATTTTTATGTACATATTTACAAAAAAAATTGTTGAATTCAGCTAAAGTTTTTGTTAAATTTAGTAAATTAACAAAATATTTTGTAAATTTTTTTTTGCATTTTTAGGTTGACATTTTTTTTATTCCACCGAATACTTTAAACACTAACACTTCACTTATTTGTTTCTATTTTTTCACAGCATTAAGTTCAGCTTAAGTAGAACTTATGAGATTTGCATAGGAGGCTACACAAGAAATTTCTTAAATAGTAATCACTCTTTTCACTTAACAAATATGTTACGAAAAATCAGCAAATTAATTAGCAAAAATTCGTTAACTCAGTTTTAAAAGTCAAAAAAAAAAAAAAAATGAATTCAAAATTTGTTCAAAACTAGTATTTTCGTAAATTGAACTTAACTAAAAAAAGTAGTTAAAACGCTGATTTTAACTAAAAATGTGCTGAAAAGCCAGTTAACTCAACTTAACTAAAAAAAATTGTTAATTTTACAGTTTTATTTTTTTGAGTGAAGTTTTCCCGACGTTTTTTCGATTTGTTGTAGACTTTTTGAAGAAATTGTTAATTTTTTTCATCAAATTATTTTTTCCGCGGATTTTTTCTGTCTAAGAATTAATTCTTTTACCAATTTTTTTTACCAATTTTTTAACAATATTTTTTTACAATATTTTTTTTTCAACAATTTTTTTTTAAATAAAATTTTTTGCAATAAACTTTTTTACATTGTCGAGGCTATCCACACTCAAAAAAAAACCTTGTAAAATTACAAGAAAAGTTTGTAACTTTTTTTTTGCTACCTCCTATTTGACAAGAATTCCTTGTTATTTTACAATCTTTTTACCAATAATTTTGTTATTTTACAAGCTTTTTACCAAAAATAATTGTAAATGTACAAGTTTTTTGACGCTTTAAAACTTAGAAGGAGGTTTCGTGACTTTACTAATTTTTTTGCTATCTCCTATTTTACGAGAATTCCTAGTAAAAATTACGAACTTTTTTGTAATTTTACAAGACTTTTATAAATGAAAATGTAAATTTACAACTTTTTTTGCGAAATAAAACTTACAAGAAATTCTTGTAAACTAACTACTTTGTTTGTAAAAAATTATAGAAATTTGTAAAATTACAAGAAAAACTGTAAAATTACAAGAAAAACTGTAAAATTACAAAAAGAAATCGATAATATAGTTCGCTTTGGTCTGATAACTCTCTTTTTAAATGTTTAGTCAAATAGGACAATTTTAACCCGTGCCCCTGGTGGTTACAGTTTCTTGCACAAACCAAAAAAAAAAAAAAATTTCAGGGCTAACTTTTTACCCCCAGCGGCACAGGTTAAAATTGTCAGATTTTGCTTAAAACGTAAATATAGAGCTTTAAGACCAAAAATAACCATAATTTGCCGAATTTCAATCAACAAAAACGCGGATTCAATCATTTTTTTGATTGAAATTCCTCCAATTAAAAAAATTGTTATACCAATCATCAAATTGTAGGTGATTGATTGAAAATTTTTTCAATCAAACATTTTTTCGATTTTGATCAAAACATTGATCAATTTTTTATATATAGTCAATCAAAATAATGATTGATTTAACAAACGAATTGTAAGCTTATGACAAAATCATCAAAAAATGCATCTATTTGCTTTCCAATATGTTGCCAACAATAAAAAAAAAAGTAAAACCCGATTATTTTGAATATCTTTGAATTAATCTATTCAAACAAATTAATGCGAAAAAAAATCTGGTATGTTGAAAATTTGTAATTCGACAGTTAAAGAAAATAACAAAAATTTTAATCAAAACAATGATTGACTCATTTAAATTTTGTTGATCAATAGGTTTAATTGAAAATTGTTAGCCAATAATTTTTTGTGTGTGGTAATAGATTAAAAGTGAGAAAGAGGGTAAAAAGAGATTTTTTTAACATGATAATGTTTTTGAGCTGGTGTCTAATTTTAAAAAAGTTGTACGACGGTGTTTTTACCTCGTGGTGAATAACGGCGTTTTTCACCAGCTGGTGAATAAAAAGTAACATAATTATTTTCCACAACAAAAAAAAAAAATCACAAAATTTTTTTTTCATCAAATTTTTTTTTCATCAAAATTTATTTTCAATTTTTTTTATCTTATTTTTTCATCAATTTTTATACATATCCAATTTTTATATATATCCACTTAGTGATAGAGGGTATATATAAGTTTGTCATTCCGTTTTTAACTCATTTAAATATCGGTCTGGGACCCCATAAAGTATATATATTCATGATCCCCGATCGATTTTAAGACATTCTAGCGATGTCCGTCTGTCTGTCTGTCCGTTTGTCCGTCTGTCCGTCTGTCCGTCTGCCCGTCTGTCCGTCTGTCCGTCTGTTTGTCTGTGGAAATTGCTATCACGGACAAAATCTTGCACAGAGATGACTGAAACTTAACATATTTATTGGAACTTATTCCGAGAAGTTTGGTATTGCATTTGAGTGATATCGGTTCAGCGGTTCAAAAGTTATGAACGAAAATGTAAGCACACCTCAAAAAATTCAGTACATTCAACATAACCTAAAAATACAAAATGCTTTAATTCGGCTTCTGGTTGATATATGTGAACATAATTGAACACCAAATGGTATTTAAACAAGTACAAACATATTTTTGGACCAAAAAAGATAAAAAATCGCGGATTTTTTTTTTTTTTCAAAAGTAATTTCCTTTTAAATAAAGATTTTTGCAATAATCTTTTTGAAATTTCGGAGGTTATCACTACATTCGGCAAGGCCGAATTTAACTTTTTTACTTGTTTTTCATCAAATTTTTTTATAAAATTTTTTATTATCAATTTTTTTTCTCACCAAAAAATTTTTTTTTTCATATTTTTTTCCATATATTTTTTTCATCAATTTTTTTTACATCAAAAAATTTATCTTTTAATCAAACAAATTCATCAACAACTTTTTTTCATCAAAATTTTTTTTCACCAAAAATTTTGGGTTCATTAAATTTTGTTAGCATAATTTTGGTTTTCGTGAAAAAAAATCATTTTTTTTACCAAAACTACTTTTTCGCCAAGTCTAAGCTTTTCGCATAAAAATTTTCCATTTGTTTATCAAATGTACATAAAACAAGTGAGAGTGTTATATTCTTTGGTGCCGAATCTTTTATACTCTCCAAAATTTAAAAACACTTTTTTGCACTTATTTTTGCACTCACTTAAGAAATGTGCAGCTCTTTTGGTTTTTTAATGGAAACCTCGACTGATAGACTGAATAGCAAAGTAACATATCATAATTTTTTCAAAAAACACTTTTCTTTGGCAAGTACACCCAAATCTTCCGCAAAACATTATCATGATTTAATGTTTTGGGCAAGAGTACAAAATTCGCAGGCATTTTTCGATATATTTTAGTACCCGATAAAGATATCACTGATAGGAATAATATTTTTTTGTGGATATGTATCATTAAAAGCAACATCTCAGCTAAAATCCTTTCAAGTCATAACTAAAAATTTTTTTTTTAACAATTTTAAAAAAATTTAAAGTAGGACCCCAAAGGCCCTATATTTTTTTTTAGAACTTAATTTTGAAGCGGAAGGGTTTATTTCACCAAATTAAATTTTTAGTCGTTAATAAGCTAATCAAGCAAAATAATAAACAAACAAAAAATTTTTGGATTGTATGGGGGAAAAAAATTGGGGCATAACTTTAACCCCCCAAAAGCACGATTTAATTTTGTCCGATTTGGCTAAAAATTTAAACATAGAGTTTTTAGAAAAACGAACCATAATTTTTCCGGCGATCGGCGAAATTCGAAAAACGTCATTATTCGTGACACCCTAGTTGGCATGCTAATAATTTTAACAAATCTTTAAGAAAAACCATTTAATTTAATAATTTTAAAAAATCTTTAAGAAAAACCATTTAAAATATAAGCACTCGATATGACATTTCTTGCCGCTGGCTTAAAGAAACAAAAAAGGCTGGTTACATTTGTGATTTATAATATAGAAATAAAAAAATGCACTGAAAAAATTTTTTGCTAATTCAGTAAAAAATTGGAAGTCATAAAATTTATAATCACTTCCGAAGTTTTGGTATTGTATTCGCTTTTCAGCAGGTTGGGTTAGGTTGGATTCGAGTTAATCCGCCAATTTGGCGTATTCACTCGGAGGGTATAAGGCCTATTTTGATTCCCTTAAGTGCTATTTCCCTACTCCCCCTCTAATACAAATATTCTACATCTTTAACCACCCCGATTCTTGAAGATATTCTGCTAGAGAAGTCAATTAGATATCGTCTAGGAAATCCAGGTAATCGAAAAATGTTTGCTACAATTACTTAATGTGGCGCTTTATCAGTCTCACAGAAGCCCTGATTTTGAGACATTCAGAGTATTCTCCGGAAACCATACCCATCTCCATCTTCGATCCGTCCGCAAAGATTAAGATCGCATTCTCTGTTATAATAGAATTTTTCGAAGTTCGTCAGCGGTGAGATATAGTCGTTTTTCGTTTCCAGTTCCGTCCCGCCCACCATATTATCAGCAGATTATTCATTACCCTTTTTTACTCTTATCATTTTTATTTCTATTACCAATTGTATTTCTTTCAGTGTATTATATACCAGTTTTATATTTGTTTACATTTTCAATAAATTTGTGTTTATATTTTATTTAAATTTTAAATTTATTAATTTAACACTAAAGTTGCACATGTGCCAAGAAGTTTTAATTTGTTTTAACAAATTTATTTAGTAACAGCAACAGTAAATTAATTAAAATTATATTTATAATACAATTGATACAAAAGAAATTAATTTCGTGTAGTTAGTAATTATTAAAATAAAAATAAATCGAATAACATTTATTTTAATCACACTGATCTTGATAAAACAAATATTGACATTTTTAAAATTAAATTGTTTAAATACCAATGAACTACAAAAAACATTTTAAATATATTTATTTTACAATTATGGTCATAAATGTGAAAATGTTTTACATAAAAATGGAAAGACTTGATCATTCATCATCGCTCAGCCTAAAACACTGAACCTATGACTTGAAATTTGGAACGTATCTTGGAAATTGCGATTCTAAATCCCTGATATAATGGGCCTAGTAATTTTGTATATTTTGCTTAGTAGGATCGTGCGATAGTTACTTTTTTTTGAAATTTTTTGAAAAAACTAGATTATAATTTTCCAATATTTAAATCAGGCACTCCAATAGTGCGTCGTAGGGGGGTCAATAGCAAGACCGACCCCCAATTTTTTTTACGCCTGAACATTTTTTCAGAACAAAGTACCACTCTATCTCCAATTTCATACAAAATGAAATTTTTTTAAATGTGCACCTAGAGCAGTCGATCATTTTCGTTGATGGGGTCAGTAGGGGACGTTGAGAGCACATTCTCATCGCGATAAATATACTTAACCTGCCTATGAACATGAGACATATTTTTGCCAAACTTCAGGAATCTAGGTGTTTTATTTAAATTTTCTTAAAATGTTTTTTTTTCCACTTAAAACAATATTTTTTACATTAGAAGTGAAATAAAAATTATTTAAAATTTTTAACATTTTTGCGCTGTGCTCAAAATCTTTTTTTGGCCGCCAAAAAAAATACATTTTTTTTGTTTTTGGGCTCATTCTCTTCCTTACGTGTCCAAAAAACAGAATTGCTATTCAAAGTGGAAGAAATCGATTTTTTTTTTAAGTCATGGAAACCCCACTGTGCTCTACGACGCACCATTGGAGCAGAAGACTTGATTAAATTATTGGAAAATTACAATAACAGTTTTTCAAAAATTTTAAAAAAAATAGTAATAATTGTTATTCAACGATCTACTTGGCAAAAATTGTGTAGAATTGTTAGAAGTTTGCCACAAAAAAAAATAAATTATATTAAGAACTTTTTGTGATCTTTTTTTTAAGTACTTAAAAAAAATAAAACCGATCAAAAAATTTAAAGTTTTTGGCCCCGGTTTGAAGTTGTATAGAAAATTTTTAAAGATTTTGACTCGCTGATTTTAATTCAGTGCTATAAATTTTTCCATCACGTCTAGAATTTTAATTATTCACGGTTGAAAATGCGAAAAAACGCGATTTTTGCCATTTTTGAAAGCCTTCATAGCATCCACTGGGTGGAATAAAAATCTGGTATAAAGCGTTAGAGTAGAATTGAACTATGATCTCAAAAATATGATAACAAAAATTTTAAGTTGTTGCACTTTTTGAAAAAAAATTAGAAAAGGCACCATTTTTAGAAGGCTCTGAAACAAAAACCGGAAAATCAATCTTTACTGTGATGAGCTCAAAATTTAGGAAAAAGTTCATTCTTTCTTATAGACTTTTAAAAATATAAAAGATATCTTCCGGCTTATATGAAAAATAACAAAGAAAACTTAAATTTGTAAAATATTTTTTTGTTGTTTTCTTCAAAAAATATCAAAAAACTAAGGTAAATTTTTCAAAAATAGTTATTTTAACAGCATCATTTTAAAACGCAAGTGAAACCCAAACAAACGAAATAATTTGAAAAAATTGTTTCGTATGTTGGAGACCATAGACAAATTCTATTATTTATATATACATTTACACCAGATTTGTATTCCACTGAATGGCTGATGTGCAGGCTTACAAGTAATGCAAAAATCTGAATTTTTCGCATTTTCAACCTTGAATAATTAAAAATCTAGATATGATGGGAAAATTTAGAGAACAGATTTTGAATCAGGAGATTGAAGAATACTAAAATTTATCATCAGAATTCAAACCGGAAAATGAGTTTTGAGCGGTGTAATTTAAAAAAAAGGAGTTTCAACCATTTTTGAAGAAGTTATGAGCAAAAGAAGTTTGAGTAAATGATGTAGAGATGGGCTCGTAATTGGATTTTGACTTACACTCACTAATGCTCACGCAAACAATAATCGAATCAGTCACTAATCACTTTTTTTACTCACACTCACTCTCTATTTACCTGAGTAATAACAAAATTACTCACGTCAGATTCAATCACACTCATGCGTGAGTTACGCCAAATCTACTTACGCAATAAAATTTTCTTACAAAAAAAAACTTCAAAAAAATATTTTTTTACAAGAAAAGAAAAAAATTAGGCAAATCAAAAAAACAAATCACGCAAACTCACGCAAAAAATAATGACTCACTCATAATCACTCACTCAGATTTTTTAACTCACGTGACTAGCGCATATCTCTAAAGTGAACGAACAACCAGATTTTGAAAATTTGATATCTTTTGAACGGGTCATCAAAAATATCTGAAAATATACCACTAATGTGTTTTAAGAACTAAGAACTGTAAAAAATTGGAAACATCTAAAAAATGTTTAGCAATTGTTTTCACTAAATTTCTTTTTTTGCAACAATCTATTTTACATTCGGCAGGGGCGACTTTAACTCTCTCACATGTTTTAATTATTTTTAGTATTTTAAAACTTAAAAATTTTGAATATCCGTTTGCCATGTTTTTAAGCAAAAATCTCATGTGGCTCAAAATTGGTATAATTTCAGAAAAATATTCTGCTGATACTGTCAATCGCATTAAAACTATGTACTTATAGCCCATTTATCCAATTGCAAACCTAATTAATATCCAACTGTACAAATTTAAACACAAACTTGTCACACAATTTTTTACAACTTATCAGTTGTTACCAAAATCTATCTGCTCTTACAACACGTTCTTTTTAAATTATTTTTTGAAAGCCACGATTTTTATATGTCTTTTTTTTGTATCCAAACACCACCCAAATATCTGCAGCAACTACTATGTGTTGTCTAACATGTGTGCAAACATTTTTCTTCAACAATTTCTGTAACTAAATAAAGTGTTGCCAAAAATACTATCTATCGACGAAAAGACTTAAATAAAAAGTTTAACTAAACTTTGAAAATTAATTACTTCTTCAATGTAAACTGAACTTGTACGAGTATTTAAGTAAACAACATGCTTCCGTTTTATTAGATGAACAGTACATTTATTTGCAGTTTGGAAAAGAAAAAAAATATTATATATGGGGCATTCCATGTGAAATCGGACACTTTGAAAAACTTTTTTTTTAGATTTTCCCAATTTGTTTACAGTTTTTAGTACCCTTCGAAAACTCCTTCGTGGTAAATTTTCAGATTTTTTTGATGACCCGTTCAAAAGATATCGAATTTTTAAAAATTGGTAGTTTGTTCCTTTACTCAAACTTCTTTTAATCATAACTTCTTCAATAATGGTCCAAATTTCAACGTTTTTTTTTTCAAAATTCTTGTTTTTTTACGTACTTTCTAAAAAAAAATCCCAAAAAATTCTTAAAAGCGCTCTAGTATGCGATTTTTAAGTTTTAAAATTTTAATCTCATTTTTGAAAATGTTTGTACTCTTCGATTTTTTTGAAAATTTTTTGTGTAAAACTTCTATCAATTCTACAAATTTTTTGCCCAGGAAGATCGTGGGATAACGATTATTACTATTTTTTAAAATTTTTTGAAAAAATTTTATTGTAATTTTCCAATCCTAAAATCATTTCTACTGCTCCAATGGTGCGTCATAGAGGGGTCCTTTATAAGACCGACCCCCATTAATTTTTACGTCTTAACATTTCTTTGGAACAAACTAATAACCTATCTCCAATTTCTAAGGGGGCTCCCACACAAAACGACATTTTTTAAAATTTGTTCCAACCGCTCTAACTGCCCTAATAGTGCCCTTAGAGCAACAAAATGTATGACCGACCCACAATATTTTTTTAGTATAAACATTTTCTCTGAACACACCTACCCTCTATCTTTAAATGTTAAGGCGGTCCCCATACAATTTTTTTTATTTTTTGTAAATTTGATTTATTTAATCAGCTTCTACCGGTCCAATGGTGCGTCCGAGAGGGGTCATTAGTGAGACCGACCCCCATTTATTTTTATCCTACAACATTTTTTCAAAACATACCTACGCCCTATCTCCACTCCCTAAGTAGGCTCCCATACAAATAACAGTTGGAGCAAATTTTATGAAAATGTTATTTTGTATGGGAGCCTACTTAGGGAGTGGAGATAGGGCGTAGGTATGTTTTGAAAAAATGTTGTAGGGTAAAAATAAATGGGGGTCGGTCTCAGTAATGACCCCTCTCGGACGCATCATTGGACCGGTAGAAGCTGATTAAATAAAACAAATTTACAAAAAATAAAAAAAATTGTATGGGGACCGCCTTAACAGTTAAAGATAGAGGGTAAGTTTGTTCAGAGAAAATGTTTACACTAAAAAAATATTGTGGGTCGGTCATACATTTTGTTGCTCTAAGGGCACTATTAGGGCAGTTAGAGCGGTTGGAACATATTTTAAAAAATGTCGTTTTGTGTGGGAGCCCCCTTAGAAATTGGAGATTGGGTATTAATTTGTTCCAAAGAAATGTTAAGACGTAAAAATTAATGGGGGTCGGTCTTATAAAGGACCCCTCTATGACGCACCATTGGAGCAGTAGAAATGATTTTAAGATTGGAAAATTGCAATAAAATTTTTTAAAAAAATTTTAAAAAATAGTAATAATCGTTATCCCACGATCTTCCTGGGCAAAAAATTTGTAGAATTGATAGAAGTTTTACACAAAAAAATTTCAAAATAATCAAAGAGTACAAACATTTTCAAAAATGAGATTTAAATTTTAAAACTTAAAAATCGCATACTAGAGCGCTTTTAAGAATTTTTTGGGATTTTTTTTGAAAGTACGTAAAAAAACAAAAATTTTGAAAAAAAAAAATTGAAATTTGGACCATTATTGAAGAAGTTATGATTAAAAGAAGTTTGAGTAAAGGAACAAACTACCAATTTTTAAAAATTCGATATCTTTTGAACGGGTCATCAAAAAAATCTGAAAATTTACCACGAAGGAGTTCTCGAAGGGTACTAAAAACTGTAAATAAATTGGGAAAATCTAAAAAAAAAGTTTTTCAAAGTGTCCGATTTCACATGGAATGCCCCATATACAAGTGGAATCACACACATGGCAATAAAATTGTAAAGCAGGTAAGACATGATGCGATAAATTGTTAAGTTGGGTGAGATGGTGGCTTAAAATACCGAAAAATTAAAAATTTAAAAAAAATATTTGAGAACAGTTACGACTTTAGACGCCCTACCACTTCGTTAGGCTTTGTAAGGATATGCAATCATTACATAAATGGCGCCCAATGAAGGCCCACTGTTCTATTATTTATTTTATGTCGTTTAAGTATTAGCTGCACCCATGTCATGGCCCAATTCCAAAATCTTCCACAATAAGTCTTCATCATCATCATGATGAGACTCGTATTGTGTCTGGCCCGCTTAAAATGCACTTGTTTTCCAATCGAAAAAAAACGGAAAAAAACTACATGAAAAAAACTACAGATCGTGTAGAAAATCATGTTTGTTCACATGTTTATTGGCGGCGCAATGAGATCGATTACAACACACTCCATCCCATAGCAACTGCAAAACAAATACGGCAGTAAATTTAAAAAAATATTGTAAAATAAATAAAAACTGAACGATCATGATCAATACATTGATCGTGTGTTTGATTAGAAATCTCTGCAACAAAGCAACAAACAAAAAAGATGTATTAAACAGAAGCAATTATTGCTGGCAAACATTTTTTTGTTTGCTAGTTGCATTGATCGGTTTACATTGTCCTGGTTTTTATGTTTTATTTAGGTGCACTAAATTTTTTTTCAAAAGAAAAATTCTTTATTTTGAATTCTAAACCACTGGAAAGTAGAGGGTTTCTGCCGCTTGAGGAAAAAAATTTGATTGTCACATCCAAACATAATAACAGCAACCTAATTTTGAGTTGATACAACTGAAAAATTCGATTGGAAACTTTTTCCGCTGCGAGTAACAAAAATTTTTTAAAAAAAAATTTGGGTTAACAAAAAAATTTTTGTGAAAAAAATTAGTAAAAAATTGAGTAAAAAGAAATTTGATCCCAAAAAATTTTTAGAAAAAATTTTGATTACCTAAACAAATTTGGTTAAGAAAATATTTAATTCCAAAAAAATTTGAGTAAAAAAAAAATTATTAAAAAATTTTAGTGATTTTTTTCTGCTGGAAGATCCATGATGCCCAATGTGGAGTTTCTAGAACCTCTAGTTTAAAAGGTATGCAAAGTACTAACGTGTTTTTTTTTCGCCTTAATTAGAATTTTCAAAAATTTTGTCACAATGTTTTTTTCGTGAAAGGGTCCATCCTTTAGTCCAAGTTCTAGGTTTCCAGATTTACAGATAAAAAGTCAATTGTAATTCGAAGATTCTACTTGTAATTCGAAGATAAAATTTGTAATTCGAAGATTCCATTATAATTTTTATACGCTCAAAAAAAACTGTAATGTTAGCAAAAAAAGCTTGTAAACCTACAGGAAAATTTGCTGATTTTGAACCCACAATTTTTATGTTAAAGTTAGAAAAAATTCTGATTAATTTTTATTAAAAAATAAAAATTGTTTTATTCGACCTTTAAAATATTATATTTTGGGGATGTTTATTCTGGCTCGAGGTCATTATTTTCTTTACTAATTAAAACTATTATATTCTTAAAGCATAATTTTCAAGAAAATTATTAATTTTTTTTGTTTTAACTTTATTTACTTTGGCCATTTTTGCAAGACTTAATCGACACGTGTTTCGGAATTTGTCAGATTCCATTGTCAAGATTGTTTAGCAAAAATAGAAACGATTTACTACAAAGTAGCAAACGAGTCTAATGACAAATCGTTTGTGCACAAACTAAAGTATTAATACATATTCGACTCTATCCACAATGTGAATTAGAAAGACGAAGAAATTGTTCTATACTAGTAAGACAGCGATTGTCAATAACCAACAAAAATATTTAAAACAATAATAAAATAGTCCAATGTACTATCATATGTAAAATTTTGATGTTTTGTTCTACATTTTGAGAGCTAAAAAAATGCTTTCGGACTTTTTGTTGTGTCGGCAATATTTACCGAGCAAAGAGCATTTTAAAATTTTCGGGAATGTTAACTTTTTGGATTCAAAGTTAGGACCCATTAGGGTCCACACATGTAAAGAGGACCGGCGATACTGTGGATTTGCTCTATCTGGCTTAGTTTCCGAGATAGCGCCATTTTAAGTTTTCTTAAAAAAAAAATTAAAATTTAGTTTTGCTAATGTTAGCAAAAAAGCTTGTAAAAATTTGGTCTCAATTTGGAACTCAATTTTAAATTTACCAAAAAAAAAGTTAACATTTTATTTAAAATTGCTAATGCTCTAAATGAAGTTTACAAGATATTTTTGCTAAAATGCTAATCTCAACTAAAACTTTGCTAAAGGTTAGCTTACTAGCATTAGCAAAAAAAAAATAGTAAATCTACTAATGTATTATTTAGGTTGTAAGATCAATTGTAATTCGTAAAAGATCGATTGTAATTCGTAAAAGATAATTATAATTCGTAAAGATCAATTGTAATTCGTAAGAGATCAATTGTAATTCGTAAAGGTCAATTGAAATTCGAAAAAGATCAAATGTAATTCGTAAAAGACCAATTGTAATTCATAAAAGATCAATTGTAATTCGTAAAAAGTCAATTGTAACGGAATTTTAGAAACGGAATTTTCAAATAAGTAAATTTTTTAGAATGTTATTTTCGCGAGAGGGTACTATAGTCCAAATTTCAATTTTGCCTTATTAGCACCTCATTCCCACCATTAAAGCGGAATTTTTTAAAATGCCTGCGAATTTAGTACTCTTGCCCAAAACATTAAATCATGATAATGTTTTGCGGAAGATTTGGGTCTACTTGCCAAAGCAAAGTTTTTTTAGAAAAAATAATGTTATATTACTTTGCTATTCCATGCAAAACGAATTGAAATATCAGTCGAGGACCCCATTAAAAAACCAAAAGAGCTGTACATTTCGTAAGTGTGTGCAAAAATAAGTGCAAAAACGTGTTTTTACATTTTGGAAAATATAAAAGATTCGGCACCAAAGAAAATAACTCTCTCAATTGCTTTATGTACATTTGATAAACAAATGGAAAATTTTTATGCGAAAAGCTTAGACTTGGTGAAAAAGTAGTTTTGGTAAAAAAAAAATGTTTTTTTTTCACGAAAAACAAAATTATGTTAAAAAAAATTTAATGAACCCAAATTTTTTGATGAAAAAAAGTTTTTGATGAATTTTTTTGATGAAAAGAAAAATTTTTTGATGTAAAAAAAAATTTATGAAAAAAAATATGAAAAAAAAATTTTTTTGGTGAGAAAAAAATTGATAGTAAAAAATTTCATAAAAAAATTTGAAAAAAACATTGATGGAAAAAAATATGATAAAAAAAATTTATGAGAAAAAAATTTTGATGCAAAAAAAAAAATTTTATGAAAAAAAAATTTGATGAAAAAAAAAAAAATTTGATAAAAAAAAATTTATGAAAAAAAATTTTGATTAAAAATAAAAAATTGATAAAAAAAAATGATGAAAAAAAAATTTGATGGAAAAAAAAATTATAAAAAAAAAAATTTGATGAAAAAAAAATTGACGAAAAAATTGATGAAAAAAAAATTTGATAAATAAAATTAAAATTGATAAAAATTTTTGAAAAAAAAAAATTTATGAAAAATAAAAGTTTGATGAAAAAAAATAAAAATTGATAAAAAAAAAAATTAATGAAAAAAAAAAAATTGATGAAAAACAATTTTTTTTTTTTTGTTAAAAAATACTTATGTTACTTTTTATTTACCAGCTGGTGAAAACCAGGGTTATTCAACACGAGGGGAATTATTATCCAAGTTATAAACCCAAGTTATTAAAATTTTTGGTTTTAAGAAAATGAAAATAGCAATTCTTGTGTTCTTTTTCGTTAATTGTTAGCTTATATAGTCAAACTGAGGTGGCGTCCAGCAACTTTTTTTTTAAAAACATATCATGTTAAAAAGAATTTTTTAAGAATGTTGTTTCCTTGAGAAGATCATAGACTCCAAATTTCAAGTTTCTGGGACCATTAGTTCAAAATCGCCCTATTTTTTTCATTCATTGAATACCCTACACAATGACCTTTTTAGGTGATAGAAAAAGATGTATAACGTGAAAAAAATTAACAAATTTGATTAGAAATATTTTAGTTTATGTAAAAAACTTTTTTTAGTTATTTTTCTAAAAAAAAAAATTTTTTTGAGCGTAAAAATATTTTCGAGTTAATTTTTTTTGTTTCTTACAAGGAAAGTATCTCCACCCTTATGAACCGATTTGCCTGAAACTTTAAATATATATAAATGAGACAATTTTAAGGTTGGGGTGTCTTGGCTTATCGGCCATATCGGGGATTTAGGGGTTCAAAAAATGGGTAAAAAAATTGCGAAAAAATCGTTTTTCGGATTTTTTAGCCATTTATTTTATAGAAACTATATGATGCATATAATAAGAAGAAAGGTTTTTTTTATGCCCATCAACAGTGGCATAACCTTATAAAAATTCTGCTTCGTTAAATATTTTTTTGCTTCGTTAACATATTATTGAAGATGTGTAAATTTTGGGGGGTATTTATGAAAAGACGATACCCATATGAATACGAAATAACCTCTATTAAATTTAAGTTGACACGTATTTTTGTTCTTGACGATATTCCTCTTAGTTCGGGAGTTATCAAAATTTTCCCGAAGGTCAACATTGTTTCATAGGGAGACAACGAAATTTTCAAACACTGATATGGCCGATAAGCCGAGACACCCCAGCCTTAAAATTGTCTCTTTTATATATATTTTAAGTTTCAGGCAAATCGGTTCATAAGGGTTGAGATACTTCCCTTGTTAGTGTAAAAATATTTTTGAGTGACAAAAATATGTTGTCAAATATATTTTGTGACTTTTTAATGTTCTTAAAACTTGTTTAACGGGTTTTTACACGTGAATTTAAGGTGAAACCAATCAGAAATGTACGGATTTGCTTATAACTTTTGAAACCATGGATCGATTTTGCTGAAATTCAATACCAACCAGACCAGGAAAAGGACAAATATAAACGCCAAGTTTTAGGAGCATCAGGCTTGTCTTTCGAAAGTTATAGTGTTTTTTATATCGTGGGAAAAGTCTCAAACTCCAAACATTTTCTCTCAGAATTTGAAACTTTTTAAGATCCTAACGGAAAAATATCTCAGAATCTGAAGCTTTATCAAATTAAAATATAGCGAAATATAGCACTAATCTGGCCCAAGATTAGTGCTTTATTTCGTCTCGCTTCAAATATAAGTATATCCCTGCAAAAAATGTAACGAATTTCTTGGCTTAGAAAAATTTGTGGGCGTGGTTTTAAAGACCCGATTAGGCAGATAATCATCTTTAAAAAAACAAGACGAATATTTAAAAAAAATATTATCCAAATCGGCAGTTCTAAAGTGATGCGATTACCGTAAAACCCTTATTTGAATTTAACCAACTCGGTCCATCCATTCAAGAGTGGGCGTAGAAATGGAAAATTGTTCTTTCTGAAAAACCTTAGTTGGACTATGACGAACACTAAAAAAAAAATTAGACAAATTGATCCAGCCATTCCATGATTTAATATGTGTCGGGAAAAGTGAACGTTAAAGAAGGTGTGGACAATTTTTCTTTTCTTAAAAATCTTTTCGGACTAACCCCAAATCGGTCTAGCCGTTATAGTTCTTTCATTACATAGAAAAAAGTGGGCGTGGGAAATTTTACTATCTCTAAAAACCTTAGTTGAACTATGACGAACATTTTCAACTAGTGCCTACGGTCAGTACCGTAGAACCGGGAATACCGGTATTCCCGGTTCTCGGTATTACCGGGAAATGGTACCGGTTTCCCGGTTCTTTATTCATTCCCGGTATTCCCGGGAATACCGGTATTCCCGGTTCCGGTTCTGGCGGTATTCCCGCTAATACCGGTATGTATATTTTGTAAAATTACATTTTTTTCTTTGCTTTAACCAAAAAAAAATAGAAAACATGTGAAAAACACCATTTCCATTTTATTTTTTGAATTTAAGAAATAATAGTTATATGATTTTTAAATAATTTTACAAACACAACTACATGTTTCTGAAATACTGATTAAATAGTGTAATTTAAATATTTTATGGTATAGTATTTTTTTGGTTTTTCAGAACCGGTTCCAGGATCAGAACCGGGAATACCGGTATTCCCGGGAATATATCTAGAACCGGGAAACCGGTACCAGAACCGGGAATACCGGTATTCCTGGGAATACCGAGAACCGGGAAATGGGGGGCACTATTTTCAACAAAAATAAGCCAAAGCGGGCGTGGTCAATTTATTTTTCCGTAAAAACCAAAGTTGGAATATGATTAAAAAAAAATTAGTCCTAGATTTTAGATAAATTAAAAAAGTGGGCGCGGTCGATTTTTCTTTCGGTAAAAACTTAAATTGGATTACTACGAACATTTAAATAAAAAATTTCCCAAATCGGTGCAGCCGTTTTCCGATTTTAGATAAATCTAAAAAAGTGGGCGTGGTCAATTTTTCTTTACATAAAAACCTAAGCTGGACTATGACGAAAATTTCAAAAAAAAAATTTCCAATTCGGTCCAGCCATTCTCAACTGATGCGGTTACCAACGAACGATAACTGATTTTTTTTTATATAGATAACAATTTTTTTAAAGAAAATATGTATGAAAAATGTAACAAAAGCTGAGACTTTTTCTGCAGAAAAAATGTATTAGATTCCGAAACTTTTTTTATAGGAAAAATGCCTTAGAATCTGAAACTTTTTCTATGGAAAAAAATGTCTGAGAATCTAAGACTTTTTCTATAGAAAAAAAGATATCAAAACCTGAGATTTTCTATAGGAAACTTGTCTCAGAATCTGAGGCGTTTTTTTTTCTGCAGGAAAAATGTTTTTGTAAGAAAAATGATTCTGAATCTGAGAAACTATCCTGGACTTTTTTCATAGAAGAAATTATCAGATTCTAGGAAAAATGTCAGAAGAATCTGAGACTTTTCTGTAAAACAATTTTTCAGATTCTAATAATTTTAGAAAAATATACCTGCATCTTATACAATTTACACTATAAAGAATAATTTAGAATTTACACTATATCTCTTAGAATTTCTTTTTAAATATTAAAATTTTTATGGGTTCCATTGCCAAAATTAACAAACTAACACAAATTTCGGAAAAAAATTATGAATATCTGATGTAGTTACATTTAGTTCTGAAAAAAGACGATCGTAAACAAATTTAAAAATATGTGCTGTTATGTAAATTTTTTTAAATTTTTTTTTTTTAAAAAATGTTGGGCTCCTGCGATATAAAATCCTGGATACACCCCTGCCACTATCACTAAAGTGGGGGATATAAAAATACTTTACGTTTTTTCTGTCCAGTAGCTGATTTCTGTAACTCTCGAATCGAAAGATTTCTCGCATGAAACATGTGAAATGAAACGAAAACATTGTAAATCGGCACAAAAAGTGACTTTTCACATTTTTCTGTTTCTGTAACTTTGTTGTGCGAAAACTTTTAAACTTATTGGAAAGATGCGAGAAAACTGTTTCTGTAAAGTAATTGGTCGAAAACTTTTGTATTTGAAGTGTCAAAAAAACTCACATTTTAAAACGGTGCGAGACTTCGAAAAAAAGAAATAAAAACATTAAAAAAATGATAATAAATGAAAAAATGGAGAAAAATAGTAAGAAAAATACAAATTGCTTGTTTTGTGTTTGTATTAATATCTAATTTATTATATTTTTTCACAAATTTTAGAAAAATCAAAGAATCTCTAAATGCAAAAATGCTGTTATCAATACAAAACTATACATTATTAACAACAATACATATATAATTTAAATTTTTTATATTTATTTTATTGCTTTTAAATGATCCGTAAACAATAGTTTGAATTGCTCCGTGTTATTTTTTTTTTTTGTTTTCTTACTATTTCTCACTTTGATTACTTTTTTGACAGCTATCTTGGAATATTCCAATACAAACGCTGGCGTTTTCGCATTGACATACAGAAACAGTTTTTATTCCGGAGTCGAGAAACTGTGGAATTTTTTGTTTCATACTTTTCGATGCGAAAACTTCTCACTTTAATTACAGAAATGGGCTACAGGTTAATTTAAAAATTAGGATCCTTTAACTTCCACTCCTAACAAATCTTATTTATTTTTTTTTTTTCAAATTAAGATCATTGACATTTAACTAATTCTGCTAATTATACTTTTACACAACATCAGAGGCTAAATTAAAAAAATGCCGCAGAGTTTTGTACTCTTGCCCAAAAAATTAAATCATGATAATGTTTTATTTAATAAAAACTTTTTACGAATAACCCTCACATATTTGCAAAAAAAAATGTAAGATTAAAAAAATAATCGGAAAAAAATAACTCCAAGAAATTTATCAAATTTATCAATATTTACAAAAAATTTGGAAAACTATAGAAAAACTCTGCTAATTTAACAGAGTTCACCGTAGTTTTCCAGCTAGCAATATTACTTGGTAATTTTACTAAAAAACTCTGTAAAATAATTTTTATAAAAAAAAACTGTTAATTTACAGAAAATATTGGTTAAATATAGCTTCTTTTGACAGAAAAAACTCTGTTTTTTACTATAAAACTCTGTAAAATGTTTTGGACAAAAAAACTGTTAATTTACAGAGTCTGTAGTAAAATATTGGTTAAATAAAGCACCATTTAGCAAAGAAAAACTCTGTTAATTTACATATATTTCTAAAATGTAATTTTATAGAAAAAACTTTGTAGTTAAATGCAGTTTATTTTGGAATTTTCTTTTTTAAGTTTTCTGTGAAATTAATGTTTAAAATACAGACAGTTTTTGGTTATAAAAATTCAAAGTATTTTGCTAAAATCTATATTTTTGCAGAAATATCTGTTAATTATCTGTAAAATAAAGATTACGAGGTTAAAACTAATATAACAGATAAAACTTTGTTTTTTGTCACAAAAAATTCAAAGTATTTTCTTTAAATCTGTATTTTGACAGAAAACTCTGTCAAATATCTGTTGAATTGAGATTACAGTCATTTTACAATGTATTTTACAGAGTTATAATTTTGAGTGTAAGAAAAAATCAAGAAAATACAAAAAAATGAGTCAGAAAAATGCAGATATATTCAGAAAAAATCACAAAATTCAGAAAGAAAAACAACTAGAAAATTTAGAAAAATCTGAATATCGTGAACCTATATTCAAAATATGCCAACTCAAGTTTGACCACAATGAGTTTCCGATGGCAAAAAGCTCCCCTATGCAATACACATCTGTGATAAAAATTTCAGAGCAAAAAAATAATTTGTTGTCGTTTTACATCCATTTTTGTTTTTCTGCTATCTCAAAGTAGATATTTTTTTGGTGAAAATAAATGCCAACTCCCATTTTAAACTTTTTTTTTTTAAATTATACCTCATATCTTATTGCATTTTCCATGCTGAACACGAATCCGGTAAAGATTTTGATATCTAATGGTTAGTTTTCGAGATATTGCCATTTTGAAAATATCGGTAAATAGTGGTTGCAAAAAAAAAAATTGCTTATATACATGTAACTTTCAAACTATTTATCAGATTTAAACATTATGAGTGGGGCAAATACAGTCAATAATATAAGCTTTCAAAATAGCTAGTTTGGAGTGAGCCTACTGCAATACAGCGTGAGTTACAGAGTGCCAAAGTTGACCACCCCAAAATTAAAAAGCTTTCGGAGCTAGTAACTTTTAAGAATATGCAAAGATTTTTAACTTTTTTCAGTTTTTGCAATTACACTGCAAAGGATAACAAAAACCAAACACAAAAAAAAAAATAAAAAAAAAAAAATTATTTTTATTTTCCGACAAAATATGCCAACTCTAAAAAAATATTTGTTTTTTGATATAGTAATAAATGCCATCTCTGAAAAATACGCAAACAAGTGCAAAATATGAAATTTTTGCATAGGTAAAAAGTATTTAGAATGATTAAACCATCTTGTGGAAGGTACATTGTTTATTTTTGCAATAATATGCGAAATAACTAGTTTTTTAGCTCTCCTGAAAAGTAAGCTTTTTAGAGTTGGCATTTATTGAATATAGTTCGACGATATATATTTTTTTTTTATTTATTTATAATTAAATAAAAAAAGTATAAAGAATTAATGCAAACAAATTTTCCTTAACAAAAAGAAATGTACAAGCTAAAAAAAACTAAATAAAAAAAAAATAATAAGTTGACAGACCACGGATTCGATCAGCGAACCTTCTGTTTTCCAGTCTGGCTCACTTCCGCAAGGCCACCGTAGCTTATTTACATTGTGAGTTAAATTTTAATATGTTTCTCTTGCTTGTAGATACATATTCGATTTTCAAATATACTGGTTAGTATTGCCATGTGGTAATATTTTATTGGAAAAACTTTGCGATGATGGTAACAAATCTAATTGGAAATGCGATATTTGGTATGGCAATACTGCGTTAATCGAGTGACACCTAGCGCCGCTAGGTGTCAGTACCAAAACTATGTGTTTTTTATTTTATTTATTAATTTTAAATTATTGCCGAAGTTTACGGTTGTAATAAAATGAAAACTATAATTCATATTTTCTTTTTTGTTTAATCGTTAGCTTATATAGTCAAACTGAGGTGGCGTCCTGCAACTTTTTTAAAATTAGACCCCAGCCTAAAAACATTATCATGTTAAAAAGTCGTTTAAATTAATTATGCCTAAATGAAAAATAGCAAAATAACACTTTACATTGAGTTCTTTCTTCTACGACCAGCAGCAGCAACCGCAAAAGCATTCAAACAAAACCGAAAAAATGGTTTAAATAAAAAAAAATATTCTTATTGAATGCACGAATGCGTTTTAAGAATATGCTTTAGCATAGATTTCATTTCATTTCTTTCTGCCGACATTATATAGTCATTTAGAAAAAAGGGTCTTTTATGTTTTTTTTTTTTTTTTATAATTTTCGTTTACACTTTAGGGCACTTGAACACCTACAAAAGTGCTCAACGTTTAAACAGGTTAAAAAAGAAAACATAAAAAGATATTTTTGTACATAAGAGTAATGAGAATATAAAATTGTAATGAAAGAAAATGCAAACAAATTATTCTTAATAAATGTAAATAAAACAATATAATAAGTACATAAGCATAAAACTCTTTGTTAACCTGTTAAATACCCTGTATTTATTATAACTGCTTAAGAAAAAACAATTTGTTTGTTTAACCCTTAAAAGAGACAAAACTTTTATTAATCGGCAAAGTTATTTAAAAGCAGGCGTATTTAAGATAAATGTATTTTTTGGGATTTTTTTTGGGTATTTATAAAAAGCATTTGAGATCGAACATATGGCAAGCTCTGGTTGTCAATAAGCTGAATTTTTTCAAAAATAAATATGTATATGGGGCATTCCATGTAAAATCTGACATTTTAAACGGCACCTTTAAGTAAAAAACGTACTTTTTCAGGAAGAAAATATTTATTTAGAAAAAATTTTACTTTTCTCCTAAAAAGTATTAAAGAAAATATAGTACTTTTTGGAAAAAATTTACTTTTTAAACAAAAAGTACTTTTTTCTAAAAGAGCACATCCCAGCAAAACTTTGGTAATGGGTAGTGATTATATAACACATTACCAGGTAATGCATATAACTTATTTGTAGCATTATTTTATGATGTCTTACCAAACATTTGTTCCACAACTTATTAATTTCAAGTGAAAAATAATGCATTACTAATAATTTGCTACGTAATGCATGGTAATTAGAAAAAATGTATTTCATATTTGTTATTTCTAAACATTATATCATTGATGACTTATATTTGGTTACATTATGTATTATTTGAAAGTTTGAAATAATATATTATTTATAATTGGATGCATAATGCATTACAATAACATAAAAAATAATTATTTTATAAAAAATGCAGAAGTTTAAACTAGAGATGGGCTCACGACAGGAAATTTCTAACGACAAACACTCACGAGCATATATTATCTACTTCCACTCACTTACAATCACGTGAGTAAATTTAATACAAAATTACTTTTTCACTACTCGTAACACCTTATATATTATCTTCTGGTATGCTATATTATTTCATTTCTCGTAACCTATAAAATATCATATATTTTACACCTTACTCGTATTCTTCGTTATAAATGAATGACTTATTTTATACCTTACTGGTATTCTTTGTGATAATGTGGATGCATTACTTTGAGTCTCATCGCCTGTTAAAATCATCAATGCTGCAATGTATAAAATAAGAGATCCTATACCTTATTTGGTAATCTAAGTTTTGCTGGGATATTCTAAAAAAGGTACTTTTTACATCTTTTTTTAAAAAATACTTTTTTCTAAAATAAGTACTTTTTCTAAAAAAAAAGTACTTTTTTTCCTAAAAAAGTAGTATTAAAGTATTTTTATTTCGAAAAAAGTGTTTTTTTTTTTAGAAAAAGTATCCTTTTTTAGAAAAAAGTACTTTTTTTAGAAAAAGTACCTATTTTTAGAAAAAAAAAGTACTTTTACTTAAAAAAAAAAATACTTTTTTAAAAAAGTACTTTTTTTGTCTGAAAAGTAAATTTTTTTCTCACGTTATTCTTTTACAAAAGTACTATATTTTCTTAAATAATATTTTTTAGGGAAAAAGTACAATTTTTTCTAAGTACTTTTTTCCTGAAAAGTACGTTTTTTGTCTTAAAGATGATATAGTACTTTTCTAAAAAAGTACTATTTTACCAAAAAAGGGCTACTTTTTCTAAAAACATTTTCTTGCTAAAAAAAAGTACTTTTTTCTATTTTTCCTAAAAAACACTAATTTTTATAATATAAGTACTTTTTTTAATAAAAGTGTTTTTTTAGGAAAAAAAGTACTTTTTTTACAAAAAGTACTTATTTATAGAAAAATTTCCTCTTTTTTAGATAAAGTGCTTTTTTTAGAAAACAGTACTTTTTGTAGAATAAGTACATTTTTTAGTAAAAAGTACTTTATTTTAGAAGAAGTACCTTTTTTTTAAATAAAAGTACATTTTTTAGAACAAAGTGCTTGTTTTCTAAAAAAATGGTATAAAATTTACATTTTTTTTTTTTTTTAAAAATACTTTTTTGTCTACAACGTATTTTTTTTTTTTTCTAAAAACTACTTTATTCTTTAAAAGAAGTACTATATTTTCTTAAATAATACTTTTTAGGAAATTAAAAGTACAATTTTTTCCAAATAAGTACTTTTTTCCTGAAAAAGTACGTTTTTGTCTTAAAGGTGATATAGTACTTTTCTAAAATAGTACTATTTTACCAAAAAAGTGCTACTTTAAAAAAAAAACACTTTCTCGCTAAAAAAAATTACTTTTTTCTATTTTTCCTAATAAACACTATTTTTTATAATATAAGTACTTTTTTCTAAAAAAAATACTTTTTATAACTGAATTTTTATTTAATTCGGTTTGAGTCCATATTAATTATTTCTGAGAAATAATAATTGTTGTACAATGAGAAAATCTGAAAAAAAATCAAATGACAACACAGGATAAGTGGAGATGTCAACAGCTTTCGGAAGATGGCACCCTTCCATCATCAGCACTCCTTCGATTGTCACACACTTAATGTGTGTTAGATTAAAATTAGCAAAAAAGTTTTTTCTTGGAAAAAAAAGTATTTTTTTTAGAAAAAAGTTTAGAAAAAGTTCCTTTTTTAAAGAAAAAAATTACTTTTTATAGAAAAAGTAAATTTTTTTAGCAAACAGTACTTGTTTTAGAAAAAAGTACTTTTTTTTTAGAAGAAGTACCATTTTCTAAAAAAAGTACTTTTTTTAGAAAAAGATAATTTTTTAGAACATAGTACTTGTTTTCTAAAAAAGTGGTAAAAAGTTTACTTTTTTTAAAAAAAAATAATTTTTTGTCTAAAAAGTAAATTTTTTTCTAAAAATTACTGTTTTTTTTTTTAAAAAAGTACTGTATTTTCTTAAATAATACTTTTTGGGAAAAAGTATAATTTTTCTAAATAAGTACAATTTTCTGCAAAAGTACGTTTTGTCTTAAATGTAAAGTACTTTTCTAAAATAGTACTATTTTATTAAAAAAGTGCTACACCTTAGACGATACAACCACCATCATTGACATGATATGCTTTGACAAACAGTCGTTTCTAGAGCTACTACTGCTGTGTTTACATATTTATAGTTTCTACAAAATAAGTTTTGACAATTTCCAACATTACAATTCTATTGTAATCTTAATTTCACTTCATACCATCTTTTACCTTTTGGGAGTCTTACATTAGTTCTCAAGAGTTTTTATACCCTCCAAACACAGTATAAGGGTATACCTACTTTGTCAATCCGTGTGTAACGCATCGAAATATTGGTCTAGGACCCCATAACGTATATACTTTGTTGATCAGTGATCGATTCTTAGACGTTTTAGCGATGTCCGTCTGTCCGTCCGTCCGTCTGTCTGTAGAGGACACGATACAGTCCAAAATAAAAAAGCTAGACTTAAAAGTTTGGCACGAATATGTCTTATATTCCTAGGCAGGTTAAGTTCGGACCAAGTTAATCGGACCAAAGGGAAAAAAGTTCCCCCTTTGAGAACTAAACCAACCTAAGAAAAACCGAATTTTTCGCAAGGTTTTTTGTACTTTTGCTACACTCAAAAAAAAAAAAACTGTAAAGTTAACAAAAAATTTAGTTAAATTTAACTAAAAAAGCACCTGATTTTGGGCCAACTAAATTTTTAGTTAATTTAACTAAAAATATTTAGTTAACTTTTCGTAGAATGAATGTAGCAAAAAAAACCGTAACTTTAACTAAAAATTTAGCTGAAATTTCGTAACGTTTTTATGTACATATATTAACAAAAAAATTAGTTGAATTCAGCTAAACTTTTTGTTACTTTTCGTAAACTAAAATTTAGAAAATATTTTGTAAAAAATTAAAAGTTTTTTTTTTCTATTTTTTCATCAGCTTAAGTAGAACTTATGAGATTTGCATAGGAGGCTTCACAAAAAATTCCACTTAACAAATTTGTTACGAAAAATCAGCAAATTAATTAGTAAAAATTCGTAAACTCAGTTTTGAAGTCAACAAAAAAAATTAATTCAAAATTTGTTCAAAATTAGTATTTTCGTAAATTGAACTTAACTAAAAAAAGTAGTTAAAACGCTGATTTTAACTAAAAATTTGCTAAAAAGCCAGTAAACTCGAGTTAACAAAAAAAAATTAGTTAACTTTAAAGTTTTATTTTTTTGAGTGTAAGCAAATGCAACATTTTTATCTCAGAAGAAGTTCAAAATCGCAAGAGGAAGGTCTCCCACAAACCCCCTCCCCCCCCCACAAAAAAAATGACGCCCCTGGATTTTTTTTATACCCTCCACTCTAGTGATAGAGGGTATATATAAGTTTGTAATTCCGTTTGTAACACATCGAAATATTGGTCTAGGAACCTATAAAGTATATATATTCATGATTCTCGATCGATTTTAAGTCGATATAGCGATTTTTTTATACCCTCCACTCTAGTCATAAAGGGTATATATAAGTTTGTCATTCCGTTTGTAACACATCGAAATATTGGTCTAGGAACCTATAAAGTATATATATTCATGATTCTCGATCGATTTTAAGTCGATCTAGCGATGTCCGTCCGTTCGTCTGTTTGTCTGTCCGTCCGTAGAAAACACGCTAACTTTTGAAAGACTTTACAGAGGCTACTGAAGTTTGCAATATATGTTGGTCATTTACCTGGTCAGGTTGGTATTGCAATCCAGCGAAATCTGTCAAGTGGTTTAAAAGTTATGAGCATAAGAGTAAATTTCGGCAAGAGTGTTTCGCGAATTTACGAGATAAAAAACACGCTTACTTTCGAAAGACAATAATGAGACTGCTGAAGCTTGACACGTATCTTTGCCGTTCCAAAGGTCTGTTTGGTATTAAATTTCAGTTCAATCGGTCCAGTGGTTCAAAAGTTATAAGCAAAACCCTGAATTTCAGATTAGTTTCATTTTAAATGCCCCGTGTTTAACAAGTTTTAAGAGCATTAACAATGCTTTTCAAACTTGCTTAGTTTAAAAGCAATACTTTTTAAGCTTGTTTAGTTTTAAAAGCATTGGTAACTTAAAAATTAAACTCGAAAAAAATTTTACACTCAAAAAAAAATTTACACTGAAAAAAAATTTTACACTCAAAAAAATTTTTTTTTTTTTTACAAAAATGACAATATTTTGTGTACATACGTACGTGCATTCACTCAGAAATATTTTTACAGTAACAAAAACATTAAACTCAAAAAAAATTTTACACTAAAAAAAATTTGTAATTTTTATTTTTTTTTTTTTAAATGACAAAAAAAGAGTTTTTTACTCAAAATAAAATATTTCTAATCAAAATTGTTAATGATTTTACGTTAAATGGTAAACGTTAAATGTACTATCCTTTAAAAAATGCATTGTGGAGGGTATTCATAGATTCGGCAAAATCGAAATTAACTTTTCTACTTGTTTTTATATTGTTTTTCACATTTTGGAGGGTATAAAAGATTCGTAATGTAACACTCTCGCTTGTTTTTTGTTCATAAAAATATAGTACAGCTCGAGATCGGGCTCTAGTTTTTTTTTTAAGGGTTTACGTTAAAAAAAAAAAACAGAAGAAAATTTAATTTCTAGTTTTATAAATTAAACACATTTCTGGTATTCCCATACCGGTTTCAAACACTTTAGTTAGTGTTATCATCAGTAGGATTTTTAAATGTCGGTTGATAAGAACAACACAGGCTGACCGGCAGCATAACCAATACAACCAAAATATTCATATGACATGCTTTGACAAAAAAATACGTGAGGTATCTAAAAAAATTAAAAAAATTTCAAATAGCCCCATTTAATCCCCAAGTTCGTTGTAAGGTTAATTTAGAATTAGGAGCAATTTAACTTATTTTGTTAACTTTTCTTCTCTTCACATATTCTTATTATTAAATTATTACAAAAAAAAATCATGTTTAACTCTTGCGAATTTG
Organism: Pegoplata infirma; assembly: GCA_963921195.1. Taxonomy (NCBI): domain Eukaryota; kingdom Metazoa; phylum Arthropoda; class Insecta; order Diptera; family Anthomyiidae; genus Pegoplata; species Pegoplata infirma. Next base: position 32,487,879 of record OY992539.1, read on the forward strand.
TTTTTTTTTTTTCATAAATTTTAATTAAAACAATAGACTATTTGTAAAAAAATGAACTAAAAATGTTAATGCTAATATTTAAAAAATACAAAGTGCATAAATTAGCAATGCTTGGTAAAATCTTTTAACATAAAAATAAAGCAAAATGTAACAAGAAAATTTTAAATATAACACATAATTAAATTTGTATGTATAAATATTAATAAAAAAATATTTTAATAACAATTAATAAAAAACTAAAAAAATATTTTTAAGTTTTTAACAGATTTTTTGCTGCTGAAAAAAGCTTTAACTTCATTCTCGGTTATTCAATTTAAGACATAAGGTAAAATTTATCTATGCTCTTACTATTTCTGAATGCTTAGCTAAAAAAAATATTGCGCATGCGCATCTGCAGATTTAACCAGATTATACTGCTGATTTACTTCTATTGTCGAAAAATATTGCGGTTTTTAAGCTAACAATTTAGCAAACTGCTTTTGCTAAATTCTGCAGAATCGTCATACATTTGGATAAAACTAGTAGTATTTTCAGCGTACTTTTCTGCTGTTTTAACAGACATTTTATGCCAAGTGCAACAGTTACATTAAAAGAACAAGTGAATCTATGTTTATCAAAAATTTAAAAGCAGAGTTTAAAAATGTTACACATTTTTTAACTTTTAACAGAAGGCGTATGATTAACATGCCTTTAATTTGAAAATCTCATGTTTTTATTAAAAAATTTACAATTTTACAAAAGCTTGACAATTTTTATTGATTATAATCAATAATTATTAAACGAGATGATTTTGCAGACTAGTGCCATCTATCCCTTTAAGATTGTAAAATTAATAAATTTTCAAAAAAAAAAAATTTGCTCCAAATTTTAAATTCATATTTTTAATCCATAAAATATGAGTCAGACTTTTATGAAACAATTTTTTTTTTACTTGTAATAACATTTAAAATTTGGTAAACATTATACAAAAAACAATAACAACTTTTTTGTTTTTTATATTTTTTTACAACAAATTAAAACACCAGCCAGCCTCAAGGGGTTATAACATGACATTAAAATGGATATTACCACAGTAGTCGAAGCGGTAGTTGTAGCTTTTAACAAAAACAGATACGGTGATTTACGTGGCAATAAAAAACAACAATAAGTATCGCGGCTTAAGCATAACAAAAATTGTATTTTGATTTGTTTAAAAATAAACCCAGAAAAAAAAACATATTTTTTTTTGAAAAACTCACAATAGATTGTTTAATGTTGAAACATAAATGCAACCAAACAGCTAAAAAACAAAAATAAAAAATAATCAAAAATAGCATAAGTTTGTGTTAAACGTGTGACATAATCTAAGCGGCAGCAGCGGCAGCATTAGCTCAACATAAACTATAAGCAGCGCATGTCAACAAAAAAAAAAACAGCTAAAAAACAAAATAAAATCACTTTTCAAAAAAATATTGTGAAAAAAAACTTTAAAATTGCATTTAAAACTTGTCTTGTAATCAACACATATATAAAATCAACAAATATTAGTATGAACAAAAAAACATTAAATTACCAACAGCTATACATTCTCACATATTCAAAAATCCCCCGATTGGAAATGTACAATTTTCGGAAGTAGGTGTGTTAGATATAATTTGTGTTTTGCGGCATATTTCAAAACATCTAATCTATCTATAAATCCCAGATCTTTTTTAGATAAAATAACCATAAATGAACATTCAACATAAAATGTCTGTTTCCTTAGCAGATAAATCTGCTAAAAATTAAACGAGATTGAGCCATATGACGAAAAACCGTTGGGGAAACACCTTCCCCCTTGCCAAAAATGTTGACAAATAGCTTAATTATGTCTTTTTTCACTTAATTACTACAATTTTATCATTATTTAAAATTTTCGTTTCTAACCATGCCCTTAAAAAGGGGCGGGCCGAAAAGTAACTGACTTTTCTGATCCGCTTGGTCCAAGTGAAGGTTTATGAACTTCGTATGGCATACAAATGTTTTATTTACAGATCAAATATAAAAAAACAAGTAAAACAGTTATATAATACCCTACACCAGTGTTTTCCGGAAAATGGGTCCCAAGTCCAAACATGGACCAATTGGATCTATCTTTTGTTAGATCTTTATTAAGTGTAGAAAACACATACAGATCAATTTATAGTGGAATTGGTTTATTTTTTGCCAATAGACCGATTTAACTGAATATCGGTCGAAATTTTTATATGGGGGACTAGTCCAAAAATGGTTCAATTATATTCAAATTTGATTAGGTTACCAAAGTATACGTACAAATAAAATTGTTATCATATATTTCAATTTTTATGAATTTTGACGGAATTACGTGAATATCGGGAGAAAGTTTGTATGGGGACTACAAGAAGGCCTGGACCAATTCTTTTGAAATTTTTGAATGATGATTTGTGCATACAAAATTTGATTACCAGTTAAATTTTAAAGCGATATCTATTATAATACGGTTATAAGAGTCATTAAAGCCTACACTCAAAAAAAAACTGTAAAGTTAGCAAAAAATTTAGTTAACCCTTAATATCCTACTGGTTCCACAAGGAACCAACCAAGAAAATCGGTAGCTTTGTTAAACAAATTTTGTTGAAACTTCCTTCTGTAACTTAAACAATGTTTATTGATACAATATCTAACATTTTCGCCTTTCACCACTTAGAAGCCCTTTTTTTTGGCATCCGTATGCTCATCAGAGTGTCCCAACCTAAAAAAAAACAAAAAATTTGGTGAAATTACGAATTGTCGAAAATTCGTTTTTTGTGTTAAATACATTGATCTCCGGGTGCCTGGTAGATTCGCAAGGGTCCAACCAGGTTTTCTTCACATAGTTCAGGTAAATGTAACGTATAAACAAAGTCGTACACTAAGAAAATTATGTCATTAACTGTTTGTAGGTTATTTTAAAAAGTAATCAGTAAAGTCATTTTAAAAGAAAAATCACTTATTTTATAAAGGATTTAATTTTTTTACTGTTTCTGTAGTTTAAAAAAAAATATTTACTGTATTAAAAACAAATTTTCTGTTACATTTAATTTCGGCAGTAAAATATTTCTTCTATAGTTTTACTGTTTTTCAATACAAAATAACTGAATATTCACTAGTTTTTTAATGTTTTGGTTAGTCATTAAATTAACATTTAAAATTGACTGTAATGTGTTTTTATTTTAAATGAAAAAACAGTGGAATGGTTTTTAAATAAAATTTCATTTGTTTTAAGTGAATATTCAGTGGAATTTACCTACATAATTCTTTGAGTGTAGATTAAAAGTTGTTTCGAAAATATTTTTTTCGGCTCAAAAAAAAAAGTCAGGATATTAAGGGTTAAATTTAACTAAAAAAGCACATGATTTTGAGCCTACTAAATTTCTAGTTAATTTAACTAAAAATATTTAGCTAACTTTTCGTAGAATGAATGTAGTAAAAAAGACCGTAACTTTTACTAAAAATGTCGTAACATTTTTATGTACAAATTTACAAAAAAATTAGTTGAATTCAGCTAGACTTTTTGTTACTTTTCGTAAACTAAAATTAACAAAATATTTTGCAAATTTTTTTTTTACATTTTCAGGTTGACATTTTTTTTTATTTCACAGAACACTTTAAACACTTCACTTATTTTTTTCTATTTTTTCACAGCATTAAATTCAGCTTAAGTAGAACGTTATCAGATTTGCATATGAGGCTACACAAGAAATTTCTTAAATAGTAAGTAATCACTCTTTTCACTTGACAAATATGTTACGAAAAATCAGCAAATTAATTAGTAAAAATTCGTTAACTCAGTTTTAAAGTCAACAAAAAATAATAATTCAAAATTTGTTCAAAACTAGTATTTTTGTAAATTGAACTTAACTAAAAAAAGTACTTAAAACGCTGATTTTAACTAAAAATTTGCTAAATTAACTGGCACTCAACTTAAATAAAAAAAAATTGTTAACTTTACAGTTTTATTTTTTTGAAAGTAATCCAATGGGGGCGTTTTTATGGGGGGGCTAGATCTTAACATGGACCGTTTTTTCCAACTTCAATAGGCCTCATCCTTGGGCCAAAAGATACTTAAGTTTCAAATTTCAAGTCAATTGATTGAAATCTAAATCGTCTCAAAAAGTTATTCTGATTGTGAGTTGATCGGTATGCTTGAAGATTGGTCTAGGACCAATATTTCGGGTAGTTACAAACATCAGCACAAACTCATTATACCCTATACAACAAAGTGGTGTAGGGTATAAAAACATGTAAAAATTGTGTTTTTCTGGAGTAATTTTAGTTCTTCAAGCGGTAACTTTTTTAAACCTTGTCCGATATTGTCCATATACGGGACTTTTTGGGGTCCCCGACATATATTTCGATGTGTTACACAAGGAATGACAAGATGACAAAAAGTTTTTTTTTCGACTTTAAACGTCCGGGAACATTTTTGTTCTCCTATCCCTAAAACTTGTGTGGAACAAATTTGAGGCCCATCGGGTTAAATTAAACCGTGGCGCCCGGCGATCAAAGTTTTGAATTTTTGAAAATTTCAAAAAATATGTTTGCGACACATTATATTTACTAATTTTGATACGCTGAACACGAATATGAAAAAGAAATTAAAATAGATCGAACGGTTTCCGAGAAAGAAATTCTAAGAAATTTTTTAAAAAGAATCTCAAAAGCAATTTACCTTGACCCTAGAGCTTGAGACTGCCTTTTAATTAAAAACATTTGATCAAAGTTTTGGATTTTTGGAAAATTTCCTCTAATTTTTAGATTTTTTAAAAATAAAAAAATAATTGGGATTTTTGGAAAATTTCCTCTAATTTTTTAGATTTTTTAAAAATAAAAAAAATCTTGCGAGTCATACGTTTTCTTAATTTTGGCTGAATATAAATATCAAAGAATTTATGAAATCAGACGAGCGGTTTTCGAGATATCGCCAATCGAGTAAAAATATACATATTCTTATATACATATTCTTATATATCACATCTGATCCGAGATTTACAAGATCAGTGCTGATTCAAGATTTGACATATCAATGCTGATCCGATATTTGAAAGATCATTACTGATACATCAAATTTTTACTCGGGATTGGAAATTTTGTTAAAATATTTCTAAAAATGCCGGTTTTCCCTACGATCAAGAAATAAAAAAAAAATCTAAAAAAAATTTCCCACTAACTATTGCAAAGAGCTTGAAACAATTTTTGATTAAATCTGAATTTTAACCCATGGCGCCCTTCGCCAATGCTTAGAGTTTTTGATGAAAATTTTCTAAAAAATTTTAAATTAAATTTTGTTTCAAGAGTCAATGGAAAGAAATTTTGATATTTTTTTAAAATATTTCTTAAACGTAGGAAAAACTCGAATTTTTTTGCAAACTTCAAAACCAATATCTCGAAAACCTTTTAACCGATTTTAATTTTTTTTATATTCGTGTTCAACGCATCAAAATTAATAAATACGATGTTTCACAAAACGTAAATTTAAAATTTTCAAAAATCCAAAACTTTAATCGCCGGGTGCCAAGGGTCGGTTTTTAAAATTTGAGCTTCACCGTTGTTTGATTCGATGTTTTTGGTAATTTTTACAAAATTCTTGAAGTTCGTTTTTATCATATAAAAAAAAAGATTCTATGCATTTGGCCTTTTTGTGTTTCATTCGATTATATGTTTTTGATCATTAAAGTACAAACATTATGATTAATAAAGATTCTATGCTTTTTATAATTTACAAAAAAAAATTACTGTTTAAAAAGATTCCAAGTTCTTAAAACTTAAGAAATCTACGATAGTTAAACTAAATTCTATGTCTTACATAATATTGAAAAATCCACGATTTAACTTTAATTTTAACTAGATTCTATGTTTTTGATAAATTAAAATAATAATTGGACTTGTAACTTGATTCTATGTTTTTGGCAATTTTTAAAAAAAATCCTTGATCGTTTACCCAAATCTATGATTTTGTCCATAACAAAATAATTGTTATGTTAACTTGATTCTATGTTTTGGTAATTTTTTAAAATTATGGCCCGTACCAAAGAAAAATAAAAAGTCTATTTTAATAAAAGTTTTATTTTAAATTTAAAATTTTCCATACGATTTTGAAAGTTGATTTTAAAAACAAAAACAATTTGCATGGAAATGAAATTAAAAGTCGATTTTAAATTTATTTTATTTTTTTGTGGTACGGCTGTTTGATTTAGAAAAACACATAAAAAACATATTGTGAAATTAGATTCTATGTTATGGATCAAATGCAAAAAAAACTATATTGTCTTACTACATTCTATGTTTTTGATAATTTTTCAAAAACTGTTCACTGGATAAAAAGATTCTTAATTTTTGAACATTAAAATACATACATATAATTTATAATTTAAATGTTTTTGACAATTTTATAAAATCTATAATTGTTTCACTACATTCTTTGTTTTTGATAGTTTAAAAAAAGAAATCGATTGTTTAACTAGATTCTATGTTTTTTATAATTTTATAAAATCCACGATAATACTAAATTATATTTTGTTGATTATTTAAAGATGAATTCATAATTATTTGGATAGATTTTATGTTTAAGAATAATTTAAAAAATATCAATGATGGTTTAACTAAATTCTATGTTTTTGATCATTTTTGAAAAATCACTGAGGGTTCAACTAGTTTCAATGTGTTTAGACATTTAAAAAAATGTTTTATTTAATTCTATGTTTTGATCATAAAAAAACACTATTTTTAACTAAATTCTATGTTTTTGATAATTTTCAAAAAAGTTCGCACTGTTAAGCGAGATACTAAGTTTTTTAAATCTAAATTTTTTGTTTAGGATTACTTACAAAAAATCATGATTATTTAACTATATTAAATGTTTTTGATTATTAAAAAAAAAATACAAATAAAACAAGATTCTATGTTTGGAACCATTTTTTCGATTATTTAACTTGGCTATTTTCAGGATTTTTTATTAACATGACAATTACATTGGGGTTGCTTAATATTTCCTCAGTCTAGGGTATTCTAAATTCGTTTTATTTTATTTAAATAATCTTATTTATTTTCGATTTACAATACTTTTTTTTGTATTCCAATATATATTTTTGCTGCTTGATTTGTTAAATATAAGGAGTGGGGGAGGCTAAAAACAGCATCAACAACGACACAATCATCAGCAGCATTAGCTTATTACAAACTCTCAGATAAAAGTTCATTGTACCATAGCAAAAATTCATTTTAAATTTTGTAGTTTAAAAAAATAAAAATAAAATACAAAAATCCAAATTAGATATTTGTGGCTAAAAATAATTTCATAGCCAAATAGTGCTACATATAAAAACAAAACCTCTCTATTTCCATGAATGCTGTATATAAAAAAAATATACTCGTATTATAGTTGTTATATGAATGACTGAATAAATGACGGAGTGACTGACTATTTGAGGTTTTTATAATGCGTAATAATCAACAACTAAACAACAAATTTTCGTTCATTGGTACTAAAGCTGCTGCCAGAGATCATGTCATTTTGGCGACTCAGATTTCACATATATTTCATTTTAATAAATTGATTTTGTGTTTTTTTTAATTTTTGTATTTTGGGGGTTTTAAAGAGTTAAAATTACGCTATAGACAGACTTGCAAACACAAATGTCAATTTGTTTTGAATTGAGTTATCGGGTTTACTTGTATGTAAACCGATAGGCTTTTCTATAAATATATACGATTTTCAATAAGGTTTTTATGACAAAATTTGATAAAAACATAGAATTTGTTAAATCTACATTAATTTTTTGAAAAAGTTCGAAAAACTAATGTCGATTTTTTATCAAACTATCGTGGGTTAATTAAAAAGAAGAACATAGAATTTTTAAAAAGCTATCAGAAACATAGATATAATAATAAAACGAATGCATGTAGTAAAACTATCGGGAATCTTTAAAACAAAATTTAAAAAACATAGAATCTAGTAAATCAATGTTTTATCCTAAAAACAGTATCAATAATATCGAATTAGACAATTTATCGCTTTTTTTTAAATGCATCAAAAACATAGAATCTTATAAATCGATATTATATTTTAAAAAAAGAGTATCAAAAACATAGAATTTATTTAAACAGCATCAACAAGGTCCTATGTTTTTATTTTTTACTTGAATGTAAACAAATAGGCTTTTCTATAAATACATACGATTTTCAATATTTCTTTTAGATAATATGCTTGTTTAACTAGATTCTATGTTCTTTTAAAATTTTTAAAAGTTTTTTATTGTTTAACTAGATTCTATGTTTTTGTTAATTTATTTAAAAAATAAAAATTGTTTAACAATATTTTATGATTTTGATTATATATTTAAAACACTTAATTTTTAAAGGATTTGAACACATAGAATTTAGCTTAAAATGTTCAATTGTTTAATAAGATTCTATGTTTTTGTTAATTTATTTAAAAAATTCATGAGCGCTTAACTGAGCTTTATAATCGATTATATAGAACCAGCCTAATGTCGGTTTGAAAGTATTGATAACATAGAATTGGTTAAATCTGTTTCACAAGCATTTATCTAGATTCAATGTTTTTTGATAATTTTTAATTTTTTGATATTTTTTTTAAATTACGATTTTTTAACAACATTTTACGTTTTTTGATTATTTTTTAAAAAAATTAAATTTGAAAATTAATGGAATATATAAAATCTATCTAAAAATGTTCAATTGCTTAACAAGATTCTATGTTTTTGTTAATTTATTTTAAAAATTCAAGAGCGCTTAACTGAACTCAATTATTCATATTTTGCCTAGAGTCAGTTTGAACGTATTGATAACATAGAATCTGTTAAACCTGTTTCACGAGTATTTTTTAGATTCTATGTTTTTGATCCTTTTTAAAAAATACACGTTTTTGCTAATTTTTTTTATAATTTACGATTTTTAAACAATATTCTATGTTTTTGATTATTTATTAAAAAAAATTCAATTTTAAAATGATTTGAAAACATAGAATCTGGCTAAAAATTTTCAATTGTTTAACTAGCTTCTATGTTTTTGATAATTTATAAAAAAAAAAAAATTCACGAGTGCTAAACTGAGTTCAATAATCAATTGTATGTACATAATTTGTTATATGTATATAATGTTTGGTATTGATAACATAGAATCTGTTAAACATTTATCTAGATTCTATGTTTTTACAATTTAAAAAAATGTACGGTTGTCTAACTACACTCTGTTTTTGATAATTTAAAAAAATACAATTGTTTAACACGATTTTACGTTTTTGATAATTTTTGTTTATTTTACGATTGCTTAACAATATTAAAAGTTTTTAATTATTTATTTAAAAAATGCAATCTTAAAATGATTTGAAAACATAGAATATAGTCAAAACTTTAAAGTTTTTTTTTAAATATTATCAATAACATAGAATTAATTAAAATATCGTGCATAGTAGATTTTTCCAAACTATTCGAGACTTAAATTTTAATCCTTAATAACATCAGATCACAAGCATTTATATAGATTCTATGTTTTGGATTATTAAAAAAAAAAAAAAATATACGATAATTTAACTACATTCTATGTTTTTGATAACTTCTTACGTATTGAAAAAAAGATTAAGTATCTAATAAAACTTAACCTAATAACTTTTTTAAAAATAAAAAGTGTTTAAGAAGATTCCATGTTTTTGATTATTAAAAAAAAATAATTTTGAAAACAAAAAAATCTAGTTAAACATTTGTAGATTATTTTAAATAGTATTAATAACATAGAATCCGTTAAACTGTCGTAAATTTTTACACAGTAAAATTACCAAACGATATAGGAATTAATTTATAGGTCTTGAAAAAATCAGATTACTAGCATTTATCCAGATTCTATGTTTTTTGAAAATTCAAAAAAATACGATTGTTTAACTAGATTTTCGATATATTTTATTTTTTTAAGTTTACCAATATTCTATGAGTTTGGTTATTTATTTAAAAAATTAAATTTTAAAATGATTTGGTAAAATAGAATTATTTTATTAAAATAGAATTAATTACATAGAATCCACTAAACATTCTTGGATTCTAACACAGTAGAATTTGTCAAACAATCCGGAACTTAAGTTCTAATTCTTAAAAGCAGATTTTATAAAAAACATAGAATTTATCAAAATCATAGAATTTATCAAAAAATATAGAATTTAACAAAAACATAGAATTTATCAAAAACATAGAATTTTTTAACAATTATAAATATTGAAAACAGAAATAAAAAACATAATTTCAGCTTTTCAGGAGTTTATTTTTAAACGAAAGCAAAAACATAGAATTTAGCTAAGCAAGTTATGGTTTTCAAAAACATAAAATCTAGTAAAATAATACCGAAATATCTTGAAAAAAAGCTTTAAGAGCATTTAAACCATTTTTACAAGTAGAATCCAGTCTAAATATCTTGTTTTTTTTTTTTAAAAAAGCTTCAAAAACATAGATGAAGTAAAACCAAATTAAAAACTTTAATTTTTGCAAGCATTTTGCAAATCTTTGACAAGATTCTGTGTTTTTAAATCCACGATTATTCGACTTGATTCTATGTTTTTATGGCCGGCCCAGCAAAACTTTGGTAATGGGTAGTGATTATATAACACATTACCAGGTAATGCATATAACTTATATGTAGCATTATTTTATGATGTCTTACCAAACATTTGTTCCACAACGTATTATTTGAAAGTGAAAAATAATGCATTACTAATAATTTGCTACGTAATGCATGATTATTGGAAAAAATGTGTTTCATATTTGTTATTTCTAAACATTATATCATGGATGACTTATATTTGGTTACATTATGTATTATTTGAAAGTTTGAAATAATGTATTATTTATAATTGGATGCATAATGCATTACAATAACATAAAAAATAATTATTTTATAAAAAATGCATAAGTTTAAACTAGAGATGGGCTCACGACAGGAAATTTCTAACGACACACACTCACGATCATATTTTATCTACTTACACTCACTTACAATCACGTGAGTAAATTTAATACAAAATTATTTTTTCACTACTCGTAACACCGTATATATTATCTTCTGGTATGCTATATTATTTCATTTCTCGTAACCTATAAAATATCATATATTTTACACCTTACTTGTATTCTTCGTTATAAATTTATGACTTATTTTATACCTTACTGGTATTCTTTGTGATAATGTGGATGCATTACTTTGAGTCTCATCGCCTGTTAAAATCATCAATGCTGCAATGTATAAAATAAGAGATCCTATACCTTATTTTATACCTTATTTGGTAATATAAGTTTTGCTGGGGGTCTTAAAATTGGACTTAATTTTATGTTTTTATGGCCGGTCTTGAAGCTTGAGAAACATAAACTTTTATTTTTCTTATTAAGCAAAACTAACAACTTTTAAAAGTGTTCATTTTTGTGGAAAAGCCTAATTTAGATGCTTTATATGAATCATGACGATTAACGTGTCACCATCATCAACATATTGTATCAACAACTACACCTTTTCCAATTGAAATTCAGAAAAGATCAATTGTAATTCAGAAATCACAATTGAAATTCAGAAATCCCAATTGAAATTCAGAATAGCCCAATTGAAATTCAGAAATCATAATTGAAATTCAGAAAAGCCCAATTGAAATTCAGAAATCACAATTGAAATTCAGAAAAGCACAATTGAAATTCAGAAAAGCACAATTGAAATTCAGAAAAGCCCAATTGAAATTCATAAAATCACAATTGAAATTCAGAAAATCACAATTGAAATTCAGAAAAGCCCAATTGAAATTCAGAAAAACACAATTGAAATTCAGAAAAGCACAATTGAAATTCAGAAAAGTACAATTGAAATTCAGAAAAGACCAATTGAAATTAAGAAAACCACAATTGAAATTCAGAAAAGCCCAATTGAAATTCAGAAATCGTAATTGAAATTCAGAAAAGCCCAATTGAAATTCAGAAAAGCCCAATTGAAATTCAGAAAAGCACAATTGAAATTCAGAAAAGCCCAATTGAAATTCAGAAAAGATCAATTGAAATTCAGAATATCACAATTGAAATTCAGAAAAGCCCAATTGAAATTCAGAACTCACAATTGAAATTCAGAAAATGTAAACAAACCAATTATTAGTCACCACTACAAACATAGACACATTATGCAAATGCAGTACAGAAATGTGTATATGAGAGTATCTAACTTTATTCTCTTGCTACGTATTGTAGAGAGCAGACAGACAATACACTCATAAAATGCTTAAGATAACATCAAGTGAAACTGACTTTTTATTATTTTTCTTTAAAACTAATTTTTCATTAATGCATTTGTCAAGGTAGAGTAAATATTTTTGTTCACTATATTAATTAATTTACAAAAAATAATAAAAATTCAGTTAAAATAAATTTTACCTACAACATTCTATGAGTGTATTATTGTCTGTCTGCTCTCTACAATACGTAGCAAGAGAATAAAGTTAAATACTCTCATAGTTGTACAGCATTTGTTTAATGTGTCTATGTAGTGGTGACTCATAATTGGTTTGTTTACATTTTCTGAATTTCAATTGTGATTTCTGAATATCAATTGGGCTTTTCTGAATTTCAATTGTGATATTCTGAATTTCAATTGATCTTTTCTGAATTTCAATTGGGCTTTTCTGAATTTCAATTGTGCTTTGGGCTTTTCTGAATTTCAATTGGGCTTTTCTGAATTTCAATTACGATTTCTGAATTTCAATTGGGTTTTTCTGAATTTCAATTGTGATTATCTGAATTTCAATTGGGCTTTTCTGAATTTCAATTGTGCTTTTCTGAATTTCAATTGAGCTTTTCTGAATTTCAATTGTGCTTTTCTGAATTTCAATTGGGCTTTTCTGAATTTCTTCTTCTTCTTTATTTGCATATCCACTACTGGATGTAAGCGATTACATACATTTTATAAAAATTTCATTTATAACTTTTTGTTGTGTATTGGTTTACACAAATACATAAAAAAAATACATGTCATTGATTCTACTTCATACATTTACCTAATGTACAATTGCAACCTTATTCTATACTATTAATTATGTTTAAAAAATCATCTCGGCTTCTTGCGGTGGTTATAAGTTCATTGATCGTTCGTAACCCAGTCCAGTTTCGTATATTTCTTAGCCACGATAGTTGTTTTCGACCAATACCACGTCTTCCTTCGATTTTGCCTTGGATAATGAGCTGTAATAACTCATACTTTGGTCCTCTGATTATGTGACCGAGATATGCTGTTTTTCGTCGTTTAATATGTTTTAAAAGTTCACGATCTTTATTAAGAATTCTTAGTACTTCAATATTTTGTACTCTATCGGTCCATTTTATGTTTAAGATTCTTCGATAGCACCACATTTCGAATGCTTCCAGTCTGTTCATGCTAAGTACTTTTAGCGTCCATGTTTCAGCCCCATATAGCAATACTGACCAAACATAACATTTTAAAAATCGTAAACGTAGATTGATGTTGACGTCTCGGTTGCTTAAAATTTTTCTGAACCTGCAGAAAGCATTTCTGGCCATTTCGATCCGACATTTTACTTCTTTGTCACAGTCCCAGCTGTCATTGAGCCAACATCCAAGATATTTAAAATTAAATACTCTTTCAATTTGTGTGTGATCTACGTTCATGGATGTATTTGCATATTGGTTTTTTTTCTCTACTTATTATCATATATTTAGTCTTGGCAATATTTATATCTAAGCCATATTGTTTGCTGTACTGGCAAACTCTATCCAAAAGGAGCTGCAGATCTGCTAAACTGTCAGCCAAAAGTGTTGTATCATCGGCATATCTAATGTTATTTATATACTGGCCATTTACCTTGATACCCAGTTCTATATCTTCAATAGCTTCGCCAAAAATCTGTTCTGAGTAAACATTGAATAACAAGGGTGATAGAATGCAGCCTTGTCTTACACCTCTATTTATTGGTATATTCCGAGTTGTAATGTTCCCTACGCGGACTTCTGCCGTTTGATGCCAATAGAGGTTTTGAATTTCAATTGTGATTTTCTGAATTTCAATTGTGATTTTCTGAATTTCAATTGGGCTTTTCTGAATTTCAATTACGATTTCTGAATTTCAATTGTGCTTTTCTGAATTTCAATTGGTCTTTTCTGCATTTCAATTGTGCTTTTCTGAATTTCAATTGTGCTTTTCTGAATTTCAATTGTGCTTTTCTGAATTTCAATTGTGCTTTTCTGAATTTCAATTGGGCTTTTCTGAATTTCAATTGTGATTTTCTGAATTTTAATTAGGATTTTCTGAATTTCAATAACGATTTCTGAATTTCAATTGGGCTTTTCTGAATTTCAATTATGCTTTTCTGAATTTCAATTGTGCTTTTCTGAATTTCAATTGTGCTTTTCTGAATTTCAATTGGGCTTTTCTGAATTTCAATTACGATTTCTGAATTTCAATTGGGCTTTTCTGAATTTCAATTGTGATTTTCTGAATTTCAATTGTGCTTTTCTGAATTTCAATTGGGCTTTTCTGAATTTCAATTGTGCTTTTCTGAATTTCAATTGATCTTTTCTGAATTTCAATTGGGCTTTTCTGAATTTCAATTGTGATTTCTGAATTTCAATTGGGCTTTTCTGAATTTCAATTGTGATTTCTGAATTTAAATTAGGCTTTTCTGAATTTCAATTATGATTTCTGAATTTTAATTGTGCTTTTCTGAATTTCAATTGGGATTTCTGAATTACAATTGATCTTTTCTGAATTTCAATTGGAAAAGGTGTAGAAACTAATGTTTTTTGAATGTTGTAGTGAAAAATGCTGGCAAAACTAGACAAAAAACTTGTTAAATCTTGTTTTATAGGTGTTATTTTATATGGAGATGACATATAAAATTAACAAAATGGTTGAGTATTTTTTTTTGTACTGCATTTAAATGTTAAATAGTTTAAATATTACATGATTGTAGTAATTATACTTTGATCCTCAAAAATTTAAGTATTATTATTAGAACCCGTGTAAAAAAATATATAAATCCAAGCAGATATCTTTTTACATAAGCATATGTCGATCGTATATGAATGGATATAATCGGATCAACTTCATATATCCTCATATATATGATGATCCGTAATTTGAGTTTATCTGGCATTAGTTTTATATATGACAGGATATGTTTGGATGTGCTCTTATCAGTTATGATCATAATATGATCAATAGAATATAACTACATCCTTCATAATGATTGCCACAATCATGTTTCGTCGCTGTATGAATTTATTAAAATTGTTTCTCAGAAATTTCAGCAATAACTGATTATTTTGTGGTTTACTTAATCAAGTTTTCAGATTATTTCTGAGAATCTGTTACAATTACCACATAAAATTGCTGCAGTACTTTTCCCCTGATTTCTAGTCAATACAATGTTTTTCTATATACGAGTAAATGTAAATATAGAAGATGACACATGTAGTTGCAATGGATTTTTTACCTCTTATACTCATATTTAATACATCTGTTTTGTTGAGTTATTTTCCAAAATGCTGCAATAAAAAAAAAAATATATTTTATTTATAGTCTCAATGCAATTTTAATTTGTGGCAAATTATTCATATTTGTTTCAAATATACAAAGCTTTTTATTTGATAATAATTGTGGTTAGCTGGCTGTGTTGCTATTTAAACCAGACACTGATAAAAATTGGAATTTTACCTAGAATTTTTATTTAAATCTAGAAGAGTTCAAATTTAATTTGCATAAAATAAGATAAAAAATAAAAAAAATAAAGTACTTAATTTGCTGCCCTTCATCACCAGCGCTCTTCGTTTGGTTACACTAATTATTTAATTATTTTTAACCTTTTACAGAGTTGTGTTTAATTATAATTTTTTTTTGTATGTTTTATTTAAATCAGTGGTCGGCATCCATTGCACATGGATCCCGAACACATTCGGCTATACACATGTATTCAACACGAATGTCAACAAAACTCACAACTAAGAGCATAAAAATACAACAACAAGCTGGTTGATGTCGCTTTGTTTAAGAAATATACTAACACATGCATATTTATATTCATACAACAATGCATTCATATACTCTCTTTCTGCCGACCACTGATTTAAATTGATGATTTTAAGCTTACACACAATACGTGTAGACACACGTAAAGCGCTGATGATAGAATGATTTAAATTCCAATTGTTACCGACATATCCGCTTAACCTATGCAGTTTATTATTTTTTTTTTAATTTTCTTCCAATATATTATGTTTTTAAATATTCTCCACAATATTTTTTTTAGAGTGTACTAATTCACATACAATTTAAGTAGTATGTATTTTGTTTACTGTTTATGTGTTTATCTTATCGTTAATATACAATTTATTTTATATAAATGTTTTAAACGATAATATAAAATTTAATTTTTGCAATAATTGGCAAAAAAAAAAAAAATGTGACATAAAAGCTTAAAATTTGTGATAAAATGTTAAAAATTGTGAAAAATTTTGAACCCACAATTTTTTTGGTAAAATGTTTTGCCAAAAATTAGTTAACTGAATTTTATTTTTTTATTTCAACTTAGTTCATACACATTTGAGGACCCCATTGGGTTTGGACACGATAGGTTGGGTTGCTTAAAAATCATCATAGTTTTTGATCCAAAATTTGTGTCCGTTTTGATCTACCTTGCTTCGTTTTTGAGATACGTGATTTTATGGCCCACTGGGGTTTTAAGAATTAAAAAACTCGATAACTTCAAAAATATTACTCGCAGAGCTTTTGGTTATTTTGCGGTCTTGTTATACGTGTTGAGAGCTACAAAAATGCTTTTGGAAGATTAGCATATAAAATTTTTTTCAACTCAATTTTAAATTTAGCAAAAAAAACTTAGTTCAAATTTTGTTTTAAATTGCTAATGCGCTAAATGAAGTTTACAAGATATTTTTGCTAACATGCTAATCTCAACTAAAAATTTACTAAAGGTTAGCTTACTAGTATTAGCATAAAAAAATTAGTAAATCTACACAGAAAATAAAATTACCAAATTTAAATCAACGAACAGCAATTGTAAATCAACCAAACATGATATCAACCAAAGATTTAGTAAAAACGGCCGCCTGTTAGTCTAAAATACAAAACTGCGATTTTGTTTTCAACAAACTCAGTCAAGTAATTTTATTGCAAAATTATTTTATCATGTCAACAAATAGCTTTTGTGTTTGTTGAATTTCTTTGTTGAAAACAATAATACGATTTTTTACGTTTGTCAGATCAACAAATTGTGTTTGTGTTTGTTGAATTTCTTTGTTGAAAAAAAAATTCAAGATTTTGTAGGTTTGTCAATACAAATAATAATTAAAGAGAACTATTACAATCTCATAGACCGAATTTATATAAGGCAATTTTAATTGCGGCAATTCTGATTTGCTAGTGTATCAGAGAGAGAGGGAAGAATCTTAGATGTCTCTCTGATACACGATAAAATCAGAATTGCCGCAATTAAAATTGCCTACTGTAAATACGGTCTTATATAAATTCTTTTTTCAACAATCAAAATTTACAAACGTTTGTTGATATTAAAAATTTCGGTATAGGAGCACTTTCAGTGAAAAAATTAATTGTATTGACTAATATGGGGGTCAATATAACAATTCGTTTTTTTCTGTGAATTAATGTATTATTTTGAGTGTATGTGATAAAACTTTTCTTTATAAAAAAAAACAGGAATTTTTCTGGACGAAATATTTAAGAATTTTTCTAGACGAAAATTTTTTTAATTTTTCTAAATGAAAATTTGGGAATTTTTCTATAGAAAAAAGTTGAGAATTTTTTTTAGAAAGAAAGTTGAGAACTTTTAGAATCAAAAATCTAACAGTTTTTCTAAAGGAAAAATCAATTCTTCTGTGTTAAAAGAAAAGAGGAAATGAAATCATGCACGGTGAGCCTCAGCGATGTTCAGGTTGAACTTTAGTGTCGACGAAAAGTGTAAGCGCAGTTCGATTTCTACATGAATAAATGTCACAAAACTGTTAACAGCGAAATCGTAGCTGATCGCATTCGCGAGATATCGCGAAATTAGTGTTTTTGTATTTTCTAAAATTTTGACTATGAAGTTTTTTAAATATCTTCAAAAACTGGGTATGCAGTTTTAATTGTATTTATTTACATGTCACAACACAGTTAACAGCGAAATCCTATCTTTTCAATTTCGCGAGAAATCGCGAAATTACTTTTTTGCTGTTTTTATTTTTGTTTTTATCTTCATATATGATTTTTTAAAATTTCGTAAAAACATGGTATGCAGTTTTACTTGTGGTTGATCGAAGGTCGCACAGCTGTTGACATCAAAATTGTAGGTGCTAAATTTCGCGAGATATCGCGTAATTATATATATATATATATATATATATATATATATATTTTTTTATTATATTTTAAACCCGGTTCTTTAGAAATGATCAAAAAAAGTGGTAAGCAGTTTGATTTGAACATGCTGGAAGAAATTAAAACTGCCCCCAAAAAAATTATAGCTGCTCACTTTCGCGAGAAATAGCGAAAAACAGCTTTTTGGGGGTATTTCTTGTTTTGATTAATAAAAAAAGTTTTTTTAACATTGTTGAAAAACACGAAATGCAGTTTGACTTGCTATTGATCAAAGGTCATAAGGCTGTCAACATTTAAATTCTAGCTGCTTAATTCTTCGAGATATCGCAAAAAAACTCGCTTATCTACTATTTATTCATTAATTTGTGTTATTTGTGGTCTGTAAAAACATATACTTCAATTAACGACAAAAATGTGGTATGCAGTTTGAATTCGAGGTTATTAGAGGTGACAAAACTGCAAGCATAAAAATTATAGACGATCAATTTCCCGAGAAATCGCAAAATTACTGTACGAGCTTTTATAATAAATTAGTAGTACTTTTTTTCTTTGGTATCAAAAAAAAAAAAAAATTTAAGTAACGACAAGTATATGGTATGCAGTTTAAATTGCCCGTAACTGAAGGTGGTAAAACTGCTGAAATCTATATATTGACGCTAATTTTCGCGAAAAATCGCGAAAAATTTTTCAATTTTTTTTCATTTATTTTGTATTGTAATATTATTATGCACTCTCTTTTTCTTCAAATAATTCATAACCATTTATTAACTGTCATATTATTTTGATTCCTTAAAGAATTGACCACATAGGACTTTTGTGTTAGCAGTTTAATGTCTTTTTATCATGTACAAATAAAAATGCATACCACGTTTTTACACCATTTCAAAAGAACATGCAAAATTGAAAAATAAAAAAAAAATAAAAAATATATAAATAATTCCGCGATATCTTGCGACAGTGTACACCTACAACTTTGATGTCAACACCCTTATGACCTTCGATCACGTACACATTAATGTGCATATCAGCTTTCCACAACATTTGAAAAAAACCTACAAAAAGTTGAAAAACAAAAATTGACAAAAAAGTTATTTCGCGATTTCTCGCGAACTAAAGAAGATAGGATTTCGATGTTTACTGTTTTGTGACCTTAAAATAAGTACAATGAAAACTGTATACTCAGTTTTTGAAAATATTTAAAAAACTTCAATATCAAAATTTTTTAAAATATAAAATCACTAATTTCGCGATATCTCGCGAATGCGATCAGCTACGATTTCGCTGAAAACAGTTTTGTGACAACTAATCATGTAGAAATCGATCTGCATTTACACTTTTCGTCGACACTAAAGTTCAACCTGAACATCGCTGAGGCTCACCGTGCATGATTGAGAATTTTTTCTAGAATTTTCAAGAATCTCAAAAGTTTTCTTTAGAAAAAAGGTTTTTAAATCTTAATTTTTTTACAAAAAAAAAGTAAAATAAAATACATAAAAATTTTTCTGTAGGAAAAATAAGAAAATATTCTTCTGGGAAAGTTTGAGAATTTTTTATACAAAAAATGCAATAGAACTATGATTTTCTAAAGGAAAAATTATACAGACTTTTATAGGAAAAATGTCTCGGAATCTAAGTATGTATTTTTCCTTAGGCAAAATCTGAGAATATTTTTGTTAGAAAGATGTCTTAGAATCTAAGACTTTTTAATAAGAAAATCTGAGACCCTTTCTATAGGAAAATGGTCCTAGAATACTAGAAAAAAATTTCAGATTTTTTCAATAGGAAACATCTCAGAATTTTTGAGTTTTAATATAAAAAAATTTTTCTAAATTCTAAGACTTTTTTGATAAGAAAAATAACTCAGAATCCAAGTATTTTCTGAGAATTTTAGAAAAAAATCACAGAATATAAACAAGTAGAAAAGTTAAATTCGACTTGGCCGAATCTATGAATACCCGCCACAATGCCCATTTTAAGTGATAATAAATTTTCTAACGTGAAAAAATAACAGTTTTGATTAGAAATATTTTATTTTGTTAAAAAAAATTTTTTTAGTAATTTTTGAAAAAAAAAAAAAAATAATTTACTAATTTTTTTTTGTGTGTAAATTTTTTTTTGAGTGTAAAATTTTTTTCGAATGTACTTTTTTTTTGTTCTGGTATAAAAATATTTTTGAGTGACAAAAGTACGTTGTAAAATATTTTTGTGAATTACCAATGTTTTTAAAACAGGTTTAACGGGTTTTTAACACGTGAATTTTAGGTGAAGCTAATCTGAAATTCTCGGTTTTGCTAATAACTTTTGAACCACTGGACCGATTTGGCTGAAATTCAATACGAACGAGGCTGGAGAAACGAAAAATATATATGCCAAGCTTCAGCATCCTCAGAATTGCTTTTCGAAAGTTATAGTGCATTTTATCTCAAAAATTCACGAAAAACCCTTGCCGAAATTCAGTCTTTTGCTCATAACTTTTGAACGACTGAACCGATTTCGCTGGGTTGCAATACCAACCTGACCAGGTAAATGCCCAACATATATGCCAAACTTCAGGAGCCTCCGTTAAGTCTTTCAAAAGTTAGCGTGTTTTCAACAGACAGACGGACAGACGGACGGACGGACGGACGGACGGACGGACGGACGGACATCGCTAGATCGTCTTAAAATCGATCGAGGATCATGAATATATATACTTTATGGGGTCCTAGACCAATATTTCGAAGTGTTACAAACGGAATGACAAACTTATATATACCCTCTATCACTAGAGTGGAGGGTATAAAAAGGTCATAACCGATTTTTTTTTTTAATTTGAAAAATTTCTTAGAATTCAAGACTTTTTTTGTCGGCAAAGTGACTCAGAAGCTGAAGCATTTTTTTGGGGAAAAAATTTCTTAGACTCTCTTATAAAAATATTTCTCAGATAATGCTTGACTATCTTAGACTTTTTCTAGGGAAAAGTTTCTCAGAAAACAAAACTTTTTTAATAGAAAAATGTCTCAGAATCTTGAAAATTACCTCCAAAAATTTTTAAAAGCGTTAAAGTCTTCAATTTTTCTATTCTCATGTACTTTCTATGGAATATTTTTTCAAACCATTAAAATGTGGGTATAAAAAAATCTTTTCAGTATCTTAAACATTTTTTGTAGAAAAATATAATAGAAAAAAATATTTCAGAACCTAAGAAGTTTTCAATGGGAAAAACATCACTAAATCTGAGAATTTTTCTTTACAAATTTTTTTTCTAAACATAGAAATTTTTTGGTGTGAGAATTGCATAAGTATCTGAGAATTTTCTATATGAAGGTGTATCAGCATTTAAAAATGTTTGTATAATTTCAGATAAATTTTTAATCAAAAATAAAAATCGTTACATTTGACCTGTAAAATATTATATTTTTAGTAGGTTTATAGCTCAAGGTCATTATTTCCTTTACTTATTTAGACTGTGATATTCTTTCTCATAAAATAATTTTTTGAAAATTATTCTATGAGAATATCACAGCTTTATAAGTTATGGAAATAATGACCTCGAGCTAGAATAAACCTACTCAAAATATTTTGTATAAAATTTTAAAGCTTTTCTGTATCAAAATGCCTCAGAACCTCAGAATTTTTCTATTGGGATAGCGTATACAGAAAAAAATAAAAAAAAATATTTGAGTAAATTTTTAATACTATTGAGTAAAAAATTACTCAATTTTGCACCAGTAAACAATTTAATAGTATTGAGTAAATTTTTAATAAAAATTTATTAAATGATTGAAAAAAAAAATTGAGTAAATTTTTAATTGACACAATTAAAAATTTACTCAAAATTTATCTATTTATTTTTTTTTTAAAGTTTAAAAAAGTTTTAAATTTTTTTACAAAAAAAAAAAAACAAAAAACTTGTTTTTTCAAACTTTGCCACACATATTTATGTCTTAAAAACATAGGAAAATTTTATAAAGACGATTTCAAAATTTCACATACATACACAAAAAACTATAAACTAAACGAGAATTCAAAAAACTATGAGAGTTTAAAAAAAAATAAAAAAAATATTAAATTTTTATTAAATTATTTACTTAATTGTTTTTAAAATTTTTAAGTAAATTTTTGATTGCGTCAATTAAAAAATTACTCAATTTTTGTTATTAAATTTAAACAAGTGATTACTCAAATTTGTTTCCTCCATATTTTTTTCAGTGTATCAGATTCATAAACTTTCTCTTTAAGAAAATGACTCGGAAAAATTTCCAAATCAGAAAACTTTTTGTGAATAAACATATCTCAAACCTGACTTATTTTCTATTAGAAAATTATTTTGGAATCTGGGTCTTTTGCTATCAGAAAAATGGTTTAGAACCCGACAATTTCTTGAAGAGATATTTTTCAAAATATCAACATTTTAGTTTTTTTTATTATAGGAATAAATTTTTATACCCTCCACTCTAGTGATAGAGGGTATATAAAAGTTTGTCATTCCGTTTGTAACACCTCGAAATATTGGTCTAGGACCCCATAAAGTATATATATTTATGATCCTCGATCGATTTTAAGTCGATCTAGCGATGTCCGTCCGTCCGTCTGTCTGTCTGTCCGTAGAAAACACGCTAACTTTTGAAAGACTTTACAGAGGCTACTGAAATTTGGCATATAAGTTGGTCATTTACCTGGTCAGGTTGGTATTGCAATCCAGCCAAATCGGTACAGTGGTTCAAAAGTTATGAGCAAAAGAGTAAATTTCGGCAAGGGTGTTTCGCGAATTTACGAGATAAAAAACACGATAACTTTCGAAAGACAATTATGGGACTGCTGAAGCTTGGCTAGTTTAAAAAGCGTTGGTAACTTAAAAATTACACCCGAAAAAAATTTTACACTCAAAAAAAATTTTACAATCAAAAAAAAATTTTACACTCAAAAAAAATTTTACACTCCAAAAAAAATTTTTACACAAAAAAAAATTGTTTTTTTTTTTTACAAAAATAAAAATATTTTGTGTACATACGTACGTGCATTCACTCAGAAATATTTTTACAGTAAAAAAACATTACACTCGAAAAAAATTTTACACTCAAAAAAAAATTAGTAATATTTCTTTTTTTTTTTAATGACAAAAAAGGAGTTTTTTACTCAAAATAAAATATTTCAAATCAAAATTGTTAATTTTTTACGTAAAAAAATGTACTATCCTTTAAAAAAAATGCATTGTGGAGGGTATTCATAGATTCGGCAAAGTCGAATTTAACTTTTCTACTTGTTATAATTTGAAAATGTTTCTATAGAAAAACCATAACAAACAAGAACACTAAAAAACATTGACTTAAAAAAAAAATCCACCCTAACCCCCCCGCATACCCAAGAGCTGGATCCGCGCCTGGTCCTAGACAGGCTAAGTTCGTAAATAAGCAAAATCGGACCAAGGGGAAGTTTCCCCATGAAAGAACTAAACCAACTCCTGAAAAATACAACTTTTTTATTTTTTAGTTTACCAAATAAAACATTTTTATGCTAAAAGTATAAAGTACTGAACTTGGATCCAAGGAATTGGGAATGGTTTATTTTTGTGGTCCGCCCCTTTTGAGGGCGTGTATTTAAAAAATAGTTTAAATAATGATAAAATTTAAAAACTTTAGTGCAAAAGCCATAATTTAAATAAGTAAACATTTTTTGCATGGGGGAAGGTTTAAGGTATTGTGGAACAAAAGCTGAGATTTTTCTAGCCAACTCTTAAAATAAAGCTTTATTAAAAAGTTATCTCTAGCAACAGAAGTATTTTACATACACTTTTTTTTTATTTCAAACTAAATTTATCCCCAAAAAGTTTAAACAAATAAGAAAATCTACACATCTTTTATAAACGGAACAAAAATCTATTAATAAAAATTTAAATCTATTGTTATCACAAAAAAAATAAAAAAGAAGCCTAATTCTTATTATCACCCTATATGTCGTTTAAATTTTGTTACAAATATTTGACACAGAAAATAAAACTCCCCCAGCCAACACCCTCAATCAATCAATTAAATATTTCTCTCCAAACAATTCTTTCTATTTTTTTAAGCTAGAAATAATATATTCTTTGACATTTAAAATATGTCTGTGTTAGAGATGGTCACATAAGCAGATTAGTTCGTGATTCACGCGTGATCACTTGTGAGTGTGACTTAGTTCAATTTTACTCACGTGATTGTGATTGTAAAAGAAAATGAGTAAGTGAGTGTGCGTATATAAGATTTTTGCGTGAGTGAGTGTGCATGAGCAGGTTTTTTTTCGAGAGCTTGTGTAATTTGTTTTCTCTTCATATTACCTTTACTCCAGAAAAAAGCCAAAAAAAAATGTAAAATTTTGACATTTTTTCCCGAAAAAATCCCAAAGAATTTTGAAAAATTTTACAAACCTTCAAATTTTTAAAATTTTAGTTTCTTAAATTTATTTTGTATAAATAAGAGTTTCGTTAGTGTGAGTCAACGTGAGTGTGTGCGAAGCTTGTGTGGGTGTACGCAAGTCTGAGTTATCTTTAATTGACACCCTTGATTGTGAGTGAGTGTGAGATAAAAAGTAAGCTCGTGAGTAAGGGTGCGTGATTAGAAAACTCCTTTCGTGAGCTTGAGTGTCAGTCAAAAGTCACTCACGCGACCATCTCTAGTCTGTGCAGTAAATTGAAATAAGAAATTCATATCATATTATTGGTATCCACACTTTCTTTAAATCATTCATCCACCCAACCAAATATTCATCCATCTTTACAACCACATTGAACAGCTCCCGCCCTCCCCCTACTTGGTGGATGCAATATCTAAAATAAACAACACAACATGTGTGCAACAGTTGTTGTTTGAAAAACAATTCCAAAATTTTCTTTTACAAAACTCAAAATATTCAATATTTATAAACTTTTCCCCTTCAGTTTTATAATGAAATTTAAGTTTTTTTTGTATTTTTTTTTTTTCAGTTTATCTTAATATAAATTGTGAAGTAATTAAACAACATGAAGGTTTCTTTTCGTAAAAATATATTTATGTGAAAAATAAAATTAAATTCAGTTTTGTGTTTTTTTTTTCAGTTCAAAATATTTGAAATAAATTTAAATATACAGTACAAATTTTGTTAAATGTCATGAATACTTTTTCATCTCACTCATTCAATACAACAATGTATTAATTGGCTTAATTTTAGGAAATGTACTTCTGCTTGTACAGATACAGATATGGATATGAAGTGTTAAATGCTGCTACTTTATAAATAATCTGGTGGTAGTTTTTATTGAAAATCGTTTCACCATTTCCAATTTAGACTTAGAATTTTTTGTAAATTTCCTCGATAAATATTTGAAAATTCTGATTAATTTTTGGTTAAAAAAATAAAATTGTTTTGTTCAAGCTTTAAAATACTATAATTTGAAAAGGTTTATTCTAGCTCGAGGTCATTATTTCATTTACTTATTTTCAGAACCCGTTCTGAAATTTTTCATTTTTAAAGAAATCAATTTATCAAAAATCCGGCCACATTTTTTGTTATACCCTTCACTCTAGTGATAGAATATCGAAATATTGGTTTAGGACCCCATAAGTATATAGGGCATTCCATGTCAAATCGAACACTTTGAAAAAAAAAATTATTTAGATTTTCCCAATTTATTTACAGTTATTAGTACCCTTCGAAAACTCCTTCGTGGTAAATTTTCAGATCTTTTTGATGACCCGTTCAAAAGATATCGAATTTTTAAAAATTGTTAGTTTGCTCCATTACTAAAAATTCTTTAACTCATTACTTCTTTAATAATGGTCCAAGTTTCAATTTTTTTTTTTCAAAATTTTTGTTTTTTTATGTACTTTTAAAAAAAAGTCCCAAAAAATTCTTAAAAGCGCTCTAGAATGAGATTTTTAAGTTTTAAAATTTAAATCTAATTTTTGAAAATGTTTGTACTCTTCGATTTTTTTGAAATTTTTTTGGTGTAAAACTTCTATCGATTCTACGATTTTTTTGCCCAAGAGGATCGTGGGATAACGATTATTACTATTTTTTTAAATTTTTTGAAAAAAAATTATTGTAATTTTCCAATCATAAAATCATTTCTGCTGCTCCAATGGTGCGTCATAGAGGGATCATTTATAGGACCGACTCCATAAATTTTTACGTCTTAACATTTCTTTGGAACAAACTAATACCATATCTCCAATTTCTAAGGAGACTCCCACACAAAACGACATTTTTTTAAATTTGCTCAAACCGTTCTAACTGCCCTAACAGTGCCCTAAGAGCAACAAAATGTATGACCGACCCACAATATTTTTTTAGTCCAAACATTTTCTCTGAACACACCTACCCTCTATCTTTAACTGTTAAGGCGGTCCCCATACATTTTTTTTTTGTAAATTTGTTTTATTTAATCAGCTTCTACCGGTCCAATGGTGCGTCCGAGAGGGGTCATTAGTGAGACCGACCCCCATTTATTTTTACCCTTCAACATTTTTTTTGAAACATACCTACGCCCTATCTCCACTCCCTAGGCTCCCATACAAATAACAGTTGGAGCAAATTTTATAAAAATGTAATTTTGAATGGAAGCCTACTTAGGGAGTGGAGATAGGACGTCGGTATGTTTTAAAAAAATGTTGTAGGGTAAAAATAAATGGGGGTCGGTCTCACTAATGACCCCTCTCGGACGCATCATTGGACCGGTAGAAGCTGACTAAATAAAACAAATTTTCAAAAAATAAAAAAAAAATTGTATGGGGACCGCCTTAACAATTTGAGATAAAGGGTAAGTGTGTTCAGACAAAATGTTTGGACTAAAAAAATATTGTGGGTCGGTCATACATTTTGTTGCTCTAAGGGCTCTACTAGGGCAGTTAGAGCGGTTGGAGCAAATTTTAAAAAACGTCATTTTGTGTGGGAGCCCCCTTAGAAATTGGAGATAGGGTATTAGTTTGTTCCAAAGAAATGTTAAGAAGAAAAAATTAATGGCGATCGGTCTTATAAATGACCCCTCTATGACGCCCCATTGGAACAGTGGAAATGATTTTAAGATAGGAAAATTACAATAAAATTTTTTTAAAAAATTTTAAAAAATAGTAATAATCGTTATCCCCCGATTCTCCTGGGCAAAAAATTTGTAGAATCGATAGAAGTTTAACACAAAAAAAAAAAATTCAAAAAAATCAAAGAGTACAAACATTTTCAAAAATGAGATTAAAATTTTTAAACTTAAAAATCGCATACTAGAGCGCTTTTAAGAATTTTTTGGGACTTTTTTTAAAAAAGTACGATAAACAAGTAGAAAAGTTAAATTCGACTTTGCCGAATCTATGAATACCCTCCACAAAGCCTTTTTTGATTTTTTTTTACATTTTTAACGTGAAAAAAATTAACAACTTTGATAAGAAATATTTTATTTTGAGTAAAAAACTCTTTTTTTTGTCATTTAAAAAAAAATATACAATTTTTTTTTTAGTGTAAAACTTTTTTCGAGTGTAAAATTTTTTTGAGTTAAAAATTTTTTTTCGAGTGTAATTTTTAAGTTACCAATGCTTTTAAAACTAAACAAGTTTAAAAAGCATTGCTTAAAAACTATACAAGTTTGAAAAGCATTGCTTAGTTACCACCAATGCTTTTTAAACATGTTTGCCACGTGGCATTTAAGATGAACCCAATCTGAAATTCGGGGTTTTGCTTATAACTTTTGAACCACTGGATCGATTGAGCTGAAATTCAATACCAAACAGACCTGGGGAACGGCAAAGATACATGCCACGTTTCAGCAGTCTCATTATTGTTATTCGAAATTTGTCGTGTTATTTATCTCGTAAATTCGCGAAAAACCCTTGACGAAATTTAGTCTTTTGCTCATAACTTTTGATCCACTGGACCAATATGACTGGATTTCAACATCAACCTGACAAGGTAAATGACCAACATATGTGCCAAACTTCAGTAGTCTCTGTAAAGTCTTTCAAAAGTTAGCGTGTTTTCTACGGACTGACATCAATAGATCGACTTAAAATCGATCGAGGATCATGAATATGGGGTCGTAGACCAATATTTCGATGTGTTACAAACGGAATGACAATTTATATATACCCTCTATCACTGGAGTGGAGGGTATAAAAATCAAAAATTTTGGAAAAAAATTGAAATTTGGACCATTATTAAAGAAGTTATGAGTAAAAGAAGTTTGAGTAGAGGAACAAACTACCAATTTTTAAAAATTCGATATCTTTTGAACGGGTCATCAAAAACATCTGAAATTTTACCACGAAGGAGTTTTCAAAGGGTACTAAAAACTTTAAACAAATTGGGAAAATCTAAAAAAAAATTTTCGAAGTGTCTGATTTGACATGGAATGCCATATATATTCATAATCCTCGATCGATTTTAAGTCGATCTAGCGATGTCCGTCTTGTCCGTAGAAAACACGGTAACTTTACAGAGGCTACTGAAGTTTGGCATATATGTTGGTCATTTATCTGGTCAGGTTGATATTGCAATCCAGCCAAATCGGTCAAAAGTTATGAGCAAAGAAATAAATTTCGGCAATGGGATTTCTCGAATTTACGATATAAAAAACACGATAACTTTCGAAAGACGATAATGACTGAAACTTGGCACAAAACCTTGCCATTCTTAGGTCTGTTTGGTATTGAATTTCAGCTCAATTGTTCCAGTGGTTCAAAAGTTATAAGCAAAACCCTGAATTTCAGATTGTTTAACAAGTTTTAAAAGCTTTGGTGGTAACTTAGCAATGCTTTTAGTTCTAAAACTATACAAGTTTAAAAGCATTGGTAACTTAAAAAATACACTCGAAAAAAATTTTACACTCAAAAAAAATTTTACACTCAAAAAAAAATTTTGTTTAGTTTTTTACAAAAATGGCAATGTTTTGTGTACATACGTAAGTGCATTCACTCAGTAATATTTTTAAAGTAAAAAAAGACATTACACTCGAAAAAAATTTTACACTCAAAAAAAAAATTAGTTATTTTTTTTTTTTTTTTTTAATGACAAAAAAAGAGTTTTTTACTCAAAATAAAATATATCTAATCAAAATTGTTAATTTTTTTACGTTAAAAATGTA
Source organism: Pegoplata infirma (assembly GCA_963921195.1). NCBI lineage: Eukaryota > Metazoa > Arthropoda > Insecta > Diptera > Anthomyiidae > Pegoplata > Pegoplata infirma. Next base: position 32,517,337 of record OY992539.1, read on the forward strand.
CTAACCTTTAAAAAGCCATTGTGGATGGTATTCATAGATTCGGCAAAGTCGAATTTAACTTTTCTACTTGTTTTTTTTTAATTTTTAAAAATCCAAAACTTTGGTCGTCGGCCTTAAATTGTAACCTTACATTTTTATCATATAAGTTATGCCCACTAGACATTCAAAATCGAAAGAAAAACATCTTTGCAAAAAAAAAACATGCTGCACTATGGGTATATTTTTTAAAAAATTCACATATATGAAGACAACACGATATTTAAAATCCTACTGATGATAACAATAACTGGAGTATTTGAAACCGGTATGGTAATAACAGAATTTTTAAGACACAATTTAATAGTTTCTTGAAAATAGTTACTTTGACAATATCATCGTAATGATGAATAAAAGAAATATGACCTCGAGCTAGAATAATATTACTCAAAATAGAATTTTATAGGTCGCATAAAAAATAATTTTTATTAATTTTTTAAATATTAAAACAGAAATTAATTTTTAATTTACAAGCGCATCAGAATTGGTGTAAAATATATGCATCTTCTTTTTTTTGTTTTTTTTTTTGTTTAAGTAAAAATAATAAAAATCCATTATATAGTAAAATATTTATTTAAATAGTTTGGGGGAGTCAGCAGGGGGAGTTGTTCTCATTGTTATGTTTTTTTTATTCTATAGTTTTATAAAAGACACATCAAGTTTGCTTGTTTACATTTAATTATGTGACCTAGTAAATGAATAGCAACTGTCTGAAAGATTTAATTTTATTGTTTTCATAGACTAAAAAAAAAAATATTTTTTGAAGTGGAATAGTTTGTGTAATTTTCTAGACAGTTCGACATTTTGTAATATAAACGAAAAATTTTCCATGAAATGTAAACGAGGGAGAATGTATTTCTCAGATTCAAATACATTTTGGGAAAAAAAAAATAATTTACTTAACCGAACAACTTTAATTTATAAATTTTTAATTGGGATAAATTCGAAATTTCAAAACTTTCAAAGTATTTTTCGATCTAATTTTCTGTTACCTTTGGCAAGCTATATGTCGGACCTCTCTAATTAATATTCATTTAATTTTGTTTGATCCATAAGATATGGCAGCTAATTTTTCACAAACTGTTAAAATATATTCGCAGGTTCACATGTCATCTGAAGAAGAAACATATAGAAAACAAAGTGAATTTTTACCACAACATTTACGTCAAGTGAGTGAGGTTGTTTCATCAACCTTGCCTCTGGTCACAAATACACAAAACAAACAAAAAAACAAGTGAACATGTATGAAATTATTATTATTTAAAATATAAATTGTGTATTTAGAAAATGGGGAAATCTACAATACATGGCTGAATTGTAGAAACAATTTCCCTTACCAAGTCACTGGCGGAATACTTTGGATGTTGGTATTAAAGAACCCAGCAAAAACATTTGTATAAAGAAGGGTTTTTAAGGGGACACTTTGGAAGCAAAAACTTTTGCTTCCATATCAATTATAATTATGAAAACCATTTTAAAATTCAAAAAATTACTAATCGAAATTCTAAAAATCCAACTAGAAACTCTCTTAAAATGAAGAAAGCACACAAAAACGTAATTAAAATTCAAAAAATCCCAATTGAAAATAAGCTCAGTTGAATGAAATTCAGAAAAGCTCAATTAAAAATAAGAAAATTGAAATCAAATTTTAAAATTCTAAATTCTCTTTATTAATTAGAGCTGTCCTATGTTATTCAGAATAGCACAATTGAAATTTACGAAATCCCAACTTAAATTCAGATAATCCCAAGGAAAATTCAAAAAAGAAAAAATTAAATTATGAAATTCCAAATAAAATTGACAAGATTTCGATTAAAATAAACAAAAAAATCTACTTTAATTTACCAAAACTAAATACGAGTTGAAATTCCGAAAATCATTATTAAAATTTATTTAAAAAAGCTCAAATAAAATGCAGGAAAATGATATTCAAGAAAGTCCCACTAAGATTCAGAAAAGCTCAATCTAAATTTTAACAAGTAGAAAAGTTAAATTCGACTTTGCCGACTCTTTAAATACCCTCCACAATGCCTATTTTAAAGGACATTACATTTTTTAATGTTAAAAAAATTAACAATTTTGATTAGAAATATTTTATTTATATAAAAAACTTTTTTATTTGCACTTTAAAACAAAAAAAAAAAAAATACTAATTTTTTTGAGTGTAAAATTTTTTTCGAGTGTAATGTTTTTTATACCCTCCTCTCTAGTGATAGAAGGTATATATAAGTTTGTCATTCCGTGTGTAACACCTCGAAATATTGGTCTAGGACACCATAAAGTATGTATATATATATATGATCCTCGATCGATTCTAACAAGGGAAGTATCTCAACCCTTATGAACCGATTTGCCTGAAACTTAAAATATATATCAAGGAGACAATTCTAAAATTTGGGTGTCTCGGCTTATCGGCCATATCGAGGATTTAGGGGTTCAAAATATGGGTCAAAAAATGGCGAAAAAATCGTTTTTTGGATTTTTCACCCATTTCTTTTTAAGAATATATATGATGTTTTCATATGAGAAGAAAGGTTTTTTTAATGCCTATTAGGGCTTCCAATCGGGATATCCCGATCCCGGAAATCCCGGGATTTTCGGGATTAGGCAAATCCCGAATCTCGGGATTTATGATTTTCAATCCCGGGATTTTCGGGATCCCGATTTTTTTATTTTTTTTTCAATATTTTTAGATTTTTTTAAAAAATTTGTATAAAATAAAAAAAAATCGACAAAAGTTCTGTCAGGTACCATATTTTTTGTTATAGAAAAAGGTGAAACGTTTGCGAAATGTAAAGAAATTCTAAAAACTAGTGGTGGTTCAACATAAGGGCTTTTATATATATTACTTTTACTCTTTCAAGGAGCATATGACCGTAAATGACTTTTGACACATCTTAACTCCTTAAGTTGTAAACGTTTTTAATTTTATGTTTTACTAAAAGATTTTTTAAAGGCGTGAGTGGGGTTTGACTCACGCTCACGCAAACAATAATGAAATCACTCACTTATGACTTACGCTAACGCGTGAGTCATGCAAACTCTACTCTCGCACTCACGTTAACACATTTTTTACCAAAAAAAAACATTGCTAAAAAATATTTTATTGCAATGAAAAAAAAAAAAAAAAAATGAAAAAAAAAAATCAAATCACGCAAGCTTTAGCAAAAAATGACTCACTTATGCGAAAATTCTAAAGTTCAATTATTTTTTTTTTTCAACTCACGCTCACTAAAAGTTGATAGCGACGAAAGATAAGAAGTAGATCCGAATACGGATATTCTTCACAGGAGGAATCCCCAATTTTTTTTTTTGAAGTTCACAACATAAGCTTTGCTTATCTTTACGAAAGCGTGGATTTTTCCAAGTGACAAAAAATACTAAAAATTTTTGAAAATCCCGAAAAATCCCGAAAATTTACAATAAATCCCGTGAATCCCGGGATTCAAAATATCCTGAAAATCCCGGGATCCCGAAATCGGGATCCCGAAAATTTTTCTTTAATCCCGAATCCCGGGATTCAGAAAAACCAATCCCGATTGGAAGCCCTAATGCCTATCCAATGGTGGCATAGCCTTTCAAAAATTCGGTTTCTTTAAATATTTTTTTCAGGAAAATGTGTAAATTTTTGGGGGTACTTATGTGAAGACATAGACCTACGATACCTACTTGGATAAGAAATAATCTTTATTAAATTTAAGTCGACCCGTATTTTTGCCCTAGATGATATTCCTGTTAGTTCGGAAGTTATCAAAATTTTCCCGAAGGTCCACATGGTTTCATAAGGGGACAACGAAATTTTTAAACACCGATATGGCCGATAAGCCGAGACACCCCAACCTTAAAATTGTCTCTTTAATATATATTTTAAGTTTCAGGAAAATCGGTTCATAAGGGTTGAGATACTTCCCTTGTAAGTCGATCTGAAGATGTCCGTCCTTCCGTCCGTTTGTCAGTCTGTCTGTCTGTAGAAAACACGCTAACTTTTGAAAAACTTTACGAAGGCTCCTGAGGTTTGGCATATATGTTGGACATTTACCTTGTCAGGTTGGTATTGCAACTCATAAGGGAAGTTTCCCTGGTGTCACACTCCGATCTTCATGAAATTTGGATATGTTATTATGAACGAAAATTAATTCGACACTTATTTTTTTTATCGGCCCAAACTCATTTTTAGGGGCGGTCGATTTATATGGGGGGAAATTGACCTTTTTCAGTTTTTTACGATTTACGCCTATTTAAACAAATTTAATATAGGCATGTGTAGTATCAGATTAAAGGTATTAAAAATACCTATCTCGTAGTGCTAACAACGGGCCAAAGACTTATTAACAAAAATGTTTCTAAAAATTTTGGTATTTTACTCAATATGACAAAAAGTTGTGCATGTTTGGACACGTTCTTAGCACACGTAGATAGGTTTTCTAAAGACCTTTCATTTGGTATGTAACATGACTAGGTTTCTTTGCATAATATGGGAGATAAATGAAAAAAAACTGAAAAATGGTCTTGTCTTCCCCCCTCCTTTTTACCCCCTCAATATGAATTTGGGCCGCTAAAAAAAATACGTGTCCCTTTATTTTTTCTGCTCTACAAAATAAAACCAATTCCATAAAGATCCGCGGGTGACACTAGGGAGACTTCCCTTGTCAGCCAAATCGGTCCAGTGGTTCAAAAGTTATAAGCAAAAGACTGAATTTCGGCAAGGATTTTTCGTGAATTTACGAGATAAAACACACGCTAACTTTAGAAAGGCAATTCTGAGGATGCTGAAACTTGACACATATAATTGTCGTTCCCTTGGCCTGGTTTGTATTGTATTTCAGCCAAATCGGTCCAGTGGCTTAAAAGTTATTAGCAAAACCGTGAATTTCAGATTTGTTTAACCTTAAATTCACGTGTTGAAAACCCGTTAAAAATATTTTAAAAACATTGGTAAGTCACAAAAATATTTTACAACGTATTTTTGTCACTCAAAAATATTTTCACACTAAAAAAATACTCCCGAAAAAATTTTACACTAAAAAAAATTTTATACTCAAAAAAAAATTAGTAAATTATTTTTTTTTTTCAAAAATTACTTAAAAAAAAGTTTTTTTTACACAAAATAAAATATTTCTAATCAAAAATTTTATTTTTTTCGCGTTAGAAAATTTACTATCACTTAAAAAGGGCATTATGGAGGGTATTCATAGATTCGGTCAAGTCGAATTTAACTTTTCTACTTGTTTTACTGTACAAATATTTCTTTGAATGTAAATTTCTGTTTAGTATAAATTTTTTTTGGAGTGTAATTTTTAGGTTACCAATGCTTTTAAAACTAAACAAGTTTGAAAAGCATTGTTAAGTTATCACTAGGGAGATGAGATTTTCAAGTACTAAAAAATAAAAAACATGCGCTTAAAATATGCACTTAAAATTAAAAAAATATGCAATAAAAACCTTGAAATATGCACTAAAAAATAAAATGTGTACAAAAAAAATGTTTTTTAATAGGAAACACTTCTTAAAAAAAACGCCGGTTTAAAAAAGTAACAGTTAAAACATTATATAAGCACGATTTTTTTTTTAAATTAATAAAATCTATAATAAAAATTAAAAAAAAAAATATATATTAAAATTTTAAATAAATTTTTAAAATTTAAAATAGTTTTTGAAAAAATAAATTTTAATTTGTGGTTTTGCTAATTTATGCCAAAATATGCAAAAATATGCACTTTAAAGTTGGAAATATGCAGAAAATATGCATTTAAAATAAAAATATGCAAAAATATGCATTTTAACCAAAATATGCAAAAATTTGCAAAAACAAATCGATGCCATTTTAACTAAAATTTCTTGATTCGAAAAGATAACACTGTGCTACAAAAAACACAAAATCGAATATACTTTTGAAATGAGGTAGTTAGGGTTGTAGGTCTCGTCGAAAAGATCACTAAAATGCCTATCAAACTTGCCAGACACCCTCAAATTTTTAAGTTATTGTCAAAAAACGTTTTTTTTGGGACTTTTCTCATTAAACCACGTGTAACTTAAAAAGTTTACCACCGATTTTCAATTTTTTAACTGTTTTGGATAGAAGAAATATAGGGCTTTTTAGGTGTGTGAATTGGTCTACACATTTTAGAAAGATATGTATTGGTTTTTTCAACAATATCTAATTTTTTTGTTATTTTTTGAAAAATTTTTGAGTTTATCGATTTTTTTCTGCTATAGTTCGTTCAACAATATTTATATTTATAAACGTATTCTTGAAGAAAATTTAATTGTGAATACGATGAGCTTTATGCTGATAAAATCGAATAACAATTGACAGAGTTGTGATAATTTTTCTAAAAAATAAAATTAAGATTTTGCATGAAATTGCCGTTCGGACAACCCAGGCAAAAAAAAATAATAAAATAAACGAATAATAAAATAAAGGTCGCGTATCATTATTTCAAAGGTTTTTGGCCCTCTGAATTCGAATTTGACCTTGAAATTGCTCTATCTTATTAAGTTTTTAATATATCAATTTATGTTTAATATCTCAAAAACCTGACGCTATAGAGCAATTTTAAGGCCAGATTCGGATTTAGCGCGCCAAAAACCTTTAAAAATATTGTACATGACCTCTTATGATAAACTAATTTTTTTTTTGCCTGTGTTGTCTGAACGGCGATTTCCTGAAAAATCGTAAATTTCTTTTTTTGAAAAATTATCATAACTCTGTCAATTCTTATCTGATATTTACAGGATAAAGCTCATCGAATTCAGAAATAAATTTTCTTTAAAAATATGTTTATAAATATAAAGGTTGTTAAACGAACTATAGCAGAAAAATATCGATAAACTCGAAAATTTAAAAAAAATAACAAAAAAATTAGATATTATAGAAAAAATCACTAGACATATTTTTTTATATGTATGGACCAATTCACACACATGGAAAGCCCTATCCTTCTTCTATCCAAAACAGTAAAAAAAATTAAAAATCGGTTAAAAATTTTCTGAATTACACAAGGTTTAGTGAGCAAAGTCCAAAAAAACGTTTTTTGACAATAACTCTAAAATTTGAGGGTGTCTGGCAAGTTAAATGGGCATTTTTGTGATCTAATCGACAAAACCAACAACCTATACCATGTCACATTAGAAGTATTTTTTCACTGTAGCACAGTGTAATTTGTCGATATCGTTTTTAGACTTTCGACAAAAAACATGCATTTGCATGGAAATCTCATCCCTAGTTATCACCAATGCTTTTAAAACTTGTTTAACACGTGGCATTTAAGGTGAAACTAATCTGAAATTCAGTGTTTCATCGTTTTGCTTATAACTTTTGAACTGTACTCATTGAGCTGAAATTCAATTCCAAACAGACCTGGGGAACGGCAAAGATACATGCCAAATTTCAGCAGTCTCATTATTGTCTTTCAAAAGTTATAGTGTTTTTTATCTCGTAAATAAGCGAAAACCCCTTTGCTGAAATTTACTCATTTGCTCATAATTTTTGAACCACTGTATTGATTTGGCTGAATCTGTGAAGTCTTTCAAAAGTTAGCGTGTTTTCTACGACGGACATCGCTAGATCGATTTAAAATCGACCGAGGATCATGAATATATGGCGCATTTCATGTCAAATCAGACACTTTGAATTTTTTTTTTTTTTAGATTTTCCCAATTTGTTTACAGTTTTTAGTACCCTTCGAAAACTCCTTCGTGGTAAATTTTCAGATTTTTTTGATGACCCGTTCAAAAGATATCGATATTTTAAAAATTGGTAGTTTGTTCCGTTACTCAAACTTCTTTTACTCATAACTTCTTCAATAATGGTCCAAATTTAATTTTTTTTTTTAATTTTTGTTTTTTTACGTATTTTTAAAAATAAATGCCAAAAAATTCTTAAACGCGCTCTAGTATGCGATTTTTAAGTTTAAAAATTTTAAGTTTAAAGATCCCATTTTTGAAAATGTTTGTGATCTTCGATTTTTTTGAAATTTTTTGGTGTAAAACTTCTATCGATTCTACAAATTTTTTGCCCTGGAAGATCGTGGGATAACGATTATTACTATTTTTTTTAATTTTTTGAAAAAATGTTATTGTAATTTTCCAATCTTAAAATCATTTTTACTGCTTTAATGGTGCGTCATAGAGGGGTCATTTATAAGACCGATCCTCATTAGTTTTTACGTCTAAACATTTCTTTGGAACAAACTAATACCCTATCTCCAATTTCTAAGGGGGCTCCCAAACAAAAGACATTTTTTGTAAAATTTGCTCCATCCGCTCTAACTGCCCTAATAGTGCCCTTAGAGCAACGAAATGTATGACCGACCCACAGTATTTTTTTATTCCAAACATTTGCTCTGAACACACCTAACCTCTATCTTTAACTGTTAAGGCGGTCCCCATACAATTTTTTTTTATTTTTTGTAAATTTTTTTTATTTAATCAGCTTCTGCCGGTCCAATGGTACGTCCGAGAGGGATCATTAATGAGACCTACCCGCATTTATTTTTATCCTACATTTTGTTGCTCTACGGGAACCATTAGGGCAGTTAGAGCGGTTGGAGCATTTTATACAAAATGTCGTTTTGGCATTTTTTTTTTTAAAGTACGTAAAAAAACAAAAATTTTGAAAAAAAAATTGAAATTTGAAGTAGAAGTTGTGAGTAAAAGAAATTTGAGTAAAGGAACAAACTACCAATTTTTAAAAATTCTATATCTTTTGAACGGGTCATCAGAAAAATCTGAAAATTTACCATGAAGGAGTTTTCGAAGGGTACTAAAAACTGTAAACGAATTGGGAAAATCTAAAAAAAAAATTTCAAAGTGTCCGATTTGACATGGAATATATATATATATATACTTTATTGGGTATTAGAAAAACAAATATTTCGATGTGTTACAAACGGAATGACAAACTTATATATACCCTCTATCACTAGAATGGAGGGTATAAAAAATTATTCTTTTCGTAAAAAGTATTAACACGACTATATTTTAGCAAATAAAATGCATTTTCCAGTTGGACCCTTATCCACTACAAATGTTTGCTGTGTTATTTTCCTTGTGAGTTTTAAATATTCATACTTAAGGCCAAGTTCACATTCAAACCAAGCGTAAATAATACAAAATGTAACACAATGCTAAATTAAATACACAACTACAAAAATATATGGAGGGTGAATATAAAAAACTTGCTATCTACAATATTTTTGAAAAAGAGTTTTTGATAGAAATGTGTCTCTAAATTAGTTCTTATTTATCAAATTAATTTTTAACTAAAATATCATTTACAAAACAATTGTTTTTAATTATATTGTAGCAAAAAATTAATAATATCTCTTAGAATTACCTAAAAATAGCAGTTCTTTTTGATCTCCTAAATAATTTTCATTATGCAGATAGCAAGTTTCGAGTATTCGCCTTCGATATATTTTTTTGTGAAAATTTTTTCATTTATAAACATGACATTTTATGTAAAAATTTTCTTCTTGTGGTTGTTCGTTATTCGAAAAAAATGGACGAAAAAATGGATAAAAAAGTCAAAAGATGGAATCATAATAAAAAGTCATTTGCAGCTACTTAAATTTAAAACGTATTTTGTATAATTTTTTTTTGTATTTAGAAAAATTTTATACCTTAAGTAACATGTAAACATTCGTAATTTACTCTTTGTGATGTTTTGATAATGATAATTTTGAAAGTTGAACTAATTTTTTAAGTAGCATTTTTAAAAGAAGAGTTCACTATAAAAACTTTATTTGTTAAGTTCAACTACTGTTGAGCTCTAATTAATATTGTAAAGTTTTTTCCCATCTATTGTATAATTCTGGAATTCTGACTGAATGAAGAAACAGAAAATTTGATTTTAAATGAAATTATGTTATAAATGAGGGTGATAATGTGTTATCAACATGGTGTAAAACATGTTTTTTTTTTAGATATTTGTGGGAATAATAAAAAAAATTGTATTATGCGAAAGTCATTTAAGTCAAGAAGTGCAAAACTTTATTTGTTTTTGTATTTTTTATGATTTCTTTTTCTAAAAAAAAATAATAATTATGAACTTAACGGTAGTTTTGGAATTATACGAACAAAAATTTAAAAATTTAGCATTTTGTAAAATTCCTTGAGATTTACTAATTAAATTTTATTTTAACACTGTGCAACAAATTTAAGTTTCATTAAGTTGAATAAGAAGAAAAAATCTTAATTTGACAACGACGAGTCCAAAATTCCCGAAAGGTTTTGAAAACTTAGCTTATGCCTTTATGATACTTGCTTGTTTCAAGTTACTTGTTGCTGCATTTATTAGGGTTTTTCTATGGGAATTTCGATAAATTCAAAATTTTTGGTTTAAGTTATCGAAATTTTTATAGAAAAACCCTAATAAATGCAGCAACAAGTAACTTGAAACAAGCAAGTATCATACGCACTTTACTTTTTTTTGTTACGGCCCACTGTAATTTTAATATTTTAAAACGGTTGCAACACCGTCCACAAAAAGAAAAAAAAAAACAAGTGAGAGTGTTAAATTCGGCTGTGCCGAATCTATTATACCCTCCAACATGCAAAAAAATTAAAAAAAATTTTGACAGGGGCGTTATTTTAATGGGAGCAAGGTAGGGGGAGGGGTCGGGGAGCTGAAGTGACTCCTTGACCCTCACGGTATATGTTTACAAGTTAATTTTTGGCTGCTTTGTGCACCTAAGTATTATAGTTTTATATTTAAGTTATTTTTTATCCACGCCCTTGAAAGAGGGGCGGTGCAAAAAAAGCGACATTTTTTAATCCCCTGGGTCCAAGCGCAGGACTATAAACTTCTAGGAACATAAAAATGTCTCATTTGGTTCACAAAAATACAAAAAAATAAACATTTTTTAGAGGTTGGTTTAATTCTTCAAGGGTGAACTTTTTCCCCCTGGTCCGATTTGGCTCATTTCCGACCTTGACCTGCCTAGGACCATAAGACATATTTATGCCAAACTTGAGGACATATTTATGCCAAACAGACGGACGGACGAACGGACGGACGGATAGACGGACGGATAGACGGATAGACGGACGGACGGACGGATATCGCTCGAATGTCTTAGAATTGATCACTGATCAATAATATATATACTATATGGGAGTGACAAAGTGAGTATACCCCCATACTGTAGTTGGAGGGTATAAAAACAAATGAGAGTGTTAAATTTGGCTATACCGACTCTTTCATATCCTCGAACATGCAAAAAAAAAAAAATTGCAGGAGCGTGTTATTTTTTTTTTTTTTGGGGGGTAGGGGTCGATAGTGGCAATTGGGGCAAATTTCCTCTTGAATATGTGTTTAAAAATTCATTCTTATGCATTTTGCACTAAAAAAATAAAAATATATTATAATTAAAAAAACGACATTTTCTAATTTTCAGGGTCCAAATGCAGAACTTTGTACTACTTGTTGCATAAAAATGTTGCATTTGTTAAACAAAAACACAAAAAGTTATTTAAAAAAATTATATTTTTCAGAGGTTGGTGTAGCTCTTTTCCCCCTTTTCCGATTTTGCTCATTTACGAACGTAACCTGCCTAGGAACATAGGACATATCCGTGCCAAATGTCGGGAGTCTAGCTCTTTTATTTTGGACTGCATCGTGTTAACTACAGACGGACATTGCTAAATGTCTAAGAATCGATCACTAATCATAAATATATATACTTTATGGGGTCCTAGTCCGATATTTTGATGCGTTATACACGGAATGACAAAGTGAGTATATCTCCATACTAGGGTGGTTTTTTTTTTGGAATTTCAAGGAGCGCGCAGCGGAGTTTTTAACCTAATAATAATCAGAAAAAATTATTTTAACTTTTTATGAAAGCACTAACACTTTCAAACATGAAATACAAAAACAAGTAAGAAATTTATAGTCGGTCAAGACCGACAGTCTAATACCCTACACCAGATTTTCCCGGAATATGGATCCCAAGTTCAAACATGGACAGATTATATCTATATTTTGTCAAATCTTTAATAAGTGTAAAAATCACTCACAAATTAAATTTGAGTGAAATAGGCTTCTTTTTGTTGACAATAAACCGCTTCAACTGAATATCGGGCAAAATTTTCAAATGGGCCCTAAGTCCAAAAATGGTCTGATGATAATAAGATTTGATAGGGTTATTAAAGTACGCGTTTAATATACAAAAAAAATAATTTTAATTAAATATTTGCTATTTTTATAAATTTGAGAGATTTATGTGAAAATCGGGAAGGTGGTTTGTATGGGGGATACAAGAAGAAATAGTTCGATTTCTTTAAAATTCGCAGTGGTGATTTGCGTAGATGAAACATGATTATTTGCCAAATTTCGAAAAGATACCTATTAAAATGCGGCTATTAGTGTCATTTGAGCCACAACTAAAAAGGACCTTTGTATGGGGGCTAGGTCTAAATATGGACCAATTTTTTCCAATTTCAATAGGCTTCATCCTTGGACCAAAAGAGGCTTAAGTTTCAAGTCAATTGATTAAAAATTGCGATCTGTATCGTGTTTACACCGTTTACATGGACATACAGACAGATGGACGGACAGACGGACGGACGGACGGACATCGCTAAATCGGCTCAAAAAGTGATTCTGAGTCGATCGGTGTAAACACGATGTAAACACGATACAGGTCGCAATTTTAAATCAATTGACTTGAAATTTGAAACTTAAGCCTCTTTTGGCCCAAGGACAAAGCCTATTGAAATTGAAAATAATCGGACCATATTTAGACCTATCAAATGACTATAACAACCGTGTTATAAATGGTATCTTTTTTGGCAGGTAAACGTGTTTTGTCTTCACAAATCACCATACCGAATTTTAAAGAAATCGGACCAGTTCTTCTTGTAGCCCCCATACAAACCACCTTCCCGATTTTCACATAAATCTCTAAAACTTCATGAAAATAGAAAATATTTAATTAAAATTTTGTTTGTGTTTCTTTAACGCGTATTTAAATAAACTTATCAAATCTGATAATCATCGGACCAGTTTTGGACCATTTTGGACCATTTTGGCAGGGGGTCCAATATGACCCAGATAGAAAATGTACTGTTTTGTTTCAATTTTGCGTAATTCATCTCTTTAATAATATTTTTGTTGTTTTATTTTATAATAATAATTTCGAAATAACATGTATTTTTAACCCTTTGTTATACCGATATGGCCAGGGGCAAACAAAATGCACACCTTGTTTTAGAAAAAAAAATATTTTTTAAATATTTTTTTTCATTTGAAACGCAAACGAACTTTTTTGTGTGGATAGACAAGCATTTTAACATTAAAACTTTCAAAATTTAAAAAAAGTAGCAGGATTTTTGATAAATTGACTTTTTTAAAAATGAAAAATATCAGAACAGGTTCTGAATATTTTCCAAAATATTTTCTCGATAGCTCATACAAAACTATACAAGAATGTAAATTTTTGAGATTGTGGTGCAATCCGTTTTAATTTGATAAATATTTAAACAAGTCAACTCGACACAACTTTGAGCATTCTTCCAATATTTGACCAAACTTTTGGAAAATATCCACCAAAATTTTGTAAAGTACAAATATTTAAAAAATATTTTGCTAAATGTTATCCTTTAAAACTTTGAAGTCGTTTTAAAAGGAAACAGAAACACGAAATATAAAGCTGTAAATGCAGTTTTACTCCGTTGGATCTCTTCATTCAAATGTATATCATCTGGTTCATGTGTAATATTGGCTTTCGAACGGTGCCTTCATTTAAATCTGACTATTCTTATTATAAATAAACCGATTTCTCCCAAAATTGGTTTATCTGCATCTTCTTCACTAATTAAGGATCTAACCAAATGTTAAAATGTGAAAGTTTTCACTGCGGATCCATTTTCCAAAAAGCACTATAGTCGATTGTTATATGCCCTCGTCTTGATTGATTCTGAAAAACAATTAAGAATTCACTCATCTATCACATATAGAAATTTCGTTAAGATTTCATTTAAGATTCACTATGTGATCACTAGGGATGAGATTTCCATGCAAATGCATGTTTTTTGTCTATAGTCTAAAAACGATATCGACCAATTATCTTTCCGAATCAAGAAATTTGCGTTAAAATGGCATCGATTTGTTTTTGCATATTTTTGCATATTTTGGTGAGAAAGCATATTTTTGCATATTTTGGTTTTAAATGCATATTTTGTGCATATTTCCAACTTTTAAGTGCATATTTTTGCATATTTTGGCATAAATTAGCAAAAACACAAATTGAAATTTATTTCTTTCAAAAACTATTTAAATTAAATTTTATTTTTTTTTAAATATGAAAAATTATTTTTTTTTCTTTTATTTTTTTTTATAGATTGTTTTAATATCTAAAAAAATCTTGCTTATATAAAGTTTTAAATGTTACTATTTAAACCCGGCGTTACTTTTTGCTTTTTAAGAAGTTTTTCCTATGAAAACAAGAAATTTATTGCACAAATTTTATTTTTTAGGGCATATTTTTAGTTTTTTTAGTGCATATTTTGAATTTTTTAGCGCATATTTCAAGCGCATATTTTCGATTTTTTAGTGCATGAAAATCTCATCCCTAGTGATCACTAAAGGCCAATTATAATTGTTTAACCCATTTTATTTTACATTCTATTATGAGCATAAATACATACGATACGTAGATTTTTGTATTGTATTTTAATAATGTTTAATTTTGTTATTATGTCTCTTTATTAACGTTTTTATTTTTTTTATTTATTATAATTTTATTTTTTTAAATTTTCATTTCTAGTATTTGTCAGTTTGACATGAAAATTATGCTTTAAAAAACTTATAAAGTTATGCGGTCATGAAGTCATGCGCCAATAATTGCTTGCTATAGCTTTATTTTATTATTACACTAACAATAGAGTTAAGAGAGCTCTCTACATACAGTACATTATGAATTAATGTTGACGGGTAAGTAGAAATAGAAAAATAAAAACTACAAAAAAAACGCGAAATATGTACTGAGTATTTGGGTGAAACTTATTAAACAACAAAACATTTTTTAATGAGATGAAAAATCGAAATTTCGAAATGGTACTAAAAGTTAAAATAAATAGTACTTTTTTGAACTCGGCGGTACGAAAAAAATGGTGATTGAATTTAAATCATTTATTTTTAAGAGAAATCCCCCAAAAAAAACTTCTTAAAATTTCCGTTCCGCTTTTTTTTTGACAAATTGGTCTTGAGTTTTATTCTACCATGCGGGTAAGGGGACCAGTCGATGACAGGTACTAGATTGTGTTTTTATATAAAAGGAACCCTTCATTTTAACATGGCGATTCAAGGCTAATTGACACCAGTGTAACATCTCACAGGACTAGTGCCGAACTTATTTTCGGCACTAGTCCTGTGACATGTTACACTGGTGTTTCGTTAATAAACGAAACAAGGTGAAATCTCAGATTCGTGTTATTCATCTTATAAAATCCAAAAAATCAGAACCACAAATTTGTTCAATAGAGTTAGGGTAAATTGTTTTATTAGGAACATTTTTTTCAAAATGGTAAATTTTTTTGTTTACAAAAAGTACCAAAATAGTATTTTTTTTTATAAAATGTACAAAAATATTAAATTTTTTAAAAACGTAACATATAGAACTTTTTTTAAAAAAGTATACCAAAATAGTACTTTTTGAAAAACGTAACAAAATATAACTTTTAAAAAAAAAAAAAAGAACAGAATTAACACTATTTAATAAAATATACCTTAAGGTACTTTTTTATAAAAAGTACCAAAATAGTAATTCTTAACAAAAAATTATTTTTTAATTTAAAATAAAATAAAACAAAATAATATATGAAATACACTCAAAAAAAACCGTAATGTTAGCAAAAAAAGCTTGTAAACCTACAAGAAAATTTGCTGATTTTGAACCTACAATTTTTTTGGTAAAGTTAACAAAACTGTTTTGCCAAAAACTAGTTAACATAAATTTTTTTTATTTCAAATTTGTTCATACACATTTGAGGACCCCATTGGGTTCGGACTCGATAGTTCCAGAGCCCGACGGGCCTAGACCTGGTAGGGTTCCTTAAAAATCGTCATAGTTTTTGATCCAAAATTTGTGTCCGTTTCGCTCTACCTTGCTTAGTTTTTAAGATGCGTGATTTTAGGAGACCACAGGGGTTTTGAGAATTAAAAAACTCGATAACTTCAAAAATATTAGTCGGAGAGCTTTTGATTATTTTTGAGATATGAGCATTTTAAAATTTTCGGGAATGCTAACTTTTTTAGTTCCAAAGTTAGGACCAATTAGGGTCCACACATGTGAAGAGGACCGGCGAAACAATGTTCTGTCGGCAATATTTACTGAGATATGAGCATTTTAAAATTTTCGGGAATGCTAACTTTTTTAGTTCCAAAGTTAGGACCAATTAGGGTCCACACATGTGAAGAGGACCGGCGAAACAATGAGAGCCCGAGAACCAAAAATTGCCTCTACTTTGCTGTAGCTGGCTTAGTTTCCGAGATAGCGCCATTTTAAGTTTTCTGAAAATAAAAAAAAAAATTACAATATACAAATATTGGAAAAATGGTAAAATTTGTGGCAAGTTGCCTTGATTATATATTTATCACATTAAAACGGAATGCACCACAATCTCAAAAATTTACATTCTTATATAGTTTTGTATGGGCTATCAATTAAATTTTTTGGAAAATTTTCAGAACCCGTTCTGAAATTTTCCATTTTTTAAAAAAGTCAATTTATCAAAAATCCGTACACTTTTTTTTCTTTTTTATTTATTTTTGTTATAAGTTTAGATGTTTGTCCATCCACACAAAAAAATTCAGAAACACGTTTTTCGTTTTTTTCGAGAAAATCGCATTTGAACTTTAAATTTCATAACAATTTTGTAATATGCTTTTTAATACAGAGTAAAAGGATATTACGTTTTATGTAATTTTTTCTGAAAAGTACCAAAAAAGTACATTTTTTAAAAATTCTAAATTGCACATTTTTGATAACATAAAGTACCAGAATAGTATTTTTTATAAAAAATACAAAAATAGTAATTTTTTTTTTTAAAGTACCATATAGAACTTGTTTTAAAAAAGAGTTCCAAAATAGTACTTTTTGAGAAAAAGCTCCAAAATAGTACTTTAAAAAAAGCTCCAAAATATAACTTTTTATTAAAAAAGTACATAAAAAATATTTTTTTTCTAAAATATACCCAAAGATACTTTTTTCTAAAAAGTACCAAAATAGTACTTTTTTCTAAAAAGTACCAAAATAGTACTTTTTTATAAAAAGTACAAAAACATCACTTAAAAAGAAAAAGTATGTAGCAGGATGGAACTTAAACAAAAATGTACAATAATAGTAAATATTGAAAGTAGTACCAAAATATTAATTCGTGACCAAAAATTATTTTTCAAGTTAAAATCGAATAAAACCCCCAACCAACAAATTTGTTCCAAACAAATGGATTCATTGATCCAAATAAAGAATAGGGTTTTGGTACTTTTTAATAAAAGCACCGAGGGAGCACCAAAATAGTAAATTTTAATAATGAGTTTAAAAATAATACTTTTCAATACAAAGTACAGGTATAGTACGTTTTATGTTAATTTTTTTATAAATAACCAAAATAGTACATTTTTCAAAAACTTAAAAATGTACCTACATTTTTGATAAAAGAAGTACCAAAATAAAAAATTTACAAAATAGTCAATTTAATAAAAAAGTACCATATAGAACTTGTTTTAAAAAAGAGTACCAAAATAGTACTTTTTCAAAAAAGCACCAAAAAGTAGTAAAATACGGAAATAACACGTTTTCCTTAAGTATATCCTAAGGTACTTTTTTCTTAAAAGTACCAAAATAGTACTTTTTTCTTAAAAGTACCAAAAAAGTACTTTTTTCTTAAAAGTACCAAAATAGTACTTTTTAATAAAAAGTACCAAAATACTATTAGCAAATAAAAAGTATGTAACATGGTTGAACTTCAAAAAAAAAGTTCCAAAATAGTACATATTACAAATAGTACCAAAATAGTAATTCTTAACCAAAAATTATTTTTCACGTGAAAATATAACAAAAAACTAATATTAAACAAGAACCTCCCTATTAAAAATCCAACATACTATATCTAGATATTTTATGAATGATTATAAGGTAACTTGTTTTGCGTGTGTAAATGTTTGAAAAATGTATGTAATCGGTATGTACTTATGCTAATGAGGTCAGTCTAAAGTAATTGCATTAATAGATTTATTTAGACAAATAAATATACATGCATACCTAGATACATATTTATGTACATAAAAATGTAACAAAAAATAACTATATTAGTAATTCAATAAACAACGATTTATGACAGGGTGAACAGAAGGCTCAACTGTGGCCCGCCTCAGAAAATATAGTAGCTGTCAAATCTTAATTACTCTATAGTGTAAAATGTTGAAAGTTCGGCCGACACGCATATACATAAATATTAAACAAAAATGTAAATCCTTAATTAAAATAATTTCAAATAACAATTAATTTAAAATTTAATTAAAAATATAATATTTTGAGTAGGTTTATTGTAGCTCGAGGTCAGTATTTCCTTTAATACTAAAAACAACACTATTCTCATAGAATAATTTTCAAGAAAATAATTTTTCTGTTGTTTTTTTTAGACTTTTTCATATATTTTCTAAATGAATCTTTTCTATAGTAAAAAAATTTTAATAATTCTGAAATATAGCTTTTTTTATACAAAAGGTTTACCCTAAAAAACTAAACTATTGAAACAAATGCGTCCAGACTTTCCCTGTAAGAACATTTTTTTGAGTAAAAAAAAATTTCCCCGCCCTCTAACATTCTGTTGCATTATTTCATCAATATAATGAAACTTTTTCTTCAAGTGTATTCAATTAAGTTTTAATATTTGTTTAACAATTTTTAAAAAAGTTTAAGTTTAAAAATTCTGACTACTTTTCGTAACACAATGATGAAATCATAATCATTTTCAATATATCGTCGAACTATATTCAATAAATGCCAACTCGAAAAAGCTTACTGTTCATGAGAGCTAAAAAACTAATTATTTCGCATATTATTGCAAAAATAAACAATGTACCTTCCACAAGATGGTTTAAATATTCTAAACAATTTTTACCTATGCAAAAATTTTCATATTTTGCACTTGTTCGCGTATTTTTCAGAGATGGCATTTATTACTATATCAAAAAACAAATATTTTTTTAGAGTTGGCATATTTTGTCGGAAAATAAAAATACATTTTTTTTTGAAAAATTTTAAAATTTTTTTTTTTTTTGGTTTTTGTTATCCTTAGTACGGTAATTGCAAAAACTGAACAAAAAATTAAAAATCTTTGCATATTTTTAAAAGTTACTAGCTCCGAAAGCCTTTTAATCTCAGGGTGGTCAACTTTGGCACTCTGTAACTCACGCTGTATTGCAATAGGGTTACTCCAAACTAGCTAGTTTGAAAGCTTATATCATTGACTTTATTTGCCCCATTCATTATGTTTCAATCTGATACATAGTTTGAAAGTTACATAAATATAAGCAATTTTTTTTTTTTGCAAACACTATTTACCGATATTTTCAAAATGGCAATATCTCGAGAACCAGTCATTAGATATCAAAATCTTTACAAGATTCGTGTTTAGCATGGCAAATGCAATAAGATATGTAGTCTAATTTTTTTTAAAAAATTTTTTGAAAAATTTTTGGAAATTTACAATGGGAGTTGGCATTTATTTCCACCAAAAAAATATGTACTTTGAGTTAGCAGAATAACAAAAATGGATGTAAAACGACAACAAATTATTTTTTTGCTCTGAAATTTTTATGGCAGATAGGTATTACATAGGGGAACTATTTGCCATCGGAAACTCATTTCCGTCAAATTTGAGTTGGCATATTTTGAATATAGGTTCACGATATGTATAACTAAAAAAGAGAAAGATACATACAATAAAAATTTCTTAAAAGTTGATGAACTTTCCTTAACAACAATCAAGAACAACAACAAAAAATGTATAAAAGAAAAGAATTATCCACCGGATTTATATGGTAAAAAAGAAAAAATAATACATCCATCCATACATATGAGGAGTAGAGTAGTGTATACAAAACTACTCGTACTCCATACAATACTACAACTCCACACTCTACTTCTTCTTCATCTTTTTGCTGCTTCTAAACTACTTAAATGCATCTTAAATAACAAGTGCGCCACCAAAACCAAAAAAAGACATAACCCATGGTCTTATGAGTTGTTTTAAACACAGTTTCCAATATCAATTAAACAATTTTTTTAAAAAAATATTTTGAAAGTTTTTCCGTGATGATAAAAAAACATTTGTCAGTTCTATACTCATATTGATGAAACGGTTTCATCATATTTAATGACAAAATTCATCATATTTAAGAAGCTTTTATTTAAAACGATGAAAAATGACATCAAAATTGATGTAACAAGTGATACACTTTTCATTATCAAAATAGGTCTTCAAAAAAATTTTTAAAAAATTTCGAAATCCCGAACAAAATTTGTTTTTCAATAATTTTTTTTTCATTTTTGATTAAAAACAAGTGAGAGTGTTACATTCGGCTGTGCCGAATCTTTTATACCCTCCAAAATGTAAAAAATCTCTATATGAAAAAAATCCAGGGGCGTCTTTGTTTTTTTGGGGGGGGGGGGGTTGTGGGAGACGTTGGGGGGCACCTTCCCCTTGCGATTTTTAACTTATTTTGAGATAAGAATGTTGCATTTGCTCAGCAAAAGTACAAAAAACCCTGCAAAAAATGCGTTTTTTCTTGGGTTGGTTTAGTTCTCCAAGGGGGAACTTTTTTCCCCTTGGTCCGATTTTACCCATTTCCGAACTTAACCTGCCTAGGAATATAAGACATATTCGTGCCAAACTTCGGAAGTCTAGCTCATTTAGTTTGGACTGAATCGTGTCTTCTACAGACGGACAGACGGACAGACGGACAGACGGACATACGGACAGACGGACAGACGGACAGACGGACAGACGGACAGACGGACAGACGGACAGACGGACAGACGGACAGACGGACAGACGGACAGACGGACAGACGGACAGACGGACAGACGGACAGACGGACAGACGGACAGACGGACAGACGGACAGACGGACAGACGGACAGACGGACAGACGGACAGACGGACAGACAGACAGACGGACAGACGGACAGACGGACAGACGGACAGACGGACAGACGGACAGACGGACAGACGGACAGACGGACAGACGGACAGACGGACAGACGGACGGACGGACGGACGGACATCGCTAGAATGTCTTAGAATCGATCACTGATCAATAATATATATACTTTATGGGGTCCTAGACCGATATTTCGATGCGTTACACACGGAATGACAAAGTGAGTATACTCCCATACTGTGGTTGGAGGGTATAAAAATTGTTAAAAATGCTTTTAGGAAAAAACACAATTAAAAAATTTCCGAAAAAAATTGTATAAAAATTTTCCCATTTTCGGACTCAAAATTTTGTTTGGTAATATAATATAACATACACTATTTTAATACAGTAATACATTGATTAATAAACTTCATCATTTTGATGAAAAGTTACATCAATATAATGAAATATTAATTAGTTTTCGTCTAATGAAACGGATCGTCAATATGATGAAGAATTGTAATCAATATGAATACTCTGTTTCCTTAATTTTGATGACACATTGTTATTATAATGATGAAACATTTCATCACATTTATGATAATATGTCTTCAATACTAATAAAAAAGTGTTAGCATATTGATATGCATCATCATTAGGGCGTCCCGCCAAATCTGATCTTTCGAATTTCGTGTTATAATACCTGCCGAAGATAGCCACGGCAATCATTTTTATGGGCCTCTGAAGGTTTTGAAAAGCAGTGGGACTAGAGATGGGCGCGTAAGGGGATTTTGACTCACACTCACGCAAAAACTAATCGAATCACTCACGCAAACTTTTTTTTTACTCACGCTCACGTGAGTAATAAACAATTTAATCACACTCACGCGTGAGTCACGCAAAATTCAATTACGCACACGCGTGAGTGAAGCAAAATTTATTCACGCAATAAAATGTTCTTGCAAAAAAAAAAAAACTCCTAAAAAAATATTTTTTTCAAAAAATGAAAAAAAAAAAATTCGGCTGTGACGAATCTTTTATACCCTCCAAAATGTTAAAAAAAAACAATATAAAAAAAATCCAGGGGCGTCTTTTTTTTTGGGCTGGTTGGTGGGAGACGTTAGGGAGCACCTTCCCCTCGCGATTTTGAACTTCACCTGAGATAAGAATGTTGCATTTGCTTAGCAAAAGTACAAAAAACCCTGCAAAAAATGTGTTTTTTCTTAGGTTGGTTTAGTTCTCCAAGGGGGAACTTTTTTCCCCTTGGTCCGATTTTGCCCATTTCCAAAATTAACCTGCCTAGGAATAGAAGACATATTCGTGCCAAACTTCGGAAATCTACCTCTTTTATTTTGGTCTGTATCGTGTCCTCTATATCGGTGTATGGGGTCCTAGACCGATATTTCGATGCGTTACACACGGAATGACAAAGTAAGTATACCCCCATACTGTGGTTGGAGGGTATAAAAAGTAAGTCAAATCAAAAAATCCAATCAAGCAATTATAGAAAAATTAATATGAATTCGAAATTACTCTTAATTCGGAGTTATTTTGTTCTTATAGAAAAATTACTCTGAATTCGGAGTTATTTTTTCTTATAGAAAATTACTCTGAATTCGGAGTTATTTTTTCTTATAGAAAATTACTCTGAATTCGGAGTTATTTTTTCTTATAGAAAAATTACTCTGAATTCGGAGTTATTTTTTCTTATAGAAAAATTACTCTGAATTCGGAGTTATTTTTTCTTATAGAAAAATTACTCTGAATTCGGAGTTATTTTTTCTTATAGAAAAATTACTCTGAATTCGGAGTTATTTTTTCTTATAGAAAAATTACTCTGAATTCGGAGTTATTTTTTCTTATAGAAAAATTACTCTGAATTCGGAGTTATTTTTTCTTATAGAAAAATTACTCTGAATTCGGAGTTATTTTTTCTTATAGAAAAATTACTCTGAATTCGGAGTTATTTTTTCTTATAGAAAAATTACTCTGAATTCGGAGTTATTTTTTCTTATAGAAAAATTACTCTGAATTCGGAGTTATTTTTTCTTATAGAAAAATTACTCTGAATTCGGAGTTATTTTTTCTTATAGAAAAATTACTCTAAATTTTTCATTAAGAAAAAATAACTCCGAATTCAGAGTAATTTTTTCGTATAGAAAATGAAACTATTCATCACTATAATGAAAGGTTTCATCAATTTTATGTATTACTTGCGAAACATAGAAATTTACTGGAATTAGTGTAGTATAATTTTGTATTTTTTTTTTGTTCGAATGTTGTTGCTGGTTTTTTTATATATTTTTTTATTTGGTTGTTGATTTCATGCTGGCTAACTAACAACAAAACGAATTATTGCTGTGTGAGAATGTGTAAAGCGAAAGATACAGATTGAGACTTTAATTGAATTCTTTTGGGGTTAACAACAACTACAGCAGCAGCAACAACAACTATGCACAGCACCAACAATAATAATAATATTAGCAGTAAGAAGAGTAGCAACAGCAATACCAACAGCAACAGCAATAATAGCAACAACAGCAACAAAAAATAATATGCGGCAAACAAAAGATACATTTAATACTAAATACTATAAGAAAAATCCACACTAAACGTCAAGTCAAGCAAACAAATAAACAGACAGACGAACAAAACTAAAACAGAGTGCATAATGGGCCAAATAGGTAAATTAGTGAAATTCTTGGCTGACTAATTAGTAGGGCGTACCGTCAAATCTACACTTTCGAATTTCGTATCGTAATACCTGCCGAACGATGACCACGGAATAACTGATAGTGGGAAAATTTAAGAAAAGACATCTTCACGGTGGCATCTTCACGGGGGCAAACAATTGGTAAAAGTCGTATTTTTTCGAAAGGAATTCAACCGACAGGAATGAAACAGAAAAGAGCTAGGAATGAAATAGAATGAAAAAGAAACGCAATGTCATCTGACAGGGAACAATATGGAATGCAATTTTTATTTTTTTTTTTCCAAAATGTTTGCTAATTTTTTAGTCAATATTTTTTGAACTTTGAGTCCATTTTCACCAATTTTTTTTCTACTGAAAGTTTTTCACTCAAAATATTTTTCTAGTAATTTTTTCAACTGAGTTTTGTTTTTTACTGGATCACTTTCTTACAGATTTTTTTTAAAAAAGAAAGAAAATCATTAGAATTTTTTTTTTCATTTTAAGAGAGTGGCTTAATTTTTGTTAAGGTGTGGCTAATTTTTACGGGCGAAATGGATCTTGTTAAAATTTTCACGATTAATTCCTTTTTGATCAAGATTTTAATTTTTAAGTTTTTCTTGTGTAAATTTAAAATCTCACTTTTAAACCTTATGCAAACATTAACCCATTGTTCAATGTTATGGTATGGTTTGTTATAGTTGTACGAAATGGTATGGTTGGACAGAGAGAAACAGACAGACGGACGGACATTTAATTTCGTAGAACTGGAAGAAGAAAAAAAAAATAAAATAAAAACAAACTTTAGTTTATATGAATGTTTTTATGTAAAATCAAGTAAAAAAAAAGAAGAAATTATACAAAAAAAAAGAATTATACAAAAAATAAAAATTTTACAAAAAAAAAAATATTGTAAAAAAGACACAGCAGTAAAAAATTAAAGATAAATTATAAAAGCAGAACATTTTTTCTTAGTTTTAATAAGAATTATAAGTATAAAACAAGAAGCATAAAAACAAACAGTAGAGATAAAAAAATTATAACAGAATTTAATTTTTTTTTCTCATTTTGTAAAAATTATACTAAAATTATGTATGTAAAAATAAAGTTTAACAGACATTTTTTTAATACTTTTTTTTGCAGAGGAGTGGGAAATTTAAAAAATTTCCACAGAAATAAGAAATATGAATAAAAAAATGTGAATAAAATCATCAAAGTGAAATAAAAAAGCATAAAAGACCTAAACGCCATCAAAATATATATTTAAGAATTAAAAACTAACAAAAATTCATATTTTTTGCCATATTGACGAATGGCGAATACATTTACGTATTATCTTTTAATATTTTGATATATTTTTCAAATAAGCCACTTTTCAACCAGAAAGCTTATTAGGTTCTAAAACAAGTTTTCCCACGCTCAAATTATCAGGTCTGAGACAGTTTTTCCATAGAATATGTGTCAGATTCTGAGACAATTTTACTACAAAAAATTAATTTTGAAAACTTTTTTTACAGAAAAGCTTTTCGATTAGAAGATATTTATCCAATAGAAAACAACATTCTGACAAAAGTTATTTCTTAGAAAGTTTCGATTCTTAAAGGGTTATAAAGTGTACACTGTACAGTGTTACTGCTTCGACCATAAAAAATAATGTTAACAAAAATTTTATATTTCGAATGTGAGGTCCTTCAGCGAAAAATATCTGGGAACCAAACCATTGAATCATGATAATGTTATGCTGTATAAATAGATATTCTTTCCAAATTTTTTTTTTTCTAGAAAACACAACGCTCTATTAATTTGTCATTCCATGCAAAACCAGTTTTTACCAGTTTTTTCTTAGCTGACCAATCTCACATTTAGCGGGTCAAAGGGGAGGGGAAAAAACTTTATTTATTTCGTTTTTTGGACACTTTTCCTATTTCTTGAAAAGAAACTATATGAACATTCAATATAGATCGAAAGGGTTTTTTAAGGCCTATCCAATGGTGTATCGTTCGTTTCCAAATTCGGCTCTTTTAAGTTCGTTATTCTCAAAAATGTAAAATCGTTGATTGATTGAGCAAAATATGTATGAAAAAAAATGTATGAAAAAAATATTGATTAAAAAAAAATAATGATGAAAAAAAAATATTAATAAAAAAATATGTATGGATGAGAAAAATATTCATAAAAAACTATATTGATGAAAAAAAAAGGATGAAAAAATATTCATAAAAAACAATATTGATGAAAAAAATATGGATGAAAAAAATATTCATAAAAAAAAATATTGATTAAAAAAAATTTTTCTAAAAAAAATATTTGTGAAAAAAATATTGATAAACAAAAAATATTGATAAAAAAAAAATATTAAAGGTACCTACAGACGACGCAATATTATTCACAATATTTTTGACGATTTCCCACAAATGGCATACATGAAAATACTGTATAAAATATTGAACCGAAAAAAATACATGCAGATTGTACATAATATTGAATCGCCTGTAGAGGCCTTAAGAAAAATAATTTGATGAAAAAATAAATATTGATGAAAAAAATATTGATGCAAAAAATGTATTGATGTATAAAATATTGATGAAAAAAATATTGATTAAAAAAAAAAAAAAAATTATGGACACAAAATAATATTGAAACATATATATAAAAAAAATATTTTTGATGAAAAAAAAAAATATTGATGGAAAAATATATTAATAACATGTAAGAGTGTTAAATTCGGCTGTGCCTAATCTTTTATACCCTCCAACATGCAAAAAAAGAAAATAAAAATACAGGGCCCTTTTTTTGGGGGGTGGGTTAGGGTGTCGGTAGTGGTAATTGAAGGGGGGGGGGGGAATTTCTTCTCGAATATGTCGCTCCTTTACTTGTATAGTGTCATAACTCAAAAAATGCGTTTTTAGAGTTAATGATGCAGAATTTTTCGTTATATTATGCTTTATATTGTGTCAAAAATTCGTATTAATATCTTTTAAACTCACCGTTTGAGAAGAGTGCACGCCATTATTACATTTTCTATGCAACGGCCTTTTTCAATTAAAAACCAGTTTCAATAGTAAACTTTAAACGTGTTTTCTGCAAAATCAAATATTTTGAGATGTGACACTATACAAGTCAGTGCTGTATGCTATGATTGAAATAACGAAACAAATAAATAACAATATTTTTAAAAAAGTATTCAAATAAGCGATTATTCAAATATTTTGAAAATGAATAATATTTATTTGCTATTATTTAAATAACGAAAAATTTAAATAATTTTTTCTGATTGATTATTCAAACAAAAAAAAATAAATTTTTCTTATTATTCAACAAAAATTTTTGAATAATTTTGGTTATTCACAAAAATATCAAATAAATAACGTATTATTCAAACAAAAAAAATAAATATTCTTGAAAATTTTGTGTTTGAAAAAGAAATGTATTTTTTTATTTTGTCATTTATTATACAGTGAAACATAAAATTATTCATACAAAATAGTTTTGTTTAAAATTAGCTTCATTTAAAAAGTTTTATTTTTGAATTTTTAGGAGAATTGTTGTATAGAGAATGCTATTAAAACTCTAAAAAGCCCAATTAAATTTCAGAAAAGCTAAGTTGTAATTTATAAAAAGTCAATTGAAATACAGAAAATTTATGTTGTAATTCAGGAAATTCCAATTGAAATTCCTCTTTTCTGTCATCCTTCTCTACCACTCTATTTTTAGCTTCAGTGGTGATATTATTGAAGCTTTAATTTGAGGCCCCCAATTCATTATTAATACTCCTTCGCCAAATCTATGATGGAGCACCAGGGGAGGGAGCCGGGGGACACCTTCCCACTCGTGATAAATGTTAGCAAATTCATTTATTATATATTTTGCAATAAAGCAAGGATGGATACCAATACCTTTTCAATACCAATACCCTTTAATAACAATTTTAATTGAAAACCAATACCGAAGAAAAACTAATACCTTTATTTGGGCGTGAGTTTGCGTGATTTAATTTTTGATTTACTTATTTAATTAGAATTTTTTCATTTCTTGCAAAAAAAAAATTTTTAGCTGTTTATTTTTTTTTGTAAGAAAATTTGTTTGCGTGAGTGGAGATTGCAAGACTCATGCGTGAGCGTGTTTGAATCTGGCGTGAGTTACGCGTGAGAAATTTTAATTTCAATCACGTGATTGCACTGTGGGCCAGCATCCCTGAATTTTGGCCATAAATAGACCGCTTAACCTATAAGTCAAAAAAGTATTGCATATGGGTGTTAAAGGATCGCTGAACACGATTCTGAAAAAAAAATTTCAAAATTCAAAATGGCGGATCCAAAATGGAGGACATGATTTTTTAATTCTTTGATTATTGTATTTAATATAATCATTATCGATGTATTTGGGGTCGTTAATAACGAATATGAGCTCAGACTTTTAAAATTCAAAATGGCGGATCCAATATGGCGACAAATTTAAATTTAAAATTTTTTATATATTGTCTCTTTTGGCCAAAAACTTCGATTTTAATGGTTTTTCGGATGATAAAACTGATTTTGGAATTAAAGATTTTAAATTCAAAATGGCGGATCCAATATGGCGAATATGCTTTTGTAATTCTTAGCTAATTGTACTTAAATTAGAAATTTTTGATGTATTTAGGGTCAGTAGTTACGAATATGAGCTCCGATTTTTTAAATTCAAAATGGCGGATCCAATATGGCGTCAAATAAAATATTAAGTTTTTTTCTATGTTGTCTGATTATGGTTTTTGGAATGCCAAATCTGATTTAAGAATCAAATATTCAAAATAGCGGATCCAATATGGCGGACAAGATATTGAAATTATTGATTAATGTTTCAAAATATCACTAAGAAATGATTGCACAACACGAATACGAACACAGATTTTTTGAAATCAAAATGGCGGATACAAAATTTAGGACGTAGCTTTTTAAAAAAATGTACAATGTTTAAATTTCTAAGTTTTTATAAATCCCTTTTTTTTTGCTTTTATCAGAAGATTTTAATAAAATTTTTCTCTTTTAAATGCGTCAAAAAGTTCATATATTCAGTGGCTCATTTAAGAGGGCACTTTTTTATTTCCAATAAACATTTGCCATCCTAAATGAACAAATAATGCTACAAGCTTACAATTTCGTAAGAAACATTAAAAATGCTATTGCCAAAATATGCCCGTTTAAATGCGTTACCAGCTTTAATGTTTAGCACTAGAGATGGACACTGGTCACGTGAATTACTCGTGATCGAAAGTGAGCGTGATTAAAATTTTTTGTTCGTGAGTGATAAGTAAGTGAGACAATTTTTTGCGTGAGTGATTCGTAGTGAGTGCAATTTTTTGCGTGAGTCAAAACTATTTAATTGTATTGATTCAGTTTTTACAATTTTTTTCGTGTTTTAAATGTTTAGCGTGAGTTACGAGTGAGCGTGAGTCACACGTAAGTGTTGTTTTGTTTACTCACGTAAATAGTGAGTAAGTGTGAGAAAAAAAACGGTTGAGTAAATTTTTTTTTTTTCGTGAGCGTGAGTCAACGTGAGTCAAAATTCACTCACGTGCCCATCAGCAGTTATCACGCCAATGTTGTCAAAGTGAGCCATTTTTTATTAGAAATCAATAGAAACAAAAATACCGAAAAATGTTGAAGTTCCATTTTAGGGCATTTCTAAACGTCATATTTGGGTTTATTGCCTATAGATCTGTCAGAGACAGATCGTAGTTCGAGGTTTGTCAATATCGTTTGGACTTTGGTGTTGAAAAAAGGTGGATTTCAACAAAAGTATGAATTTCCATAATTTATTTAAAAAAAAAATATGCTTATAGCTTACTTTTTGGCAGTTTATATCATGTGTTGAACAAACAGGTATGTCTTTAGGAGAACTTCACCGAAAATTTGAAAAAATATTGTGTCGAAGTACAAAAAAAAATTATAAATAAAAAATATAAAAAATAAATAAAAAATATAAATAAAAAATATAAAAAAAAATCTCAAACATTGACTTTAACCTCATGCAAAAAAAAAAAAACTTTAAGCTATATTAAAAAGATATTAAAGGTGGACAAAATTCAAGATGTCGACATTCCGAAAAAATATTTTTAAATATGTGTTGCCTTACAGACCTTATTGGCCAAAAAATGGAAATCCTGGCCCACAGTGGATTGTGAGTGAGTGAAAAAAAATTGCGTTAGTGATTAGTTAGTGATAAGTTTTTTTTTGCGTGAGCGTGAGTGAGTGTGAGTCAAAATCCACTCACGCGCCCATCTCTACTGTAAACGATATGTTTTTGTTTTTATCCTTGATCGATTTAAAGACTTCCTAGTAATATCCGCCTGTATCTCCGTCTGTCTGACCCTATTTCTGCAGAAAGTACGAAAGAGAAAACTAAAGAAAATTAAGAGCTTAAACGTGTAAGCAATAGGTGTTAGGATTCGAAGAAGAAATCAACACTTCATTCCCCATTTCAGGTATTAGGATTCTTTGAAGAAATCAACACTTCATTTTCATAAGAAATGCCTAAAAGTATTTAAAATATTCAGCGTACATTTTGACCATTAAGGTTTAGTTAGCCTAAAAACGTCAACTTAACGTTAACTCTATGCAATGTTCATTAAGCAAAATAGTACAAAACATTCTTATTTATGTTTTGTTTTTTTTTTTGTTAAGTTAGAGAAATTTTATTCCCAACAAAACTTCTTTACGTTTTTACTTGACCACAGTACATGAGTACTAGTATCACAGAGTTGCATCTGATGAGTGTAAGTATTAGTGACAGCACACGGTGTAACTTTTGACGTTTCATACAAAACGTAAACAAACATCATAAATACATGCACAAAAGCTCACATGTACAGGCACACATATACTAGGCAGCGATGATCATTCTGTACTAAAAACCATACCACCATATTGGAAAGTACGCAATTAGCACCAGTGTTTGCATACTAGTCTGTACTGTGTACTTGACATAGAAGTAAGAAAAATAATAAAGACTAGGTTAGATATCCGTTACCGTCACCTAACGTAGCGTAGCGGTCAAAATCATATACAAAATCCCGTAACCTTCTGCAAAGAAGAATAATTGATCGCACTTCTTCCCATCTAACAAAAACCTCTCTACGCTGCGTTAGGGTACGGTTACGGGTGCATTTAAAAATAGAATAATACATTCAAAAATATTTATTTTTTTTCCTATTGGAAAAATTTTTAGTTGTATACATATGCATTTTTTTTTATTTAAATAAATTTTGTGTAGTAGAAAGATTTTAGAGTTAATACTAAAGAATATTTTCTTAAAAATGTCACCAAAGCCAAAAACCTTGAAAATCTGAGTAAATATACATCCTCACAGGACTTTTTGTTGTATTTGAAAAATATCTGAAAGTATTTTAAAAACTTCAGTATTTTCCATAGGAAAATGTTTTAACCACATTTTAAAATAGTAAAAATCTAAAGATTTCAGTTTGGGAAAATTTACAAAGAATATTCTAACTAATGTTTTAGTAAAAAAACGCTTTGTTAAGAAGTTTACTATTAAACAATATTAGTTTGTAAAAATAATTTTATGTTTCACTGTATAGTAAATGACAAAATAAATAAAATACATTTCTTTTTCAAACACAAAATTTTCAAAAATATTTGTTTTTTTTTGTTTGAATAATACGTTATTTATTAAATTTTTTGTGAATAACCAAAATTATTCAAAAATTTTTGTTAAATAATAAGAAAATTTCTTTTTTTCCTGTTTGAATAATCAATCAGAAAAAATTATTTGAATTTTTTGGAAACAAATATTATTTTATTTGTATGAAATTGAATAAAATAAAATTGTATTTTATTCAAATCAAAATAAATAAAATAACAGATCATTTTATTTTTTGATAACCAACTAAAATATTAAAGTATTTTATTTTTTCCAAAAAATTCAAATAAAAGTATTCAATAATACAGCTTTGATACAAGTAAAGGAGCGATGTGTTTAAAAATTCATTCTTATGCTTTTTGCACTAAAGAAATAGAAGATTATCCAAAAAATGTTTTACTCCACGCCCATAAAAGAGGGGCTGACCGAAAATAGGACATTTTCTAATTCTCTGGGTCCAAATGCAGGACTTTGAACTTCTTGGGGCATAAAAATGTTGCATTTGTTAAACAAAAACACAAAAAATCATGTAAAAATATGGTATTTTTCAGAGGTTGGTTTATTTCTTCAAAGGGGAACTTTTTTCCCCCTGGTCCGATTTTGCTCCTTTACGAACTTAACCTGCCTAGGAACATAAGACATATTCGTGCCAAATGTCGGGTAGCTCTTTTATTTTGGACTGGATCGTGTTAACTACAGACGGACAGACGGACGGACGGACATCGCTAGAATGTCTAAGAATCGATCACTGATCACACGGAACGACAAAGTGAGTATACCCCCATACTGTAGTTGGAGGGTATAAAAAAAATATTGATGAAAAAAAAATATGGTTGAAAAAAATAAAAAAATAAAATATTCATGAAAAAAAGTATTGATGGAATGAAATATGAAAAATTTATAAAAAAAAAAAATTATGAAAAAAAATATTGATTATTAAAAAAATTAATGAAAAAATATTGATGAAAAAAAAATATTGACGAAAAAAAAATAATGATGAAAAAAAATATTGATGACAAAAAATATTGATGATAAAAACATATTGATGAAAAAAATATTGATGAAAAAAAAATATTGACAAAAAAAATATTGATGAAAAAAAAATATTGATGAAAAAAAAACATATTGATAAAAAAAACCAATATTGATGAAAAGAAGATATGGATGAAAAAAAATATTAATGAAAAAATTTTTGCTGAAAAAAATAAATTGATGAAAAAAAAATTGATGGAAAAAAAATATTGATAAAAAAAATTTGATGGGAATAATATAAACGAAAAAATTTATTGATGAAAAAAAAATACTGATTTAAAAAACAAAATTTTTGTTAAACAAAAAAAAAAAAACAAGTAAGAAAATTATAGTCGGTTAAGAACGACCATATAATACCCTACACCAGTGTTTCCCGGAAAATGGTTACCAAGTTCAAACATGGACCGATTAGATCTATCTTTTGTCAAATCTTTAATAAGTGTTAAAAACACTCACAAACTAAATTTGAGTGAAATACGCTTCTATTTGTTGCCAATAAACCGATTTAACTAGATACCGGGCGTAATTTTCATATGGGGCTAAGTCCAAAAATGCTCCGAATATAATCAGATTTGGTAAGGTTATTAAAGTACGCGTTAAAAACACACATACCAAATTTTGTGAATATCGGGAAGATGGTTTGTATGGTTACTACAAGAAGAACTGGTCCGATTCCTTTAAAACTCGGAATGAGGATTTGTAAACACAAAATACGTCTATGGGTCAGTCTTAGTGAAATCAATCAAAAATAGCTAAAAATTTTCGTGACCCCCTCCGATTTTGATGAAATTTGGTTTAGTTGTAACACTAAGTGATAAACTGACACACACTTATTTTCAGCCCTCTAAGTAAACAGTGGGCGAAAACACGGAGGGTCAAAATTTCCCCCAAAATCTTCCAGTCGCGACACTTTGCACCGAAAAAACTTAATATCGCTGGTTCTATTTTAGCTAGAAAGCCCATTTTTGGCTTGTTTTGAAGCTCATAATATGCTCCACAAGACTTACCATAACCAAAAAATTTTCGAAAAAAATAAGGGTTACCTCCCTTATTTTAAGGTCGTGATATACGGAGGAGAAAATGGGGAGGATGGTATCCCCCGATTTTTTTTTTTACTTGCTAATCTTTGAGAGAAAGTCCTAAAGAATATTTTCTAAAATTTTTATGTTGGGACAACAATGGGATCGCTCAAAATCAAAATTTTTCACAATTTTCCCCAAAATCTCCAAATCCCAACACTCTTTAACATTAAAAATTTTATATCATAAGTGCTTTTGTAGCTACAGAGCCCATTTTTTTTGTTTTAAAGCTTATAATACGCTCTACAAGACATACAAAAACCAAAAAATTTCAAAAAAAAAAGAAATTGGTGCCCCCCTTATTTGAAGGTTTGGTAAAGGGTGGAGGAAATGGGGGAAAGTATCCCCCGATTTTTTTTTTTACTTGGTATTCTCAAAGTGCAAGTCCTAATGAACATAGTCTACAATTTTTATGTTGGGACAACAAAGGGGTCGACCAAAATCAAAATTTTCCCCCAAAATCAACAAATCGCGACATTATTGCGCCTCCCATTGGACTCCCAAGATAAAAATTTCAGGATATGCTCTCTAGAACTTACTCTTTTAAAAAAAAAAACAAGATGAAAAAAAATTGGGGGATGCTGTCCCCCAATTTCCCCCACCCCTTGCCACGATCTTTTAATACAAGAGGCACCCCTAATTTTTTTTATTTTTTTTTTGTGATAGTAATATTGTAGGGCATATTAAGAGCTTTAAAACAAGCCAAAAATGGACTCTGTAGCTACAATACAGTCCACGATATTAAATTTGTAATGTGCAAGAGTGTCGCGATTTGGAGATTTTGGGAGAAATTGTGAAAAATTTTGATTTTGGTCGATCTGATTGTTGTCCCAACATAAAAATTTTAGGATATGTTCATTAGGACTTGCACTTTGAGAATACCAAGTAAAAAAAAACTCGGGGGATACTTTCCCCCCATTTCCTCCACCCTTTGCCACGACCTTTAAATAAGGGGGGCACCCTTCCTTTTTTTCTAAAATTTTTTGGTTAAGGTAGGTATTGTAGAGCGTACTATAAGCTTTAAAAAAAACAAAAATGGGCTCTGTAGCTACAATAGAACTTATGATATTAAATTTTTAAGGTTCAAGAGTGTTGCGATTTGGAGATTTTAGGGGAAATTGTGAAAAATTTTGATTTTGAGTGACCCCATTGTTGTCCCAACTTAAAAATTTTAGAATATATTCTTTAGGACTTTCTCTATAAGATTATCAAGTAAAAAAAAAATCGGGGGATACCATCCTCCGCATTTTCTCCTCCCTTTATCACGACCTTAAAATAAGGGAGTTAACCCTTATTTTTTTTCGAAAGTTTTTTGGTTATGGTAGGTCTTGTAGAGCATATTATGAGCTTCAAAACAAACCAAAAATGGGCTTTCTAGCTATAATAGAACCAACGATATTAAGTTTTTACGGTGTAAAGTGTCGCGACTGGGAGATTTTGGGGGAAATTTTGACCCTTCGTATTTTCGGCCCCTGTTGACTTAGAGGGCTGAAAATTTGCATTTGTTAGTTTTTTACGTAGTGTAAGAACTTAACCAAATTTCATCAATATCGGAGGGGGTCGAAAATATTCATGATTGATTTCACTAATAATGACCCCTATCTGAAAAATCGAAAGGATATCTATCATAATCCGAAATTACAATTATATACAATTAATATATATATATAAATGATCTATAAAGAATGACCCCTCTATTTAAAATTTAAACCAAAAAATAATGTTAGTAAATGCAAATCATATTAATTCCCTACTGTGGAATTAATTTAAGTCTTATTATTTAATTACAAATTATAAAACAATGATTGTGCATAAAATGTCTAAATATATACGCTCAAGATCTTAACTTAAGATCACAACAAATATACAATAATACAAAAAAACTATACAAAAACCACAGCTCAACTGAAAGAGAGAAAAAAAAAGAAATCTCAAGTGCTTTACAGATTGCCAGATCTTTTAAAGATACTGTCAGCAATACTTAAATATGCATTTGTTCTGCAAGCGCCAACACACAAAAATTTCACAGCAACAATAACAGCAACGTCATATAAATTCTCTTAAACTTACTTACCAAAAACAACAACACCAACAACAACAAGACAAAAGGACAGAAGTCGAAGAGATGGTTTCGATTTTTTGGGATTTCAAAATTTAAGAAGCATACTATTGGTAAGGCCTCAGGGGAATACAGGTATAACTAAAAATATTGGGGATGGGAAATGAGGCAGGAAAAACGGTTTTGTTAACTCATTTTCAATTAAAATTTTGTCATATTAACAAAAAATTTAATTGTATTGACAAAGAAAATAATTGATTTTTATTCAACAACACAATTTGTTAATACAAATAATTTTTTATGTTAATATTACAACGTTGAAATTGAAAATTAGCGAATAATGCAAACAATTTTTTTAAAGTGTTGTATTAACACAAGTGAGAGTGTTAAGTTATTTTATACTCTCAAAAATGTAAAAAAAACTAACAAAAGAACAAAAAAAAAAATTTGACAGCGGAGTTTTGACCGTGCAGTTTTTTTGCGGGGACTTTAAGGGACACCTTCAATTTTCCAATAAATGCTAAAAAAATATTTTTTATGATTTTTCACTAAATATTACAATTTTATGATTTTTAAAATTTATTATTGATATCTACGCCCACAAAAGGGGCTGAAATTTTCAAAACCCTGGGTTCAACTGCATGAACTTTAACT
This sequence comes from Pegoplata infirma, assembly GCA_963921195.1. Taxonomy (NCBI): domain Eukaryota; kingdom Metazoa; phylum Arthropoda; class Insecta; order Diptera; family Anthomyiidae; genus Pegoplata; species Pegoplata infirma. The sequence goes on from OY992539.1 coordinate 32,553,677, forward strand.
TCTTCTGACATAAAAATGTTTCATTTGCTTAGTAAAAGTATAAAAAAAATTTCAAAAAGATGCGTTTTTCAGATGTTGGTTTAGTTCTTGAAGGGATAGAATTTTTGCCCCTAAACCAATTATGTCCATTTACCAACTGAACTGTCTTATTACTAGGGATAAGATTTTCATGCACTAAAAAATCGAAAATATGCGCTAAAAAATTCAAAATATCCACATAAAAACATAAAAATATGCATTAAAAAATAAATTGTGTAGAATAAAAATCTTGTTTTCATAGGAAAAACTTCTTAAAAAGCAAAAAAATAACGCCAGTTTTAAATATAAAAGCACGATTTTTTTTAAAATCAAGAAAATCTAAAAAAAAAAATTAAAAAGACAAAAAAATAATTTTTCGTATTTTTAGAATAATTTTTTAAAATTTAAAATAGTTTTTGAAAACAAATAAATTTTAACATGATAATGTTTTTAGGCTGGTGTCTAATTTTAAAAAGGTTGCAGGACGCCACCTCAGTTTGACTATATAAGCTAACAATTAACGAAAAAGAGAACAAGAATTACTATTTTCATTTTCTTAAAACCAAAAATTTTAATAACTTGGGTTTGTAACTTGGATAATAATTCACCCCGTGGTGAATAAAACCATTTTTCACCAGCTGGTGAATAAAAAGTAACATAATTATTTTTCAACAAAAAAAAATTTTTTCATCAAATTTTTTTTTTTCATCATTTTTTTCCATCAATTTTTTTTTTTTTTTTTTTCAATCAAATTTATTTTTTTGTCAAGTTTTTTTTCATAAAATTTTTTTTTTTATAACTTTTTTTTTTCCATCAAACTTTTTTTTTCATCATTTTTTTTCAATTTTTTTTTTATCAAATTTTTTTTTCATAAATTTTTTTTTTCATCAAATTTTTTTTTTCATCATTTTTTTATCAAATTTTTTTTTTCATAAAATTTTTTTTTTTCATCAATTTTTTTTTTCATCAAAATTTTTTTTTTCATCAAATTTTTTTTTTTTAACAATTTTTTTGTTTTTTCATCAAATTTTTTTTTCATTAATTTTTTTTTTCATCTAATTTTTTTTTTTATCAAATTTTTTTTTTCATAATTTTTTTTTATCATCCCGAGTAAAAATAATTATATATACAAGGAAATAACAAAATTGTTATGAAATTTAAAGTTCAAATGCGATTTTCTCGAAAAAAACGATGAACGTGTTTCTGAATTTTTTTGTGTGGATGGACAAACATCTAAACTTAAAAAAAAAATAAATAAAAAAGAAAAAAAAAAGTAGCCGGATTTTTGATAAATTGACTTTTTTAAAAAATGGAAGATTTCAGAACGGGATCTGAAGATTTTGCAGAAAATAAAATTTTAATCGATAGCCCATACAAAACTATATAAGAATGTAAATTTTTGACATTGTGGTGCATTCTGTTTTAATGTGATAAATATTTAATCAAGGCAACTTGACATAAATTTGACCATTTTTCCAATATTTGACCACGCCTCCTAAGTCCAGTTTTTGAAAATTTTAAAAACCAAAAACGCAATTTTCTTAGTTCCATATAGGGCTATCCAAACAATCTATTCAGAAATTTACGGGACACATGTTTTTCTGTAGCGGGACATTTGGTGCTGAATGCCTCATATGCAAAAATATGCATTTTCACCAAAATATTCAAAAACAAGTCGATGCCATTTTAACGCTAATTTCTTGATTCGGAAAGATAATTGGTCAATATCCTTTTTAGACTTTCGACAAAAAACATGCACTTGCATGGAAATCTTATCCCTACTTATTACCATAACACATATTTGTGCCAAATTTTAGGGACTCTTTTATTTTGGACTGTATCATGTCTTCCACAGACAGATGGATAGACAGGCGGACATCGCCAGAACTTCTTAAAATCGATCACTGATCTATATAGACCGATATTTCGATGCGATAAAATATGAGATCTCACAATCTGAACGCACAGCAACGTTTTGGGCAATTATGCAACATTTTCTAAAATTTGTTAAAACAACAAATTCTTTAGAAATTCTGCCATAAAATACACACTTGACTTTTAAAAGTATGTGTTTGAACAAATAAATAAGTAGAGAATATAGACACATTGGGTTGATTTTTGGACTGCTGACTTGCTTATTTGTTTTAACAAAACTTGTACTCGTTGTGTGTGATGTGATTATTCGAATATAATAAGATAAATGATAAAAATTACAAAAGATTAACTAACATTAATTAACAAGTGTCAAAATATGCAAATCAAACTGACAAAAATTGTTTCACCACAATATAAATGACAATTTGATTAATTACACTCTCCAAACTATTTAAAACAATTTTAACTACAATATAATGCAAAGTTACACTGTTTCTGAAGGAAATTTTGGAAATATTAAAAAATAGCAATTCTCATTGTGTTTAAAGCATAATCCACGTGTAGTAAAGGGTTTTAATGTTTTCAGTGCGTTTAAGATTTTTTTTTAAGTTAACAAATTCCTACTGCTTTCATAGAGCTTGAGACAGTCTTCCATTTAAACTTAATTTGAGCCAAATCCGATTATTTTAACCCGGGTCGCCCTTTAATCAAAGTTTTTGGTTTTTGAAAAATTTCCACCATTATTCTGAGTTTTTCAAAAATAAAAAAAAATATATTTTGCGTTATTTTTAATAATTTTGGCACGCTGGAATAATATTTCAAAAATTTTCTGAAAGTGGTCTAGCGGTTTTCAAGATATTGCCAATCTAAAAATTTTCAATGATGGCGATTTTGTCCTATGTTCAAGAAATTTTTAAAATCTCAAAATTTTTTTTCGATTGACTATTTAATATCGCTTGAGACAAAAATTTATTTAAACTTAATTTGAGACAAATCAGACCATTGAGTCTTCGATTAGATTTTAGAGCTTTTGGTGAAAATTTTCAAAAAACCAAAACTTTAATCGAAGCGCGCCACGGTATAGATTGATAAGATTTGTGTGAAATTGATTATTAATGAAAGTCTATATCAAGTTTTCTAAAAGGATCAAGGCAAATAAATTTTGAGATTTATTTTTTAAATTACTCGAACGTAGGAAAAACCGTAATTTTTTGCAAATTACAAACAGTGATGTTCCGAAAACCTTTCAACCGATTTAAGTTTTTTTTTATGCCCGTGTTCACCGCATAAAAATTAATTAAAATAATATATTTTTTTTAAGTTTTATTTTTTAAAATTTTTCGAAAATCCCAAACTTTAATCGTCGATAGCTACGGGATAATTTAACCCGATTGGTCTTAAATTTGTAACATATAACTTTTAGGTCTAGTACACTCAGAAAAAAATGCTTCATAATATTGATGACATGGTTTCAAAAATATTTTTGTCCTAAAATTTCATTATATTTATGAAACTTTCATAAATATAATGAAGTTTCATCAAAAAATTCTATGAAACTTTAATCGTCGATAGTTACGGGTTAATGTAATCCGATTGGTATCAAATTTATAAAAAATTTGCCCTTACACTTGGGAAAATCAAATTTAAAGAAAAAATTTTACTGTAATGAAAAAAACGTCAAAATAACAGAAAACTGGTAATTTTTGACTCCCGTTTAACCCTTAAACACTGAAATGCCAATAAGCTCAGACAGGTCGATCTTAGATGTATTTTAATTAATTTTTCATGAATTTGAACCGATATTGTTTTGATTTTCAACTTATCCTTTTCGAATTTGAACAAATCATTTTCAAAGTTCATGAATCGATTTTGAGTTCAACTTCTTCTTTCAAAAAATTCTGTCTATCTCTTCTTGAATTTATTTTTTTCGTTATTTAACTGATATTTTCAGAAAACTTTCTGTACAAAAAGAGAGTAAACACCTAATCTCCCCAGTTTACAGAAATCTACACAAAAAATGTGAACCGATCTTCTTCGAGTTTCAATTCTCAAAGCTTTTTAGCATATCAGTTGATGTTTTTTTGAATTTCAATTAATTGTTTCTAATATCAATTGATTTTTTCGAATTTCAATTGAAATTTTTTGAACTTTGAATGAATTTGAACTGATCCTTTTCAAATTTAAATTGATCTTTTAAATTTCTATTGGATCAGAGAACCATCTCTCAAAGAGGATAGGGAGCACAACTGATGTTTTTCGAACAAACATTAATTTTTATTTATTTTGGATTTTTAATTAATATTTTTAAATTTCAATTAATGTTTTGCGAATCTGAACTGATCTTTTTCAAATTTTAATTGATTTTTTTATACCCTCCACTCTAGTGATAGAGGGTATATATAAGTTTGTCATTCCGTATGTAACACATTGAAATATTGGTTTAGGACCCCATAAAGTATATATATTCATGATCCTTGATCGATTCTAAGTCGATCTAGCGATGTCCGTCTGTCTGTCTGTCTGTCTGTCTGTCCGTCCGTCTGTCTGTCTGTCTGTTGAAATCACGTTTTTGGCTATAATCCAGAACCGATTTAAACGCCTGGGGTACCAAAAGTTGCGTAATTCTCCTAGGCAGAATCTGATGGTTTTTGTTTTTTAAATCGGTTAAGTATTTTAAAAGTTATGAGTGAAAATGTAAATTTTGATGAGTGAAAATGTGAATTTTACACAAAATAAATGCTATAACTTAACACCTGTTGAATGAATGTAAACGAAACTTTGAATTTAATGTAATCTTATCATTCCTAACACTCACAAAAAATTTGGGCCGAATCGCACAATGGGGCGAGGCACCAGCAATTTAACCCAAAATTTTAAAATGATTTATCTTGGCTCATAGTTGACATATTCAAATAAACTTTAAAATAGGTTCATATTTTATTGTTCTCAACGTTTTTCTGGTTATTTTGGTACCAATTATGGCAAAATCAGTCTAGGGGTTAAGAAGCTATGAGCAATTGAGATGAGTTTAAATATAAACCTCTATGATATGGCGTGGCAGCGCGTTTTTGTAGTTGTTGATGGTTGTTTGGCTTGTTGTTATTTGTATCAAAAGAAGTTAAAAATACGTAGTATGTGTCGTACACGTGCCACGTGGTTGCTTTTATATAATTTTTATATAATTTTCATACATACATATTTATAAAATATTTTTTTTGTTTTTTAAATATTTGCATTGCACTATAGTTCCGATTATCACTTTTCTTGGCTAAAATTACAAAAAATGGAAAAATTTTTGGTTTTAAATAGGTTTTGTGGTAAAAATTGTTATAATTTTTTTGTTTTCCATGTATAATATTATAAAAAATTTTTTGTATTTAAACTCAAAAAATTAATTGAAAAAATTTAAAAAAATACTTTTTTTTTTATTTTTAGCTAAATTTGTTTTTGAACGGTAAATGAGTTTGTACAAAAATAAAATATGTTTTCTGTTGTTTGTAAGTGTTTACGACTTTCTATAAAATCAATTTTGAGAAAATTGATTGTTGGGCAACAAAGGGCGTCCGCGAAACCACAGTGCATTGGTTAACATTGTGGAGGGTATTTAAAGATTCGGCACAGCCGAATATAGCTTTCTTACTTGTTTTTAACTAAAATTTAATTTTTACTGATATTTAACGAATTTCAAGTAATACTTTTTGAATTTCAATTGATTTTTGTCAATTTCTACTGAAATTTTCAACCTTTTATTGGATTTGTCGAATTTCAATTGATGTTTTACAAATAACATCTGAAAAAAATGTTAAAAATCGTTTTCATTATTTTTCTTTAATATTTTTTTCTAAAATTTTGTACTTTCTTTTCCAATTTTCATTTGGAAAAAGTGTACTTAAAGTATGACTTTAAATTGAATTGTGTTAAAAAAAATTCAAATTTAAAGAAAAAAAGTTAAAAAAAATTACTCTACTAGGGAAAAAGAGTTAAAATAATTAAAGTTTTTTTTTTCTTTACCGTTATTTAATTGTTACAGATTTCATAACTTCTTAATATGACTTTCTGTTACTTTTGAATTTAATGTCTTAGGCGGATGTGAACAAAAATGTTCGTATTCAAAAAAAAACTTCAAGGTTTATATTAAAGTTGAAATTAATGGAGACACCGAAAGACGGACGGACGGACGGACAGACAGACAGCCAAAGTCAAGTTAAAGTAAAAGAAACAATAAACAGAAGATACAAGTAGATAAAAAATGAACTACAATAACAAATTTACAAATTACCAAGTTTTTAACAACGCCCTAAATATTCGTGGGTAAATAATATTTTTTTCCTTTTTTGTATTTGTTATAAATGATTTTTAAAGACAAGAAACAAAAAGGTTAATAATCTTATTCTTTTTTAAAAAAAATATTCTTTGTTTTTAATGAGATAAATAATTTTATTATTATTTTTTGTTTTGGTTAAACTCCATCAGAAGTTGTTTTATTTAAACGAGGTTGGTATTGTAAAGTTTAAGAAATTTTTAAATAAAGAGAAACTCTACATCAACCTGCTGCCATTTATTTTAAATTCTAAAACTTTCGTCGATTTTCAGTTTATCTTTTTCGAATTTTATTTTTTTTCGACTAACAATTGGAGTTGTTCGAAATACAACTGATTTATTTTAAATAAGCTTTTACGAAATGCAATTGACCTTTTTATACCCTCCAACCACAGTATGGGGGTATACTCACTTTGTCATTCCGTTTGTAACGCATCGAAATATTTCTGACTGAGTAATCTAGGTCGAGCCAGCAGCAAATAGGTGTCAAGACAGCAGAAAAATCATATTTCAGCTGATTTTACCAGAAAAATATGCTGATTTAAGATGAGCAATCTGAACATCTTAAATGTGTGACAAAAAAAAAAAAATTGGGAGTTGTGCCCCCCCGTTTTCAAATTCCTGGATACGTCGCTGCCCGACCGATATATAATATTTTTATTATATATCGGTCGGGCAGCGACCGATATATATTTTGCTGCTATTTGCTGCTGGCTCGACCTAGATTACTTAGTCAGAAATTTAACAAACCGTGTCTGCTAAAATCAGCAGATTGCTCATATGGCTCAAAATAGATGTATTTTCAATTGATTTTTGAGGATTATTTTTGAAAATTCGAAATTGCAATCTGTACAATTCAAACCCGGAAAAGTGGTAGATTGAAAATTATAGATTTTTATTTCAAAATTGTTGTTAGTTAGATATACCAAATTAATATTAATGAAAATATGTCTGGTGATCGCACTGTTTTAGATTTGAGTTTGTTCCATGGTTTCATTTGAGGATTTTTCTATAAAAAATGTTTCAAAATTTAAGTTGTTTTTATAGAAAAAGTCTCAGTACCTAAAAAGTTTTTATAGAAAATTTGTTTCTGAATCTGATATGAAAACATATCTTAGAATCTGATAGTTTCTCTATAAAAGAAATACTAAGAATTTAAAAGTTTTCTATGGAGAAAATGTTTCAGAATCTAACAATTTTTCAATAAGAAGTAAAATATCGTCGAACTATATTCAATAAATGCCAACTCGAAAAAGCTTACTGTTCAGGAGAGCTAAAAAACTAGATATTTTGCATATTATTGCAACAACAAACAATGTACCTTCCATAAGATGGTTTAAATATTCTTAATAATTTTTACATATGCCAAAAATTTTATATTTTGCACTTGTTTGCGTATTTTTCAGAGTTGGCATTTATTACTATCACAAAAAACAAATATTTTTTTCGAGTTGGCATATTTTGTCGGAAAATAAAAAAACATTTTTTTTTGGAAAAATTTTTATAATTTTTTTTTTTTTGGTTTTTGTTATCCTTAGTACAATAATTGCAAAATCTGAAAAAAAAAATTAAAAATCTTTGCATATTTTTAAAAGTTACTAGCTCCGAAATACTTTTAATCTAAGGGTGGTCAACTTTGGCACTCTGTAACTCACGCTGTATTGTAAAAGGGTCACTTTAAACTAGCTACTTTGAAAGCTTATATCATTGACTTTATGTGGCCCACTCATAATGTTTCAATCTGATAAATAGTTTGAAAGTTACATCTATATAAGCAATTTTTTTTTTTGCAAACACTATTAACCGATATTTTAAAAATGGCAATATCTCGAAAACTAGCCATTAAATATCAAAATCTGTACCAGATTCGTGTTCAATATGGCAAATGCAATAAGATATATGGTCTAATTTTTTTTTAAAAAAATTTTGAAAATTTTTTGGAAATTTACAATGGGAGTTGGCATTTATTTTCACCAAAAAAATATGTACTTTGAGTTAGCAGAATGACAAAAATAGATGTAAAACGACAAAAAATTATTTTTTTGCTCTGAAATTTTCACCACAGATGGGTATTGCATAGGGGTGCTATTTGCCATCGGAAACTCATTTCGGTCAAATTTGAGTTGGCATATTTTGAATATAGGTTCACGATATCTAAAATTTTTCTGATGAAAAAATGTATTAGAATCTGAACAATTTTGTTAAAGAAAAAACTTTTCAGAACCTGAGAATTTCCTTTAAAAATAATAGTTGAGAATCTCAGATTTAAATATCGTCGAACTATATTCAATAAATGCCAACTCGAAAAAGCTTACTGTTCAGGAGAGCTAAAAAACTAGTTATTTCGCATATTATTGCAAAAATAAACAATGTACCTTCCACAAGATGGTTTAAATATTCTAAACAATTTTTACCTATGCAAAAATTTTCATATTTTGCACTTGTTTGCGTATTTTTCAGAGATGGCATTTATTACTATATCAAAAAACAAATATTTTTTTAGAGTTGGCATATTTTGTCGGAAAATAAAAATACATTTTTTTTGGAAAAATTTTTTTAATTTTTTTTTTTTTTGGTTTTTGTTATCCTTAGTACGGTAGTTGCAAAAACTGAACAAAAAATTAAAAATCTTTGCATATTTTTAAAAGTTACTAGCTCAGAAAGCCTTTTAATCTCAGGGTGCTCAACTTTGGCACTCTGTAACTCACGCTGTATTGCAATAGGGTCACTCCAAACTAGCTATTTTGAAAGCTTATATCATTGACTTTATTTGCCCCATTCATAATGTTTCAATCTGATAAATAGTTTGAAAGTTACATAAACATAAGCAATTTTTTTTTTTTGCAAACACTATTTACCGATATTTTCAAAATGGCAATATCTCGAGAACCAGTCATTAGATATCAAAATCTTTACAAGATTCGTGTTTAGCATGGCAAATGCAATAAGATATGTGATCTAATTTTTTTTAAAAAAATTTTTGAAAAATTTTTGGAAATTTACAATGGGAGTTGGCATTTATTTCCAACAAAAAAATATGTACTTTGAGTTAGCAGAATAACAAAAATGGATGTAAAACGACAACAAATTAGTTTTTTGCTCTGAAATTTTTATGGCAGATAGGTATTACATAGGGGAGCTATTTGCCATCGGAAACTCATTTCCGTCAAATTTGAGTTGGCATATTTTGAATATAGGTTCACGATATAGTGTGTTAGAATCTTATAGTCTGAACATTTTTTATAGAAATTTTTTTTCATGATCCTGATGCATAATTTTTATTAGATAAATCCAATATTATGCGTTTTTGAAACATATTTTTCAGATATTTCAATAAAAATTACTTTTCAGAGACCAAGTTTGCTTAAACTCTAGCTAGAGTGTTTATAAGGAAAACAAAAATAGTTTCTTTAAAACCCAAAATATTTAGAAACTTTTGTATTTTTCTTGTATAATGTATTGTTGTGTAGTAAATTTTAAAAATTTTCAAATCGAAAGGGGGGGCACGTGCCCCCTGTGCCCACCCCCTGTGCCCACCCCCTGTATACGTCCATGCGGTCGGGGATCCCATAAAGTATATATATTATTTATTGACACCCACAACCCCCCCCCCCCCCCCACCTCAAAAAAACGCCCCTGACAATTTTTTTTTTTTACATTGGAGGGTATAAAAGATTCGGCACAGACAAATTTAACACACTCGCTTGTTCAAATTTCAACTGATCTTTCTCGAATTCTAATTTATCAAATAACAAATACAAAAAAAAAATTATTTAAAAATTCGTTGATATAATGTGATAAAAGATTATTGGCAAAAAAAAAAAAAATTCCGCAAAAAAAAATTTTTGGTGAAATAAAAATCCGCGATTTTTTTTTTTTTTGTAAAAAAATTAGTTTGTTCTTGTAAAAATTCTATTCTGTGTCCAAATCTGTTCACAAATGCCACCCCGCAGCCAATTTAAAGCATTTTGTATTATTAAGTTATGTAGAATATACCAAAATTTTTTGAGGTGTTCTTACATTTTAGTTCATAACTTGGAACCGCTGAACCGACTTCGGTTAAATGAAATTCCAAACTACTTAGGACAACAACAAGTAAATTTGCTAAGTATCAGTCATATATGTTAATACTTTGGCAGTGATTACCATTTCCACAGACGGACAGACAGACGAATGTCTTAGAATCCATCACTGATCATTAATATATGTACCTTATGGGGTCCCGGACCGATATTTCAATTAGTTACAAACGGAATGAAAAACTTATATATACCCTCTATCACTAAGTGGAGGGTATAAAAACGTGTGACTGACCCCCAATATTGGTTCAATCCCAACATTTCTCCAAACAAACTAGAGATGGGCACGTGACTTTTGACTCACACTCACTCACGCTCACGACAGGAATTTTTGAATCACCCACACTCACTCACGAGCATATTTTTTCTACTCACACTCACTCACAATCACGTGAGTAAATTAAATACAACTCACACTCACGTGCACTTACGCAAGCTTCAATCACACTCACGTTGACTCACACTCACGAAACTCTTATTTATACAAAAAAAAATTATAAACTAAAATTTCTAAAATCTTTCAAAATTTTCAGCAAAATTTAAAGTTCAGCGAAATTTTACAATTTTTTTGTTGCTTTTTTTGGTACGAAAGGAAATATGAAGAGAAAATAAATCACGCAAACTCACGCAAAAAAATCGACTCACGCACACTCACTCACGCAATTTTTTTCTCCACTCACACTCACTCACAATCACGTAAGTAAAATTGAAATCAGTCACACTCACTCGTGATCACGCGTGAATCACGTGAATCACGCTCTAATCTGCTCATGTGCCCATCTCTAAAACAAACCTACCCTCTATTTTTAAGCCCTAAGGGGCTTCCCAAACATTTTTAATTTTTTATAAATTTTTTAGGAAATAAGCTCTTACCGCTTTCGTGTTGCCTCTTAGGAACGGGAAATGCAGACTAACCAATGGGATGCCTGTTATCTCCCCTACTATATATGAGGCATTCCACCCCAAATGTCCAGCCAAATAAAAACATGTGTATCCTAAATTTTTAAATAGGTTGTATGGATAGTCCTATATGAAACTAAGAAAATTGTGTTTTTGGTCTTTCAATTTTTAAAAAAATGGCCTTAAGGTGGTATGATACTCGCTAGTTTCTGTATTGGATTTTTTTAGGATTGATCGAATGAAACAACAAATGCGAGAAAGAACAAGAAATATAATAAAATAAGAACAAAACAAAAAAAACAATATTGCCAACTTTTATTTTCGGCGTAAACCAGCATAAGGCTGAGATATCTAATTTTTTGCACAACAATAACATTGATGTGTTATTGTTATCGGAAACCCACCTCACGAACAGATATAATTTTCAGATTCCAGGTTATACATTTCACAAAACAAATCACCCTGACGGTAAGGCTCACGGGGGAACAGGTATTTTGATAAGAAGTAGAATTAAGCACCATGCTATGGAAATTTATTCTACAATCTACCTTCAAGCTACCTCAATACATCTTGATTGTGTAGGAGGAGGACTTACTCTGACATCAGTTTACTGTCCTCCGCGGTTTTCAGTATCTAAGATACAATTCGAAAATTTTTTCAAAACTCTTGGTAATCGCTTCCTAGCTTGTGGAGACTACAATGCGAAACACACCTATTGGGGTTCACGTCTAGCGAACCCTAGGGGAAGACAGCTTTACTGTGCTCTTATTGATCGAAGGAATAATTTAGACGTTATATCGTCTGGACAGCCGACTTATTGGCCTTCAGATCCAAGGAAAATTCCCGATCTTATCGATTTTGGAATAATGAAACATATCGACAGAAGTAAGTTATCTGCTGAAACATCATTTGATCTCAATTCAGACCATTCTCCAGTAATTTTAACATATTACGATGAACCAATTTCGGTTAAGACACCCTGTGGACTCACTTCGTCAAAGACGAATTGGTTAAAATATAAAAAGTACATTAGTAGCCACATCCACATTAGTCCATCTTTGGAATGTGAGGGGGATATAAGTGAATGTGTCCAGGACTTTACGTCCATTCTGAGATCAGCAGCAGAGCACTCTTCGGCTCCCATAACCGTTGCTTCCTCAGATCGCAGTTTTTATGTTTCAAACTCTGAAATCGAGCAACTTCTAACCATTAAAAGAAGGCTAAGAAGAGAATGGCAAAACAGTCGATCCCCTGCTGCGAAGCAGAGGCTGTCTGAAGCTACGAGAAACCTTAGAAAAGCCCTTCATTTGGAAGAGGATCGCATTAATAGCGTGTATGTGGAAAGTTTATAGCATAAAAGTTCAGCAAACTATTCACTTTGGAAAGCTACTAAAATTAAACCACCGGTAGAGGGCGAACCACCGCTGAGAAAGCAATGTGGCAATTGGGCACGCAGTGAAGAGGAGAAAGCATACTCATTTGCGGAACATTTGAGGACTGTCTTTGAGCCAAACTTGGCAGAGAATAATTTTACACTTCCGGATCTGCCTGTGCATATGGATCACAACTCAGGTAATATACTATTTAACGCCCAAGACGTTGATGAAATTATTCGAACGCAGCTAAGTCCAAAAAAAGCGCCTGGGTATGACTTGGTCACACCAAACATGATAAAAAACCTACCATTTATAGCGGTTGAAGTTCTGACTAAAATATTTAATGCGATCTTGCAAAAAGGTTACTTCCCGGACATGTGGAAAATTTCTCAAATCAAGATGATTCCCAAGCCTGGAAAAGATTTAACTCTAACTTCGTCATACAGGCCTATAAGTTTACTTCCGTGCCTATCAAAACTATTTGAAAAGGTTTTTCTTCAAAAGATTTTTCCTATTATGGAAAACACAAATAGTATTCCAGCTCATCAGTTCGGCTTTCGTGAAAGGCATGGAACAATAGAGCAAGTGAACCGCATAACTTGCGAGATAAGGAAAGCCTTTGAAGAAAAAAAATACTGCTCTGCCGTTTTTCTGGATGTCGCTCAGGCATTTGATAAAGTATGGCACGAGGGTCTTTTATATAAAATAAAATATCACCTACCAATTGTTACACACAAACTTCTAGAATCTTACCTTCTTAATCGCTACTTCAGGGTAAAATATAAGGAAACTACAACTTCTGATTATAAAATGAATGCAGGTGTTCCTCAAGGAAGTGTTCTCGGCCCCGTTCTTTATCTGATATTTACGTCGGACTTGCCGATATCTGAACATATAACTACATCAACATTTGCGGATGATACAGCTTTGATAAGCACTCACTCAGACCCTAATGTTGCCTCCTTGAGACTTAACAACCACCTTAGAGCTGTGGAGACGTGGTTCAAAAACTGGCGAATTAAAGTTAACGAACTTAAGAGCAAGCACGTTACGTTTACACTTAGAATGGGGTCATGTGCCCCTGTCTCGTTAAATGGTGTTAATATCCCACAGTCTGAGAGTGTTACATACCTTGGTATTCACTTAGACAGACGTCTTACATGGCGAAAACATTTAGAAGCCAAGAGGCTTCATATGAAGCTGAAAGCCTGCCAGTTACATTGGTTAATTAATAAGCATTCAAAACTTAGCCTTGACTCTAAGGTCATCCTGTATAATTGTATTATAAAACCAATATGGACTTATGGTATCCAACTATGGGGTACAGCCAGTATGTCTAATATTGAGCTTATACAGAGGGCACAATCGAAAATTCTAAGGATCATTACGGGAGCCCCGTGGTATGTCAGGAATATCAACATTCACGAGGACTTAAATATTCCGTTAGTAAGAGAAGAGTTTATAGGCATCAGAACGAAATACTTGGAAAAGCTTAGCAACCACCCAAACCCATTGGCGAGAGCCCTTACCCGAACCCAAACGCACACCAGACTGCAACGTGCAGACTTACCGCCCATTTAATTTAGAGGCCCGTTCTTCAAAATGGCTCCTTGGGAGTAACTAGTATTTAAGTTAGTTTTTTAAGATTTACACACTTATTGTTAGGCCAAGAATGGGCAGATTCAATAATCAGAATAATAAAGAATTTAAAAAAAAAAAAAAAAAAAAACTTTTATTTTCAAAATAGTTAAAAAACGCCCAAAACAAATGTAAGACCGCTTCATTCGAACAAAAACTAATAAAATTGGTAACACTGTTAACATTTTATATGGAAATGCCAATTTTAAGTTGAAAATTTTTATATTTTTTGGAAAGTCACTGCAAAATTATCGATAACACACGCATATTTTTTGACGTTTTAAGTTTTTTTCATGATATTGTCATACTCTTTACAAAAATTTACATTCTTGTATAGTTTTGAACGGGCTATCTACTAAATTTTTTTTTTTTTTGGAAAAATTTTCAGAACATGTTTTGAAATTTTCCATTTTGTAAAAAAGTCAATTTATCAAAAATCTGGCCACTTCAAAAAAAAAAAAATAAAAGTTTAGATGTTTATCTATCCACAAAAAAAAATCAGACATGTGTTTTTCGTTTTTTTTTTGGAGAGAATCGCATTTGAATTTTGAATTTCATAATAATTTAGTGATTTTCTTGTATATTCTTGTTTCAACATAGCGTATGAGTATTATTTATGCAAATAATTAATACTCATACAACAAGAAAATACAAGCAAATTACAAAATTGTTATGAAATTTAATATTCAAGTGAGATTTTCTTAAAAAAAAAAACGAAAAAATGAAAAATTTCAGAACAGGTTCTGAAAATTTTCTAAAACAAAAAATTTTAATCGATACCCCATGCAAAACTATACAACAATGTAAATTTTTGAGATTGTGCTGGCATCTCGAAATAAATTTGTTTTTTAAAAATATAAAAAGCAAAAACCCAATTTTCTTGGTTCCATATAGGGCTATTGCCACAACCTATTCAGATATTCACGGGACACTTGGTTTTCTGTAGTGGGATATTTGGTGTGGAATGCCTCATATCGAGGGCGAATATTAAAAACTTGCTATCGGCCGTGTTATTACACAGCAGGTTTTGAATATTCGTTCCCGAGGCTAAATATATATATGTTGCCGAGGCTCCTATGAAAAGCATAGGGCCCCAACAAAATCCTTGCATAATGTACGCTGTTGTTACTTAAGCTATGATTTCCCTTCTCCATGTATGGGCCTTCTCCTTCTTCGACTACCTTGTGGATTCCACTCTATGGTAGTTTAAGGAATGGCTAGGTGTCTTATGGTATGACCTATACAGTTCCACATTCGCCTACGTACTTCGACGGTTATAGGAAATTGCTGCCTTTCAAACAAATTAAACAGATATGACTGAAACTAAAGCGCTATCGGTTCAGCGGATCAAAAGTTATGAACGATAATGTAACGACACCTCGAAGATTTTTGAACATTCCACATAACCTAAAAAAACAAATGCTTTAATTCAGCTGCTAGTTGGCAAATGTGAACAAAATAAGTTACTGAATGGTATTAAACAAGTACAAACATATTTTTTTTAAAAAAAATTTTCTCGTATTGTTTTTTTCGCCGAAATTTTTTGTAAATTTTTTTTTTTGCAAAAAATATTTTTGACATTGTGGAGGGAATCAATACTGTCGGCAAGGCCAAATTTATCTTCTTTTACTTGTTGTTCCCGAAACCAATTTTGAATATTTAAGAACTTAACCAGACTATGACCACAGGATATGTTATTAGCAAAATTCGGCAGTCTGACTCTTTTAGTTTGGACGGCTTTCTGTGCTTTCCTTAGACGGACATACATAACTAGAATGTCTTAGATTCCATCAAGGATCTTAATATATATACCTTATGGACCGATATTTCAATGCGTTACTCATGGACCGACAAGTTGAGTGCCCTCTCATATCGGTGTTGCTAGTTTTAGAAAGGGGAGGGGTGTAGTAAATATTTATATATAAGGTTTCCCTCATAAAGTGCAAGTTTTCTTTTTTTTAATGGTTAGAATGTTTACATCAAGATAATAGAGTGCTAATTTATATCAAGTACATGCGTACTATCGGAATAACAAATAAATACCCGCCGTGGGCCATATTTAGTGCATCACTGACCTAAGTCATATTTAATGACTTGAAATGGTATTGAATATCATTGCATTGTGAAACTACAATATATGTTTAGATGTAGTTTTGATACACTATTTATTGTATAAGTATAGGTGTTGTGTGTTGTGTACTCAAATGAAGAAGTGCAAATGCCATAAAGTTACTTTAGCACTTGCATAGTCACCATCGCCATCACTAGCACCACCAACTAACTCCAACACCGCCAATTCCAGCGCAACAACAAACAGCACAAACTACATAAAATCACCGACATCATCATCATAAACTTTAAGTCCGTCTCAAAATCATTCGACCACATAGTTTTTAACTAACTAAGCAGTAAAATCAAATAAAAAAATCCAAACTCACACATGTATTAAAAAAAAACTTCAGGGACGTAAACTATGAATGCGCTGAATGAATGTCTTTTCAAGAGTCAAGCATCATCATGATGATGTCGCTCTAACTCTTGAACTGATTTGTTTAATGTGCATTTTTTTTTGTTTGTGTTCAGTTCATCTATGCTACAACTATTTTTATTGCTAAAGAGGAGCCCAATGTCTAACCCATAGTTAGTATAGAGTTGGGGTAAAGAGAGAGTGATTGTTGGCATTGTGCGCAAACGCAACCAAATCTACAAATATGTTTGTAATATTGAACAGTAACAACTTAACGCTTCAAACAGAAATTTTTGTTTGAAAGCTATAAATTTATAGATAAGTTTAACTAGCAAAAAAAAATTATAAAAAAAAATAGCATAAAATAACAAATACATTTGTAAATTGCAGTTGAAGTAAATGTGAGAATGTGTAAGTAATAGCACAGTAGGGCGTTTAGATGAAACTGCAGCGTTTAGAGTTACATTGCTTTTAAGATTTGTTTTAGCATTTTAAAGTTCTTATTACTGTTTAAAGACAAATTACAATAGAAACATAGGATCATAGGTTAGGTTAGGATTGATGGGCGTCCACAATTAGGCGAATTTACTCAGAGGCCATTACGCCCATTGTAATTCTCTTACTCGTTATTTTCCTACTCCCCCTCTGATAGAAAGGTCTTTGGTAACCCAGATTTTCTAAGATATTCTGCTTAAGACCCCCAATTAGACACTGTTTAGGCAATCCTGGTCATTGAAAAATCTTTGCCCCAAATGATTAAGGCGGCACTTCATTACATTTCATTCACACAACTCCAACAAAGTCCCATACGTGGCCGATTATACAATGTCCTGTCATTACTCTCACTATTAGTCTAACCGTCCCTTTGCTAAAAGTAGGAAGACTCTCTGTCCTCTGTCAAGTGGCGACAGGGTACGCGATATCCTGCACGAAGTCAGTGATATCCACTTATCTGTCATCGTATTTTCTTATATCCAATCAATTTCATTCAACAATTCCACTATAGAAACCAAGATTTCCGGTTCAACCAGTTCTTCCACAGACTCAGAGCCATTCCTCAGCCAATTCGTTACGACTCTATTAACCTGAGAGTCGATTTTGCTGCTGTGCACTTGATGTATTTATCTACGGGATTAATGTTTAATATAACTTCCAGGCCAGCCTGAGGTGCTGATTTAATAACACAAGCGATACCCACACACGCCAGTCTGTAGGTTGCAGAGATATGATTTATTATCCACCGATCTCCACCACACAGGGCCATCATAGGACAATATTGGTATAAATATTGCATCATACATCTAGTACACGATATACGGTTTTAGACTCTCCCTTATTCTGAAAGTTCTCCTGCTGATGTAAAAAGCACATAACGACTTATTCATTATTTCCTCTGTTTTTATCTTCCGAGAAAGCTTTGTGTCCAGGTTCACTCGTAGAAATTGCGGATCTGTAGATAGTTCCTTGCTGAATCCATCTAATTAAGGTTGATCAAACCTGTCCAACTATCAATAAGTTCATTTTGTGAACAAAACGAGTACGTTTTGGCGGGCTTAACTTATATAACGTTGTTCTTTGCCCATGTCGAGAGTAGTTTTAGCGCTGATTCCATGAGTTCGATAATCTTCGACAAAAACTTACCTTTGATTAGAATCACAACGACATCTGCGTAGGCAAGCACCTTGATAGCCATTCCGTTGAGTAAATCGAGGATCTTATTTTATTATTTTAGGTTCCACAGAAGGCGAGAGACCACTACATCTTGTGGATTGCAGCTTGTAACGACTTTCCTTGCTTCACCATCACCTATATACGAGTTAATTTACCTGCTTTTCAGCATGTTGCACGTCCATAGAGTATTAAGTATGTGTAGGGCATTAAGGATTGATGATATTTGACAGTCTTGGACGCTCCAACCACGTTTTAGAATAATTCCAAAACATATTCTTTTAGTTACATTATCATCAATCAATCCCACAACATCACTTAACGCTATCTCAACATACCTAACCTTAAGATAGGCGTGTTGTGCCTTTGCAGAAGTTGTCTGATGTCAAACCTATCAGTCATAGGTCTGTAATCATTCGCAGTTTGTGGTTTATCTTTCCCGATTTTTGAGATAAAGACCACTGTTACCAACTCTCATTCTGAGGATATATACCCCGATGTCAGGCTACCCATAAAGATAAACAGCAGCTATGGTATGATTATTCCCAGGGACTCCTTCAAGAGTAGGGCTTGAAGGAACGATATCTTACATTATTCCACCATTGTTTTGACATTCATTTATGGGAATTGCATTTGGTAAAAGTGTAATTGCAACCCAGAAAATGAGTATCCATCAGAAGTTTTCCTGACTGCTTTCTGCGAAGGTCCATCGGTCTTATTAAGATAACTTGGTTCACTTTGATCTTTGGAAAGAACTTTACGAAGCTTGGCCGCCTCCGTAATTCCCTTCAATTCTCTACAGAAGATGGCCCAATAATCTCTTTTCGCGTTTCTGGTTTCCCTCTTGAAAGTATTGAAGCTGAGACGATAATTCCAATCTTCAGTCGCATTATCTTTTTTTGCACTATTAAAAAGTTTCCAGCTTTCTATTCTAAGAAACTTTAGTTCCGTCGTCCACTACGGTTGATGGATCTTCTTTGGAGGCAAGCGCTCTGGACAGGGTTTAGGATAAGCTTCCCTATGGGTGTTAGTTACTAAACTAACAGATTTCTCCAAATCTTGTTTGCTCACCGGTTTCTCTATTTCTGTAGGCATCGGTGACTTCGAAACTTAGACCAGTTTGTTTCTTGAAACACTTTTCTCCATTGAGAGATCAATCCTGAAAAAAATTTAGTATTGGTCCGAAAAAGAGCATATTTGGAATACCCTATAGTCTGTAATTCTAACCGAGTCCGTATTTGATCCCAAAGTTATGTCAGTAAGATTGCCTGTTGATGTCAGTGCTTCCCCCAGCGTATGGTAAGCATTAGCATCTCCACCTATCAGAATATCCTATCCTTTGGTCATACAAACCTCCTTAAAGTTCGTAGATATTGTGCTGGCGCGTCATCCCATACGTGGACGCCTGGGTCAAGCGCGTCCACCGTAAGATCGCCATGACTGTAATAAGATTGAAAAAATAAATAAATGTCCTTTCTGTAGCAAATGCATCTTCGCAACCTATCTTAACCAAATGGAGAGATGAGAATGAATTTCCGCGACTTTAGTCCTCGGCCTTCTTAAACCAAGGCCACGTCTTTTGTCCCTCTCCATTAAACGCAGCAATTCCTCCATAAATGGAGTGATAATCCATATGTTCACTGTTGCCTGGTAAGAATCCTGATCAACAGTGACGACATCTACATTCATCCCAGGCCAAAGCTCATCAAGACCCTGGATGCAGTTTTTGAGAAAGCTTAACGCTTTCTCATTGCTTTAGCCCAGCTTGTTGATTGCTTCAGCCACTTGTCCTCAGACACTTGCGTTTCCCTTTATTCGCGGTTTATCCTTCGGTTTACCGCCCACAAACGTTCACGCATATGTGAATGGCATACAGTTCTGCCTGAAATATTGATGGAGATTTGTCTATGGAGAAAGCACGTTGAAGGTTAGCTCCGAAGATACCTGCTCTTGAATTCTTGTTGGTTTGCGTGGACCCGTCCGTATACCATATCCCTGTAAAATGGTCTGTGTCAACATAAGTACACATGTATGATACATAATTTTTAACTACTTAATTTCCGTAGACCAATATCTTGACAAAGTTTGAACTGCAACAACATTTATCTTAAGTGCAGATAAATTGAAGAATCCAATGGTTAACTTGACTGAACCCATTAAAGAACAAATTCTCTCTATACTCTGTGTCCATCACATATAGCTGCAACAGAAGAAAATTAAATATCAACCATGATTTAAAGTCAGATTTAAATACAGTTTTATTTATATATATTTTTTTGTGTCTTTGTCGTTGTGCTTTTGCCAGCATTTGTTTTCCAACTTCTGAAGAGTTTTACTATATGGAGTAGTGACTTTTAGAATGGAGAGAAATAAAATTATAGCGGCTAATGCTACGCAGCATAGAAGTAAAAATAATAAAAAAAAAACGTAACGCAATCTACGCCCCACTTAATGGCTAGAGTATGATTTTTTTCTACGATGCACTTAAAGAAATTATTTTTAATAAACAAAGTTAAATTAATGAGAGCTTTTAGTACACAATGCTCCGGATCGCCAATATTGACTAAAATTCCATAAGCTGTTTTTCACACTCAAATCTATTAAAAGGAGCCCGTTTTCAAGGCATATGATACTTTTCTAAAAATTAATGAACCTTAACATATTTCGCTGGTTCTTACTGTCCAGAGCTTCGAAGAATGAAATCCTTTTCGAATGAATTCTCAAAAAAATCCATTCAATTTTCATAGTCAGTGAATGCATTCGATTTCATAAATCATCATTGAATGCAGTCCTTGGAATTCATTCGATCGAATGGAAAAAAATGAATGCATTCGATTTCATGTTCATTCGATTTAGAAAAATCGAATGCATTCGATTTTTTATCATTCCATTGCGAATGCAATCGATTTTTTAAATAGATAGACCAAAACGGAGCCAAAATATGGTCCATAGTATCGCCGACTCTCTTTACATACGATGACCCTAATGGGCTCTAATTTTGAATCCAAAAAAATTGGTGTTCCCGAAAATTTTAAAAATGCACATATTAACTGCCGAAGCGACAAAAAGTGTGAAGAGTGCTGGCGATACTATGGACAAAAAAATTGGCTGTATTTTGCTCTAAGTTAGTTTTTTTAAGTTTTTTATGCAATGAATGAATAAGCCATTCGATTTTTCAAATTGAATGAAAAGAAAATCGAATGCATTCGCAAGTGAATGCATTCGATTTTAAAAAGTCGAATGAAAAAAAATCGAATGCATTCAATTTTTGAAAGTCGAATGAAAAATAAATCGAATGCATTCGATATTTATAAATCGAATGAGTCTAAAGTGAATTCATTCAATTCGCTAAAATGTGATTGGTGAATGCAGTCACTAAATTTTCATTCAGAATGCCAAATCGAATTAAGGAATGAAATCCTTCGAAGCTCTGTTACTGTCAGAGCTTTGCTAAAAAGTTTTAGGCAGCTTTTAAATAAAAGCTGAGTTAATGAATTTATAACCTTTATATATAATTTTTATTTTAAATGATCTATTTTTTTTTAAAGAAGCCTTAATTTTCTTTCAGTGTATATATGTTTTTAAACTCTTTTTTATATATATTTTTTCATGTGCTAATGTACAACTTATTTGCACATCTATTGCACATAAAGGGGCGCGGTAAGTAACATGATGTCGGTAAAGTTTTTTCTTCACTATTATTTTTTGTAAATAAAATAAAGTTTAGAAAAACTAAAACAACACAACAAAAAACCAAACGTTGTTGACGACAACAGCGTCATTTGTTGCTGTGCCATACATTCACTACAGTTTTTCTACGTTCAAATAAAGTCAGCAACATATAAAAAACAAGTAAAAAAGTTAAATTCGGCCTTGTCGATGGTATCGATACCCTCCACAATGTAAAAAGGGCTATAGCAAAAAATTTTGTTAAAAAAAATTTTGGTTAAAAAAATTGGTATATAAAATAATTTTGAGAAAAAATAATTTTTTAAAAAAACAATCGACAAAAAAAAAAAAAATTTGAAAAAAAATTTGTTGCAAAAAAATATGTTTGTACTTGTTTAAATACCATTCGCGTATTTTTCCCAGAATGTTTTTTTTTACCGAATTCTCCTACATTATAAATTTTACGATTCTAGGACCATTTTTTAGGAAATATAAAAAGTTTCTATGATTACTATTGCAGACACAAAAAAAGTACCAAAACGTGTACTTTCGGTACTTTTTATAAAAGGTTCTTTATATTAAAGGTAATTTTTATAAAAGGTACTTTTTACAAAATGTAATTTTTATAAAAGGTACTTTTTACAAAATGTATTTTTTATAAAGGGTACTTTTTATAAAAGGTACTTTTTATACAAGGTAATTTTTATAAAAGGTACTTCGTATAAAAGGTACTTTTTATAAAATGTACTTTTTATAAAGGTACTTTTTATAAAGTTATTTTTTATAAAAGTACTTTTTATAAAAGGTACCTTTTATAAAAGGTACTTTTTATAAAAGGTACTTTTTATAAAAGGTACTTTGAATAAAAGGTACTTTTTATAAAAGGTACTTTTTATAAAAGGTACTTTTTATAAAAGGTACTTTTTATAAAAGGTACTTTTTATAAAAGGTACTTCTTATAAAAGGTACTTTTTATAAAAAGTACTATTTTTAAAAGGTACTTCTTATAAAAGGTATTTTTTATAAAGGGTATTTTTATAAAAGGTACTTTTTATAAAAGGTACTTTTTATAAAAAGAACTTATTATAAAAGGTACTTTTTATAAAAGGTACTTTTTATAATAGGTACTTTTTATAAAAGGTACTTTTTATAAAAGGTACTTTTTATAGAAGGTACTTTTTATAAAAGGTTATTTTTTATAAAAGGTACTTTTTATAAAAGGTTATTTTTTATAAAAGGTACTTTTTATAAAAGGTACTTTTTATAAAAGGTACTTTTTATAAAAGGTACTTTTTATCAAAGGTACTTTTTATAAAAGATAATTTGTATAAAAGGTACTTTTTATAAAAAGTACTTTTATAAAAGGTACTTTTTATAAAAGATACTTTTTATAAAAGGTACTTTTAATAAAAGGTACTTTTTATAAAAGAAACTTTTTATAAAAGGTACTTTTTATAAAAGGTACTTTTTATAAAAGGTACTTTTTATAAAAGGTACTTTTTATAAAAGGTACTTTTTATAAAAGGTACTTTTTATAAAAGGTACTTTTTATAAAAGGTACTTTTTATAAAAGGTACTTTTTATAAAAGGTACTTTTTATAAAAGGTACTTTTTATAAAAGGTACTTTTTATAAAAGGTACTTTTTATAAAAGGTACTTTTTATAAAAGGTACTTTTTATAAAAGGTACTTTTTATAAAAGGTACTTTTTATAAAAGGTACTTTTTACAAAAGGTACTTTTTATAAAAGGTACTTTTAAAAAAGGTACTTTTTAAAAAAGGTACTTTTTATAAAAGGTACTTTTTATAAAAGGTACTTTTTATAAAAGGTACTTTTTATAAAAGGTACTTTTTATAAAAAGTACTTTTTATAAAAGGTACTTTTTATAAAAGCTACTTTTTATAAAAGATACTTTTTATAAAAGATACTTTATATAAAAGGTACTTTTTATAAGAGGTACTTTTTATAAAAGGTACTTTTAATAAAGGTACTTTTAATAAAGGTACTTTTTAAAAAAGGTGTTTCTTATTAAAGGTACTCTTTATAAAAGGTACTTTTAATAAAGGTACTTTTTATAAAAAGTACTTTTATAAAAGGTACTTATTTTTATAAAAGGTACTTTGTATAAAAGTTACTTTTTATAAAAGGTACTTTTTATAAAAGGTACTTTTTATAAAAGGTACTTTTTATAAAAGGTACTTTTTATAAAAGGTACTTTTTGTAAAAGGTTCTTTTTATAAAAGGTTCTTTTTATAAAGGGTACTTTTTATAAAAGGTACTTTTTATAAAAGGTACTTTTTATAAAAGGTACTTTTTATAAAAGGTACTATTTATAAAAGGTACTTTTTATAAAAGGTACTTTTTATAAAAGGTACTTTTTATAAAAGGTACTTTTTATAAAAGGTACTTTTTATAAAAGGTACTTTTTATAAAAGGTACTTTTTATAAAAGGTACTTTTTATAAAAGGTACTTTTTATAAAAGGTACTTTTTATAAAAGGTACTTTTTATAAAAGGTACTTTTTATAAAAGGTACTTTTTATAAAAGGTACTTTTTATAAAAGGTACTTTTTATAAAAGGTACTTTTTATAAAAGGTACTTTTTATAAAAGGTACTTTTTATAAAAGGTACTTTTTATAAAAGGTACTTTTTATAAAAGGTACTTTTTATAAAAGGTACTTTTTATAAAAGGTACTTTTTATAAAAGGTACTTTTTATAAAAGGTACTTTTTATAAAAGGTACTTTTTATAAAAGGTACTTTTTATAAAAGGTACTTTTTATAAAAGGTACTTTTTATAAAAGGTACTTTTTATAAAAGGTACTTTTTATAAAAGGTACTTTTTATAAAAGGTACTTTTTATAAAAGGTGCTTTTTATAAAAGGTACTGTTTATAAAAGGTACTTTTTATAAAAGGTACTTTTTATAAAAGGTACTTTTTATAAAAGGTACTTTTTATAAAAGGTACTTTTTATAAAAGGTACTTTTTATAAAAGGTACTTTTTATAAAAGGTACTTTTTATAAAAGGTACTTTTTATAAAAGGTACTTTTTATAAAAGGTACTTTTTATAATAGATAATTTTTATTAAAGGTACTTTTTATAACTAGAGTGGTCTAATGTGAGACCAGCCCCCATTAATTTTTTCCCCTGAATTTTTTTTTTAAACATACTTAGCACTTTCTCCACTTCGTCAGGGGCCACTCACTTAAGGTTAAATTTTTAAAATGTTTGCTCCTACCGCTTAAGCTGTTTTAGGGTCGAACCTGAATCAAATTGCGTCGCGCAAGACGTAAAAAAAAAAACAAAAACAAACACATCAAATTTTATATTTTTACGTCCGTTTGTACGTCAAACGGACGTCACATTTAAATATTAGAAACGAAAAATTATTGGGCGTTACGTCTTACGCGACGCAATTTGATTCAGGTTGGACGCTTAGAAGTTACAAACCAAATAACAATTTCATATAAATTCGTCCATATAGTAGAGTGCATTAAAATTAAGTTTACAACAGCAATGAATTCGTCGTCGTTGCTGTATTAGTAGTCATCAACATCGTATTCGTCGTCATCATTATCATCATCATTGTAGTTGTTATTGCTGCCGATGATGATGATTATGATGATGACGAAGTTTAAAATCTGTTTGTATTTAGTAGAGTATAAAATGAAGTAGTTGCGCGTTAAACATAAAATCAGTTGACCTCCATTGACCTCGTTTCGCTAAAGTTTTTTTATTTTATATTTTTCTTTTTTTCCCCATACATACATATGTTTGTGTTCGTATAGTATTATAATTTTTTGTTGTTTTTTTTTTTTTGTTTGTATTTTCCAATAGATTTAAAAGCTTTCTTTAACATTTATTGATCGTTATTATTTTGACTTTAGGTAAAAGAAAAACTTTAATTGATTTTATTGTAAAGTTGATTTTTTTCCTTTTTTTCTTTGTGGAAATGAAAACGTTGTGTGACTCTATCAAAGGACTTTTAATGTACAGCTAAGGGCAAAATTATAGCAGGTTTTCTAATGTAGCAGTTAAATTGAAATTTTTTGAAAAGTCATTTTCGAATTTAATAAGAATTTTTGAAAAACTTTTTTCTGACGGAAAAATCTGTGTATAAAATCGGTGTATAACGGTTTTAATTTTAAGTCCAAGACACACCATTTGGGAGTAAAAATATTTAATAATGTTTTTGAAAAAAATTTCTAAGCCCTGAAATTTCCTCAAATTTTATTTTTCCTAAAATCATTTTTTATTAAATTTTGAAGTCGATCTAGAGGTGACCCTCTGTATGTGGAAACCATTTTTCCACACTTTTAGATCGGGGAGCACGATTTTAACGCCATTTTTTTGGTTTGTTTTCCACTTCAGACCAAGTTAAACTAAAATTTAATTTTTAATTTTTAATTTTTTTTTAATTTTTAATTAAAAAAAAAAATCTCAAAAATAAAAAAAAATTTAAAATATTATTATTTTTTTTAAATTTTTTTGGAAGTTAAAAAAAACCAAGTAGTGTTTACCGGAAAATGGCTCCCAAGTCCAATCATGGATCGATTTGATTTGTATTTTGTTAGATCTTTAATAAGTGTAGAAACCACAGAACACAGAACAACTAAAATAATTGCATTATTTGTGTTGCAAACCAATGTAACAAATATCGGGAAAAATTTTTATATGGGGACTAACAATAAGTCCAAAAATTGTTAACTTATATTAAGATTTGATTAGGTTACTACAGTACACGTTTAATACCTACAATCAGAAAAAATTAATTAAAAAATGGGAAAATTTACTAAATCCAAGGAAAATTGATAATGATTTGCCATGTATTCCTCTTTTTTATTCCATATTTTTCTTAAAAAAAAGGTCCAATTTGACCTAGAAAATGGGAAAAATTTCTCATTATTTAGTTAAAAAAAAACATTTTTGATGAGTACATTTTTCCCAAATATTAGTAAATTTCAAGATTTTTATTGCTTTATTTATAGAATATCATGTGAATACACACATAATTCTTATTTTTATTGTAAATAAATATAAAAAAACGTTTGTTTTTATAGTCAAATAATAAATTTTATTATTCTTTAAAGTTAAATTACAACAAAGACTCTGTCTTTGACGTTTGGAATGGGATTATGGGAAAACACGCCAAAGTCAAGGCCTTTATTGTGACTAAAGCATTATTTTCTCTCTAACACATACATGTGTAGAAAAAAGTGTAAACATTAAATTTATTACTTGTTATACATGATCAAACTTTTTTATTCATATACTTCAAATAATAAACCAAATGTGAATTGCACAAGCAAGCATGAAAATAAAGTAAATCAATATTTTTCCCAAATTATGAAAAATTTACTAAAACAGTGGAAAAAAAACTTACTCAAATTAAAGAAGATAAATATGATGAACTAGTTGGTAGAAAACTACGTCATAAAACTTAATTTTTTGAACTAAATTCTGTTTTAAGAAATATTTCTTAAGAATAATTTTTTTTTTTTTTCATATATTTAGGAAAAATTCCTTTGGCAGTAAGAATTTCTTTCATATATTAGGGAATTCCATTTAAGGAAAATTATGGACTATTTACACGGTGAGCCTCAGCGATGTTTAGGTTCGACTTTAGTGTCGACGAAAAGTGTAAACACCGTTCGATTTCTACTTAATTAAATGTCACAAAACTTTTTATAGCGAAATCGTAGCTGCTCGCATTCGCGAGATATCGCAAAATTAATGTTTTTGTATTTTCTAAAATTTTGACAATGAAGTTTTTTAAATGTCTTCAAAACATGTGTATGCAGTATTAATTGTATTTATTTACAGGTCACAAAACAGTTAAGATCGAAATCATACCTTATCTATTTCGCGAGAAATCGCAAAAATAAAAAAAAAAATAAAATATTTTTCGCGTAAATTAACTGTCAAGATATAGATTTGAGCAGTTTTACTACTTTTAGCCACATAAAATTTAAGCTGCATTAGAGTTGTCAACTATTCGGCATATTTCAAAAACCGGTTTTCGAATAGTTAAAAAAACCTCCGTTTTTTGAAAACCGGTTTTCGGTTTTTTTATTTGAAAACCGGTTCGAATAACCGGTTTTTCGGTTTTTTTAATAAAAATTGTTAAAAACATTAAATAAATAGGTTTTAATTTGTTTTTAACAAAAAAAAGAGAAAAAATAATTGTACACAATTTATTCTTATTAAATAAATCAAATTCAAAGCTTAAAACAACAAAATATACATATTTTTTATGTAAGTTAATAAAATGTTTTTAATTTATAGTAATAGAAATTATAGGGTCAGTCACTATAAAATGGAACTTTTAATCAGTACAATAAGGACTTAAAAACATTTAAAAAATACATTTAAAACACAACATTTTTCTTGTTAGTGTTTCTTCACAACCGCGTCTTTTAACCAGAGTTATAGAGTAAGGAATTGACAGATTGGTAGATCTGGCATCACCAAAAATAACTGGAAAAATCTGGTAATACCACACTAAAGTTTAAACGTAAAGCAAAGAGAGACAAAAAGCAATCTGCATTCTTACTGTATAACTGGTATCTCCCGAGTAAAAATTTTCTGGTCTAATCATATATAATTTGATACAATCTTATATGAGTTAATATGCTTCCGTATAAATTTATATAAAATTTTATCTATCACTTTGATACGGTTGATCCACTTTATATGGTTAGATATTGCTCCATATATGATTAGATTCGTATTTTGGTTTTGCTCATCAAATTATATAAAAATATATATTATAAGATCAATTTGATCTAATTAGATTTGACCAAATTCAGGATCAAATTGTATAAATTTTTATATTTTTTGATCTAAAGTAATACAATTAGATATTATTTGATACAACCATTTTACGGATCAAATTAGATCTATTTAGTAAAATTAGCATAATATTTTTACTAGGGCTTCCATTTCGCGCAGATTTCGATTTGTGATAAAATTTCTTAAACAATACCATATGGTTTTTGTTTACTACTGTTCCAAACACCATTTGTTACCCTACTCTATCAGCCTTACCACAAGAAAATAAAATAAATTTAAAATGAGCTTTTAATTTTATTTCCATACAAATTGTTTTTGTTTTTAAAATCGACTTTCAAAAAATGTATTGAAAATTTGAAATTTAAAATAAAACTTTTGTTAAAATAGACTTTTTGTTTTCTTGTGGTACGGGCCTATAACTCTGCTTTTAACCTTCTTATTTATTACTGAATTAAGAAACAAAATTTCAAATATTTACAGAGTTGTATTTTACAAAATTTGTAACAAATGATGACAAAAAATGAAGTATTATATATTCGAAAATGTCGAATAATTCGACACAATAAAACCGGTTTTTCGAATATCTAGAAAACAACCGGTTTTAAAAAACCGGCTTGGAAAAACCGGAAAAAAGCGAAAAAACCGGTTTTTCGAATAATTCGGAAACCGGTTTTGACAACTCTAAGCTGCATACAATATATTTGTCGTTTCTTGATATTTTCCCTTTTTTTTAGACACTAAAGAAAAAATAAATTAATTAATATAAAATTGATCATCTATAATTTTTATGCTTGCAGTTTATCAACTTTAATAACCTCGAATTCAAACTGCATACCACATTTTTGTCATTAATTGAAGTAAATGTTTTTACAGACCAAAAATAACACAAAGTAATGAATAAATAGTAGTTAGGGAGTTTTTTAGCGATATCTCGAAAAATTAAGCAGCTAGAATTTAAATATTAACAGCATTATCACCGTTAATCAATAGCAAATCAAACTGCATTTCGTGTTTTTCAACAATGTTAAAGAAACTCCTTTTATTAATCAAAACAAAAAATACCCCCAAAAAGCTGTTTTTTCGTTATTTCTCGCGAAAGTGAGCAGCTATAATTTTTTTGTGGGCAGTTTCAATTTCTTCCAACATGCTCAAATCATACTGCATACGACTTATTTTTTATTATTACTTAAGAACCTGTTTTAAAAAATAAATAAATTATAATCGCGAAATTTAGCACATACAATTTCGATGTCAACAGCTGTGTGACCTTTGAACAAGCACAAGTTAAACCTATCTAAAGATAAAAAACGAAAACAACAACAGCAAGAAATTAATTTCGCGATTTTTCGCGAACTAAAGAAGATAGGATTTTGATGTTTACTGTTTTGTGAACTTTAAATAAGTACAATTAAAACTGTATACTCAGTTTTTGAAAATATTTAAAAAACTTCAATGTCAATTTTTTAAAAAATACAAAAACACTAATTTCACGTTATCTCGCGAATGCGAGCAGTTACGATTTCGCTGTTAACAGTTTTGTGACATTTAATCTTGTAGTAGAAATCGAACTGCGCTTATACTTTTCGTCGACACTATACGAAAAATTTCGTATAATCTGAGAATTTTTTACACGAAAAATTTCTCAAAGTCATAGAGCTTTTCTGTTCAAAAAAATAGCAAAATTTGAAAATTTTCTTTGCAAAAAATGTTTTAAATCGTAAGTACAATTGAATTTTTCTATGGTTCAAATGTCTTGGAATTTTAAAAATTTTTGTTTAAAAACTGAAAAACTAAAAAAATTTCCCACAATTTAAGTAATTTTTCATACCAAAAATGTCTCAAAATCTTTGATTTTATTATGATAATATGTATCATAGAAGCGGAGAATTTTGTATATCAAAAATGTTCTTAGAAGTTTTCTGCATAAATATGATTTATAATCCAAAAGCTTTTTATAAGCTTTGTATATGACCAATTGATAAAGGTGTCCCAGAGTTTTGAGTTTTTATGCGTAAAGTAAATTTAAAAATTTTTAAAGAAAAGTTTCATAAATTTTCAAATTCTTAAAAAAAATAATAATTCCACTTCTTTTTAATCTTAAATTTAAAATAAATGTCTTGTTTTCTAAAAATAAAAAAATAAAGGCTCAAAAACTTTGAAGCGAAAAAGGGAATATAAAAAAAGGAAAAAGTTTTTCCCCCATATTTTTTCTGTGTAAGACAAATGTGTCAAAGTTAAGAAAATATCGGAAAATTTCAAACAGCTAAGAAAAAGGTCAGAAAAAATCCGAAAAATTCCGTTAATCGGGTAACCGATTACTTTGGTCCGTTAACTGTTTGAATAATTCAAAATTTCCGATTTTTAAATAACAAAAAAATTGTTTTAATTAAAATTTAACAGTGGTCAAGTAAAATTAAATCAAAATTGTTGTTTTGAGTAGGTTTATTCCAGCTCGAGGTCATTATTTCCTTTACTAATTAACCCCCCGTTTCTGTAATACGGACGCCATTCGTTCGTGACGAATTTGTGTGTATTTTGTTATTGTAACAAAAACAAAATACATGCAAATTCGTCGAAGACGAATGGCGTTCGTATTACAGAAACTGGGGGTTAAACTAAGATATTCTCATAGAATAATTTTCAAGAATTTTTTTTTTTTGTTTTTAAAATTATTTATGTTGGTCATTTTTGAAAGGCTTAATCGACACGTGTTTCAAAATATTTGCTAAATAATATAAACAATGGAATCTGACAAATTCCAAATCACGTGTCGATTAAGTCTGGCAAAAATGACCAACATAAGTAAATTTAAGAACAGAAAAATATTTTTTTTGAAAATTATTCTATGAGAATATCATAGTTTTAATTAGTATAGGAAATAATGACCTCAAGCTAGAATAAACCTACTAAAAACATAATATTTTAAAAGTCAACAAAACAATTTTTATTTGTTAATAAAAATTAATTAGAATTGTAAAGTGTTATTATAACAAAATAGCGATTTTACTTGTTAAAACAAATTATAAAAGACCAATTTTGCATTATTTGACCATTTTTCTTTATATCCTCTCTCCAAAAGTTTACAAAAATATCTACACTTCCTTTATTTAAAGCCATTGCGATGTTCAGTAATGCAATTCGGAAGTAGTTTTTTTGTAATTAACTATTTAATATGTTGAAAACATTTTGAAAGATGTTAAATATATTTAACTCAAACCATATTTTATAAATGGTAAAGTAAACAGAAAAAAAACTACCATTCATGACAATCGCCCCATTTCCGCCTTCATACTAAAAACTACAAAAAAAAAAACAATAACATGATCGTGGTGTATATGTACCATAAATCTAACACCTTATGAAATAAAAATAAAAACTTTCTATTAATACATTTTTTACATAAAACGTCCAAGTTGTACAAAAAAACTTAAAAACCAAAACAATTTCACTTTAAAAGAAATAAAAACAAAAAAAAAAGATATTTAAAGTTTGTTGTTATTATTTAAAAACAAAAAAAGAAATATATTATTAACAATAGAAGGCTGGAGAGATGGATAAAGAAATTTTTAAATGAACAAACCAACGAATGGGGGGAAAAAATATATGACAGATAGATAACCGTTAAAAATTATACACGTACACTCAAAAAAAAAAATATTAAGTTAGTAAAAAAAATCTTTAAAACGTCAGACACTTACTCTGAAGAAACCTACATGAGGAAAAAGAAAACAAAAGAAATAAAAACGCGTACTTATTTGACATGCATTACAGTTAACCCAAACAACAACCCAAGCAGCAGCAAACCTAGCAGCAGCAACACAACAACAACAAACAATAAAAATAATCAAACCGACAAGTTACAAAAATATTTGAACCCGCCATCACCAATACACTACACTATCTTCAACAGCAACAATAACAACAGCAAACATCAACTCTAGCAAAACCAGGTGAAGATAATATGGAGTTCACACTAGCGACTTTAAACAAGTTGTTTAACAAAACACCAGTAACAGAATAAAAACGTAATGGATACAGAACAAAGACTTTTTTAAACATCTCACTCTTAAACACTTCAAAACAGCAAGTGTGAACGCCGTATAATAAGAAACTATAAACGTGACAGAAGTAACAGCAATAGCAACAGCAACAACAACATACAATTTTAACTTAACAACATTAGCAAAAAAGTAGTGCTTTAAAAACAATAACAACACAAAATATTAACTACAATTTAAAAGAAACAAAACTTAAAGACAATTGAGAAATCTAACCAACTACAACTTTAGACGATTTTTATTTAAATGCGCTACTCTGGGTTTTACGGCAATACATGTTTGCGATTTGGTTCGTAAAAAAGCGAATACAGAAAATAGAGTGAAAAAATATCCAATGTCGGTGATATTAAATGTTCCCCACCCAGAAACAAAATTCATCAACTTACTTTTGGGCATATGCAAACAATTTGTGTTGCAACATTCTTCTTCGGATTCGCTGAATTGTCATGTGTCTGTATTTGATTATAAGATTCCAACTACAGTAGATCTGATAAACCAAATTATGACGACACAGTTTAACGTATCCTATGCAAATGAAGGAGATCAATAAAATGAAGGTTAGGTTAGGTTGGATGGGCGTCCGCCAATTTGGCGAATTCACTCGGAGGTCATAAGGCCCATTGTGATTCCCTTAATTGTAATTTCCCTCTGATACAAAAACTTTTTAACTTCTTCAACCACCAAGATTCTAGATATTCTGCTGGAGATGTCAATGATACACTGTTTAGGCAATCTAGGTCATCCAAAAATCTTTGGCCCAAATGCTTAAGGCGGCTTCTTTTCAAACCCGGAAATTCACACACCAAGTGCTTCACTGTCTCCTCCTCCTCAGCTTCTCCACAGTTTCTATAACAGTCCCTATCGGCAATTCCCATAAGTACTGCTATTATAAAGTGTCCTATAAGTACTCCCACTAATATGCTAACTGTCATCGAATTTTTAACAGCGAATTTCTGATATTTAAACATTTAGTTTGACATTAGTTTTGGTGACAACAGTATTCATCTTACAAGACCATATACCCTTTATAGATAAATCATGAGATATTTGGAATTGACAGATCATTAACTCCGAGTTTTCTTTATTTTAATATCAGTTTTTATCGAATTTTTTGGAATTGAACAATTCCAAAAAATCTGAGTATTTCGGAATTTACATTTCAAGACCTGAAACCAAAATTTACTATAGTTTTAATTTCTTTTTTGATTTGTACCGTCTTTGAGAAACTTTTTAAACGAGAAATTTGTATATAAAACCTATTTACTCTTTCAAAGGCAAATCTCAACAACCAGAATATTTTAAATATCTTAAAATATCCAGGTATGATTTTGAAAGCCTGAATTCCAATTGGTATCCTAACTAACATCACTATCCAGTTAAATCGAATATTAATGTGCATTGGGAACCATATTACCCAAATATCAAACTGCTGCGCGTCCAGCTAAAATCAGTTCCAGTTTTTAGGAACGTAAGCTCCAGGTACTTGACAAAGGCTAGATTGTCAAAAAAATGTTAACTGCTGTTGTGGACAAAAAATTCCGTCTTTATTGCAAACACCTCTGTCGAATAAACACTACAATAATTCGGAAATGTTTGAAACAGTCATAGTCCAAGTGCACAGTTTAAACTTCGTAAAATATATTTTTCTTGTTACAGCATCGTATTTCGATGTTACACGATTTATTAATCTACGATTGTTTTACAGGGTTCTTTATTGTTATATATTCTTTAACCCTTTGACGACCATACATTTTCTGCCGAGGCGATTTTGATTTTCAGTTCATTGTCTTAATCTTTGACCTAATAAAAGTAACTAAACAAAAAATTGGACCCCTAACCACTCTCCTTACCCTTAATTTTTCATGGGGAAAATTTTACCCTTCGACGATTACGCAGTTCTGGCCAAAGCTATTTGCTATTCGCTGTGATTTTTAAGATCTAAAACTCTATTGTAGTTATTCTTCAAGAATGTGGACCTATAAACCCCCTTCTTGACCCCAATTTTGCTTGACAAGTATAGAACCTTTTGTCCCTAAAATAGAGATTTTTATTTTACAAACTTTGGCGACTTACAGTGAGTAAGGGGATAAAGTTAGAGACTAACTGAAAACTAGACTTTTATTGCCATAACACTCCCCTACAATTCACCTTTTAGCACATTTGCCCTATCACTTACCTGAACCAAAATAATCGCCAAAAACCATTTGGCAAGTATACTTGCCTGTGGTCGTCAAAGGGTTAACATAAAAACCTTTCCAAAGCCATTTAGGTCATCACCTCAAGCGTTTGCCGGATAGATATTTAAATCATATTAACATTCGTTTACAGTCTTAGAGCTCTGAAGGTCGTAAAATTTAACACGAACAAATCAGAATGTATCTGAATACGATCCTTAACAAATCCGACAACACACGGTCAAGCTTTTTTGGGTCCCTGGACACAGTAAAGTTTTTGAAAATGAATTACCTAATGAATGTGAAAGAATGACTTTGATTTAATGGGAGAACAGGAGAAAAATTTTCTCCCTCGAAAATTTTATGGAGTCATTTGGATATCATATCGAAATTTTGGGACCCCTTCACATCGAACAAAAAATGATAGTCAAAAAGTTTTTTGGAATGAATTTGGAATTGAATGTGAAAGAATGATTTTGATTTAATGGGAAAACAGGTGAAACCGTATGTCAGTTGCTCCTGTAGAGGTAATGAACAGAATGATGATATTACTGAAAATGAGATAAACGATATCTTCAACTATGTGTATGGTATCGTGGACCCTATAGTCGATACCAATTCTTAGAGTTCAAAAGTCTTCTTTCATTGGAAAGTGGACGGTCTCTACCTATTGGTGAAGGACTGACAGGGCACTGTATTATAGTCCGAATGCCAGTAAAAGTGGGAACCTATAGGATTAAGGAATATTTTATCGGTTTTGGCGAAGTAAAAGAATCGAAGTGAAAAATGTCCGGAACCAAAGGAAGCAAAGATTTTCTTATGATCTGAACACCCTTAATGATGTCTCTATGCATAGTCCAAACATAGGTCAAAAACAACCTTTTAGGTATAGGAGAAAACATTTAAGGGAATCGCAATGGGCCGTATAGCATCCGAATAAACTCGAGAAATGGCAGGCACCCATCTTGCATTACCACTATTGAATGTTTGTGTCCTAAAAAACGTATGAATCTTTGTATAGGGAGTGGATTTGCAAAATGTACGACAAAACACAAAAAACTAAAATGTTCTCTATAACTTCAAATATATCTCTATTACAAGAGCTAACCCAGCGAAACGTCGGGAAGCGTATAACTTTTTTTGAGCGATATAACTTTCCGCGGTAAGCAGAACCCCCGCCGATTTGTATTGTTGCACAGTGCTATTTACTGTTAGATTACAATGGAATTCACAATTTTTTTTACTCAATATTTAAACTAGTGATGGGCACATGAGTAGATTAGAGCGTGATTCACGTGAATCACGCTTGATCACGCGTGAGTGTGACTGAATTCAAATTTACTCACGTGATTGTGAGTGAGTGTGAGTGAAGAAAAAAAATTGCGTGAGTGAGTGTGCGTAAGTAAGATGTTTGCGTGAGTGAGTGCGCGTGAGTCCACTTTTTTGCGTGAGTTTGCGTGATTTATTTCTCTTTATATTTCCTTTCGTACCAAAAAAAGCAACAAAAAAAATGTAAAATTTGGCTTAACTTAAGATTTCGTCCCGAAAAAAGCAAACAAAATGTTAAATTTCGCTGAACTTTAAATTTTGCTGAAAATTTTTAAAGATTTTTGAAATTATAGTTTTTGAAATTTGTTTTGTATAAATAAGAGTTTCGTGAGTGTGAGTCAACGTGAGTGTGAGTCAACGTGAGTGTGAGTCAACGTGAGTGTGAGTGCAGCTTGCGTGAGTGCACGTGAGTGTGAGTTGTTTTAAATTTACTCACGTGATTGTAAGTAGAAAAAATATGCACGTGAGTGAGTGTGCGTGATTCAAAAACTCCTGTTGTGAGCGTGAGTCAAAAATCACTCACGCGCCTATCTCTAATTCAAACCTTTCGAAATTCGTAATTGTATGATTTTAATATGTAAATCTCTCAAAATTCACTATTATTTGACTGCACTTTAAGATTGATTCTTAAGAAACTCACGAATGTTTGAATAAATTTTCACAGTTAGAACTCCATGGAACAAATGATTGTTCATCACTTGGTAAAACTTTCGAAACTTTAACTTGCCTCTGTAGTTGATGCTAGAAGCAACCGTCGATATATTCATTATACAATTCCCTATTTGAGTATTATATTTATTAAGTGTCCTACTTCATATTAGAACCTTTCAAAAACCACGATTGTTTGACTAGCTTTAGTAATTTAATAACTTAATTAACAATGATGTAAGAATCTTTTGAAATTATCGATTAAAATCTAGAGACAAATCTCTTGATTGTTGAAAGTTTCAAAATCTAGTTATCAACATTTAGTAAAATCTTAAAAATTGTTAATTTGGGTTCCATATCAGATCCTTTTGGAACCTTTTATGTTACGATTACATCCATTAATGTTTTAGCCCAGACTCAAATCTGTTTATTGTTAGCATCATGTGATATCCTTGATACTTGAACTTCGTTCTTAAACATCGAAAACTTTTAAGCTTCATAATTTTAAGGTTTGAAATACACCATTGCACGGTGGTCAATTCCGGCCAAAAATCATTTTATTTTTTTATTAAATCTTGATGAACTTTTGATGCTATATTATAGCTAATACTTCAAAACATACAACTTAAATCTTTTTTTGGGCCTTGTAACACTATATTATTGTCCATAGTGGTGCAAAGTTGAGTATTTTTTGCTTCTTATTTCAGCTTTTTTTAAAATGTATATTTTAATTCTCAATAAAAGTTGGCTATGCATTTTTCTTCACATTATTTTTGTAAGTTCGGACATGGGTTTTTAATTCCTGTAGTAAATAATCATTCCATGTGGTTTTTGCAGATTTTTTGTGCGTTTTTGTCTTAAAGTGATGTGTATGAAAATTATATAAAAATTAAAAAAAAACTCTAAAAAAAATAAATTTTGAAAGACCATAAAAATCAATTAGAGGCTATTAGAGGTTAGCTGTAAAAGGCAGTTTGTACCTTTAACTATTAAAAGTAAGTATTTTAAATTTCAGCCCCTACTTTTACCGATTCTTTAAACCAGAGCATTTTTAGTGGACTCATTTTTTACAAATGGTGGACTTTTTTAAACCTACAAACTCCACCAAAATAGGGAATGTGAATATATACTAACTTAAAACCCATAGATTTGCGTTAAAAAAAAATGAAATAAAAAAAAGTGTGGTTTAAGGTGGGTTGGAACTAAAAAACAGCCTTAATGTTAGCAATTTTTAAACAGCTAAAAAATAAATACGTAATAGTAGTATTATTTTATTCTGTTTTTTCATTTGAAAGAAAGAACATTTTAGCATTTTTAAAAATTTCATAACACAAAATTTGGTCAACTAGAATTTTCAGGGTTGCCAGTTAATCGTATGTTATTTTTTTAAAGGGAAAAATTGTCTGCATTAAAAAATATGTCATCAAAATCGGTTTAGTTGTTTTTGCTGTACAACTGCGGCCATTTTGTCCTTTAAAAAATAGCATTACACAATTAACTGGAAACCCTGGCAATTCTATGTCTTTTAAACTTTTAAAAATATTACGATTGTTAATATTTCAAATAAAAAAACAGAATTAAAAAGGATTGCGTATCTATTTTTTTAACAAATTGCTAACACTAAGGCTGTTTCTTTTAGTTCCAACCCCCACCTTAATTAGTTTGATACATTTGACACGTCTATGCTTAGTTGGCCAACCACTATTTTTGTATGTCCAACGTTTTGAAAAGAGATCAGATATATTATTCTTAATTCGGATATAAAATTATTGCTGTTTATATGCAGACATGCTTGATACATTTGGGACGTCCATGATTATTTGGCCAACCACTGTATTTGTAGGTCCAACATTTGGGAAAGGTATCAGATATGTTATTCTTAATTCGAATATTAAATTTAAGCTGTTTACATGCAGAAATAAAGAAGTTATTGATTTTTGGCCGGAATTGACCACCGTGCATTGCTTAACTTAATCTACAAAGATTTTCAAAGACATACTCCTTTTTAAAATTAGACGGCTAAACTGAATCGGTTAGTATCAACCTTACAGTTTTAACTTTTTTTAAAAATATGTAAAAGCAAAAAAAGTTCATTCATATTCAGTTATGAAATTTGAAAAAAAACAACACTCTAAAACATAGAAAAAAAGAAATAGTAGTCAAAAAAGCATCGCATCATATCATAACTGACTACTCGTATCTAACGTTTGAATGTATCACATAGCTCACAATCAGTGATCATGGAGTTGTGCCAAAGTTGTTGGTTTGTTGGCTGGCTGGTTGGCTGTTGACTATTGTTATGATACATACTCGTAGTTTATACTCACTCGTACTTACTTACTCAGTCACTTATTCACTCACTCACTCACTTATTTACTGATAAGTTTCATACACATCATAACACTTTTGCCGGCATTTAATGAAGTTGGTGGCCGCATTTAATGCCAAAACAATACAAAAACAATAAGCAACAGCAACAAATCCAACTATGAAAACTTTTTAAATTTATATACAACATAATGATGGCGTATAAAGTTGATTATAATAACGGTGATGATGATGATGACGATGTTAATGAATATCATCATGATTATAAAACAAATAGAAATAAAATTGTTTTTTTTTTCTTTCAATCTCAGATTGCCTTTTATAATTTTTTTTTTATATTTTGAAAACAGTAATTACTTGAGACAATAATGATGAATAGTTTAACCATTAAATTGTTAGAAACTAAATATTTTGAAATTATTAAATGATCAATTGAGAAGTGGACCAAGGAAATTGAATGATATTAAGGGAAATAGATCATGTTCTTTGCTAGAAACTTTAAAAACACATTAATTGTTTTTTCATTTACTCTCTCTCTCGAGAGAGATAGAGGAATGATGGTTTAAGAAGATGATTCGGTATTAGATCATTTTAAGCACTGACAATTATACACTATTTTTTCGTTTCAAGATTATTAAGCATTGAGTTTCAAGATTATTAAGCATAGTTTTTATTCTTCGCTTAAAAGCGTTTGTTTAAACAAACTCTTTGCTATTATATCGAATCAAATTTCGATTGCTTCAATATATTTTTCACTAAAGAGCAACATCGCAATCCTTACAAGACCAACTGCGATAGATTCCGTTTGTCTTTAGAAGCAAATGCGCATCAATCAGGGGAGCTTATGAAAAGATCAGCAGGGAGCTTATAATTTACAATCCAACATTAAACTTGCTTTCGAAAACAGATGTGCTTTAAGGGCTAAGAGGGTCAAGAGGGATGTTCCATGGTGGAACGATGGTCTTGAGAAACTTAGGCAGGAAGCTAGGAGATTATTCAATATGGCAAAACAAACAGGCGACTGGGTGACCTACAAAACTGCACTTACTGAATACAATAGGGAGGGAAATCTGAAAGTCCAAAAGGGCTACGTGGCACAATTTCTGTGAGAAAAAAATTGACGATCTCCCAGAGGCTGTGCGGCTTCAAAAAGATCTTTTACACGATGCCACCAATGGTCTTTGCACCTTGAAAAGACTGGATAGTTCCTTCCCTACATCTTCCACTGAAACCTGTGAGTTTCTACTGGAAACTCACTTCATGATGGAGAAACTGCTGGACTAATTTATCAGAGAAATCTGTTTGACCTGCTTGCGCATCAACAAGGCAAATCTACTGAAGGAACTTCAGGCAAAACAAATCGCCCTTTGTGCCTTCGTTGATATTTAGGGAGCCTTTGACAACACATCTCACGATGCTATTAAAAAGGCTATGCTAAAAAAGGACGTTCCTTTACTTATCATAAATTGGCTCCAGGATATGCTTAACTCCAGGGTCATCACCCTCAATCTTAGTGACACATCTATGACGATTAACGGAACTGGAGGCTGTCCTTAAGGGAATGTTCTATCGCCAATCTTTTGGACGTTGGAATATCAGTGATTAAACAAGTCTTCATAAGACATTTTAAAATTGATATTCTGGAAAGGTGCATATGGTCCACTAACTGTTGGAATCTAGAACCGGGTTTGCAAGTGTGGTTTACTGATAACTTAAAGCAAACCAATAGTTATACTGTCGCGGGGATTTGCTTTGCGATCCCAATTTTCAATAATCACTCCATTCCCTTTGGTATCTAAACGATTACTTACTCTTGACAAAAAGGACCTAAGGAGTCTAACTGGTTACCTACCCGGACATTGTAATCTTCGCTATCAACTTAGAAAGAAAAATTTTTCAGACACTGAAATATGTCGATTCTGCAAATTCATTGTGAATGCCTGTTAAACAAACTCGAAATTTAGGGAGATAATTATTAGCTCCAATTGACACACGGGAATCCATGCCAAATAGGATACGTTGCGTTATCTAAAGCCTCAACATTTAGGATACCTTCTAGGCAGCACATAAGATCAAATTGCTCGCAGTGTATAGGGCCTATTCTTATATAATCGAGAAAATTTGCTTGACTACAGTAAAAAGTTTGTAAAAACCTAAAATGTTTTGACTGAGTTGTTCGATGTTCAAAGCAATTAATAAAACGGTTTATAAACCGTGCTCTGAGTCAAAAACCTGCAATTCCAGGATTGGAAATTTTAAAGAAGACAGAAAATACAACGTTGAGACTTCCGGACAAGTGCAGTGTTTTCTAGACAGATATACTTGCAATTGCAAAAGTACCGCAAAGGACTTACATCCTTGTAACAGAAATCATTTTGGAAAAAGTTTTGCAACCCTGACCTTATGATCACTGCCAAAGTCTAAAAGAACGAAAAGTCATTATACTTTAAGGAAGCCGCCTTTTGGTGACATCACTGACAGGACACTGTGTAGTCGGCCGAATGGCTGTGGGTGTAGGAATCTCTGACAGGTATTATTGTAGGAGTTGTGGAGAAGTGGAAGAGAAGTTGTTCTCTAGCATTATATCTTAGGGAATCGAGTTGGTTTAAGAAGTAAACCTTTTTAGCATGGGGGAAATAGGGAAATAATTAAGGGAAACAGAAACAGTGCCGACAACCAAACCTTAGACAATATTAGCCAGTTTATATTAAAATAACTGAAAAAAACCCAGTTATTTCTGTCCATAATTGGAAAGGTCAGGATGACAGCAGAATGCTCGAAGTTTTCCAAATCCTCGAAGTCAAACAGCTTCCACTGACCAATAATTAGCGATTCCGCCAGTAACATCTCAACACTGGTGAGCATGTCTGCGATTTTTTTCGAGGAGAGACCAGGTAAGTCTTGAAGTTTATAATTACCTCCGATTTCAAATCTCTATCAATTGCTTTGTGAACTTGCAAGTTTTCACAACATACCAACAATTCCGTTCGTGTATGGAGGAATAGGAGAACCAGTCACAGACTCGATGAAAACAGATTTGGGAATAGAGTCAGTCTTCTGTTGGTACCGGGTTACAGGGGAATACGGGAAACGATATTGCCGACTCATTAGCTTCGATACTTTTCCTCACAATCAGATTGCCTCAGATTGCTATAAGCTTGTCATGGATGATGCTTTGAATCAACTCTCACATGAAATCAATTTTCATGGAAAAATGGTCTAATGAAATGGCATGCACGAAAACTAATCGTTTTGTGATTAGACCAGACAAGAAAGTGGCTAACTACCTAATCAGACTCAGTAGAATAGATTTTCGCATACTTATTGTTAGTTAATTACAGGTCACAATGCCGGTGCTCGTCATATCACTTGATTTTGTGTCTTATCAGACCCCTAATGTGCGGCTTGTCTTGAGGATCAGGATACAAGAGAACACTTCGTCTGTGTTTTTCCAGTGTTATTAGGGGTAGACTGTAGATTATCAGTTCTGATATTCTGTCAATTAAAATGGCTCAATTTCCCTTAAATCTCCAAATCCCCAAAAGTGCTGCTGATAGTTCTTCCCTCCTATCGAAATTCTCAAACCTGTTTTGTTCTCCTAACCCTTTTAAAGGTTAAATAAAATATTTATATTTCTTTCATAAATTATGCCACTGTTTTGTAGCACATTAACAATATAATATTTTTTTTCAACTACCACATACTCTTTGCCTCTTCATCATACCTCAATTGCTATTTACTTATTATTATTATTATTTTTGTCTTTGTTAAACAGATGATGATTATATGAACCAAATAACCATTCATATTGCCATTGAGCCACTGTGTCTTCCGTGCTATTGTGTTCCCTCCATTTTTTTTTTGTTATATCTTTAAAGAGTTTGTGAGCTACATTTACCTTCTTCATTCATTTATGATTTAAATACGCGTTAAGTGAAGATCAACTTTTTTAAAGAAAAGTAAAGAGTTCATGTGCGTTTTATAAGTTTTACGTGTATATACATACCGTTTTAGTTTGGTTTAGTTGGGTTCAATGTTTTTCTGTTTATTCATATTTATTTACTTTTTTTTTTTTTTTTTAAATCAGAGCTTTAAAGAGTGATTTGATTTTTTTTTTTAAATTCTAAGAAATTATTTTCTAAAAATTAGTTTAGTTCTTCAATGTGGGAACTTTTTCATTCCTGTTTCTATTTACAAACTTAACCAGCCCTTGCCCACAAGCTATATTCGTGCGAAACTTCAAGAGTGTATCTCTTTTTGTTTGGACTTCGTTTCGATCAAAGATCAGTAATTAACTCTTGGTATTCTGGACATGAAAATATAATGTGATCATCGTTTTTCAAATGTTGAAAGAAACATTCAAGTGTCTCGAATTCTTAAAAAGGTGCAAGAATTACTTCACTCCGCCTGATCTCCTTACGATTTATACCGCCTATATCCGAACGAAGTTCGAATACAACTCCCATATCTAGGCAGGGGCTTCAAAGCCTATTTTAAAGTTTTGGACCGGGTGCAAAGGAGTGCGCTTATCAATGACAGTAGGGTATCCAAATTTATTGATTCATTTCAGCATCGCCGGAACGTGGGTTGTGCATCATTGATCTACCGAAATTACCATGGTAAGTGCTCTGCTGAGATAAGTGAACTTTTCTCAGAGACTCGGGTACTTGCCCGCAGTACTCGTCCAGTAGACCACATCTGTTTGTGGTCGATAGTTTAATGAACCGCACAAGGCATTACAGATAGAGTTCGTTTCTCCGTCGAACTAGTCGTATGTGGAATAAACTCCCTGCAGAAGTCTTTGCAGTCAGCTACGATCTGGAAAAATATAAACTAAATGTCCATAAACACTAATCAATCTTTCCTCCTTTTTGGCGCCCTATGCTCCAATGGGAGTTAGAGGAACACATATATAATCTTTCCTCCTTGTCACAACATATTTTCCTTTTTCACAATGCACTGCATTAGTAGGGGCATCCCCTGAGTGTTGGCTTAAAGTAAAAAAAAAAAATACCATTTTTAATCATTCTAGTCCGTTGCCCTTATCTGATCGCCATATACTTTTGTGCTTGTACAAGCAACTCTTATCTTACCTTAAGCGTAATGCTTATGTCAGTAGTATATCAGCTTTCTAATGACAAAATTGTAACATGATTAAACCAATCTGGTCTTTCAAAGCCTAAACGGGGTCAGAAGCCATAATTCTGTATAATAAGAAACAACATAGAA
This sequence comes from Pegoplata infirma, assembly GCA_963921195.1. NCBI lineage: Eukaryota > Metazoa > Arthropoda > Insecta > Diptera > Anthomyiidae > Pegoplata > Pegoplata infirma. Next base: position 32,598,246 of record OY992539.1, read on the forward strand.
TGTATGGGGGCTCATTAAATTATAACTCAATAGCATGTGACCACCCGACAGCTACTTCGAACAATCAAAGATTTGAGTTCCTATTTCTGAAATTCTTATCTATGAAGGTTAGGTTAGAGGTGGCGGAGTAAAAGACTCCTCACATAGACTGGATGGTCCATAGCGAAACCACAATAATTCCTCAGCGACGCTGATAGAACGCGTTTGTCCTCATCGCGAATTGTACTATTTGCCTTAGGTCGACATTCGAATCCGTTTCCAAGCTCTCGAAGTCATGTCTGCCTAAAATGTGCAGTCGGGTTCTGGCCAAATCAGGACATTGGCAAAGAATATGTTCGACCGTTTCCTCAGTGTTAGGTTCATCGCACCTTCTACAGCTTGCATCAGAAATAAGTCCTATCTTCTTTCTATGATAACCTATTAGGCAGTGCCCGGTGATCACTCCAGTAAGTACACGGCACACAGAGGGGAAAAATAGACTTTTTTCGTCCAATTTTACCTACAGGTCGCAATTCTTAACCGATTTTGTTTTTTCTTTTTTTGTATTTCAGCTAATAAAATTCCGCATCGATCTGTCATGGTGGATTTTTGAAAAAAATTTCGGATTACTTTTTATATTGTCCTAAAGTTCAGAAAATTTTCATTTTTTCAGTTTTTTTTGCAATAAAAAATGTATTAGGCATGGGACGAATATGCTTTATAGACTAAATTAAAGGTATTGGAGCCCCTTATCAACGACGTGATTAGTATTTGAAAATATGTCATTATTTTGGTTTTTATAACCAGACAAAAATTCAAGAATTTCCACTTTTAAAAGCCTATATCTTTGAAAATAATGTACCAATTTCAATGAAATGTTTTTTAGATTAAAGCTTATGTTTGGCTTAGTCATAATTGGTACACAACATTTTTTAAAACAAATATATTATTTTTTGCTTAAATTTTACCTTATGATTTTTGGAATTTTAAAATTATTTTTTAGCCTGTTTAAAAAAAAAAGTTGTTACATTGTAAATTCGAAAAAAGGGTTAAACAATTTTGAAAAAATACTTTATTTACCAATAATGGTTAAGAAAATGATAAGCTTAAATCTTAAAAAAATTTCATTGAAATTGGTACATTATTTAAAATGATATAGGTACTTAAAAGTGAACATTTTTAAGTTTTCATATGTTTATAAAAACCAAAATTATAATAAATTAACAAATGCTATTAATTTCATTTATAAAGTGTTCAAATACCTTTAATTTTGTCCATACAGCTTATTCGTCCCCTGCCTATTACATATTTTAGAGCAAAAATTCTAAAAAAATCAATATTTTCTGAACTTTAAAAAAATATTCAAATAACACAAAAACGATATTTAGAAATCCACCATGATAGACCGATGAGGAATTTTATTAGCTAAATTTCAAAAAAAGAAAAACTAAAATCGGTTAAGAATTGCGACCTGTAGGCAAAATCGGACAAAAAAAGTCCATTTTTCCCCACTGTGCGGCAGTTCCATCTGGTGAGTGAGAGTAAGTATTCAGTTTTTCTTAGATTGTTGCATGCCCACAATCTTCTACTGATCGCACTTGTTGTTAGCTCTCTCCACTTTCTATTAGCCATTGCAGTGCTGAAGTGCTGGATTGGTGGATCAATATGCACAGAAATACCAATACCATCAGCACCTTGTTTCGCGAGCTCGTCCGCTCTCTCGTTCCCTTGAATACCTATGTGACCTGGTACCCATATTAGTTTCACCTTGTTCATACTCCCTAAACTTTGTAAGTTCTCGAAGCATTCGAAAACTACATTCGACTTGATGTAAAAGCTTTTAAGAGCTTTTAGAGCAGCTTGGCTGTCAACGTAAATGTTAAATTCTCTGTTTGTCTCATCACCGAACTGTAAAGCTGCCCTGCTTATGGCAACTATTTCGGCCTGGAAAATGCTAGAGTCCAATGGAAGGATAAAAGTCTTCTCTAAATCTCGCAATGAAATATAACACCGTCCGAAAAAATGAAAAATGTCGTTGATTACAAGGTGGATAATAAACGTTTGAAACTAGAGACTAAATGTAGTAAAACTGCATTTACTGTTTCTCATTTCGTGATCCTGTTTACTTTTAAAAAGACTTCAAAGTTTTAGAGGATTAACTTTTATAAAATTTAATAATATTTTTTTAATATTTGTACTTGTCCTAGGATGCCACTATTGAAAGCAAATAAAAGAGGTGGATCTCCCCTAATTTTCCTATTTTATTATTTTTACATATCAGGAAAAAGGAGGTATCTTACGTCCATTCAAAAATGTGTCTTTCAATATAATTAAAAATTTTCAACAAAATATTTTAATTAAGTTTTAAATGACTTTCTTCACATCCTTTTATCCTGATATGGCAAATATAAAAATGGAAAAATTCGGGAAGATCCTCGACTTTCATCTGGGACAATTATAACAATTACAAATATTTCAAAAAAAATTTACAAAATGTATCCTTCAAAACTTTCAAGTCCTTTTAAAAGGAAACAGGATCACGAAATGAAAAACTGTTAATGCAATTGTACTACATTTTATCTCTACTTTCAGACGTTTATCATCCGGTTGATATTTAATATTGGCTTTCGGACGGTGTAATAATTAAATAGTTCAACAAGGACGAAAAGACCATTTGTAAAATTTTTCAGGGGACAATAAAAACGCAGGAAACGGTTAAAAACCAATATTTTGTTAACTTTTTTGCGTTAGCTTTAACTCACTTCTACCCAAATACAAAATTTTAGTGAGGTTTTCAAAAGAGAAATTGCCAAAAATTGGACTTCTAGTTTTGCTTAAATGAAAAAAGGGCGAATATCTAAAAAAATTTATTGAAATTTGAATGAGAATGTGTTATTTTGTAGCAGATTTTGATCACATTTTCATAAGACTTACAAAACTTGAAGAACTATTCGCCATTAGGTACATCCCTAAAATAGAAAATACAAATTCCTTAATTTGTGTATGCAATTCCAGATCATTTTGGTTATAATTGCGAAATAATTCATGTAAAAGACAAAAAAGTGTAAAGACATTATGAGGTGAGTTTGAGATTTCTAGAAATAGAATTGTAGTATTGGAAACTGTCAAAATTTCCGACACATAAAATCCCACTGATGATAACACTAACTGGAGTGTTTGAAACCGGTATGGGAATACCAGAAAAGTATATAATTTTTAAAAATTAAATTTTTCTTCATTTTGATCTTTAAAAATCGTTAACACGAAATTCCTAGCTGATACTGTTTTCGAGTTATTGCTAAATAATTACACTGTTTGCCAACAAATAACTCCCAGTGAAATATCCAACTAATTCTTATAGATTTTTCTCTACTGAATCCAAATCTGACATCCAATTTTTTCTAGTACGTACCGTTTTTGAGATATTTGCTGTTAAAAAGACACAAAACCAATAATTTTGCACTTTTAGGGTCCACTGTTAAGTTGTTTCCAACAAATCCGACTTGATTTCACATTAATTGAACTTCCTGATTCCAAAACTGCCATCCAAAGATATTCGCGTTCTAGGTTTTTGCCTGAAAAAAAATTCAAACGGGAAAATCTAGAAAACTGAACATGATAAAAAATTTTGGATTGTTGTTTTGGAATCAGGAGGTCCATTTTATATGAAACCATGATCTATTTTTGCACGAATCTGTAAGAGTGGACCACCAAAAGTGGGAAATCATTGCCTTTTACTTATTTTCTTTAACAGCAAATATCTCAAAAACGATGCATGCTAGAAAAAATTGGATGGCAGATTTGTATTTTCTCCCTAAAAGAGTTTTAACCAATCGAAAATCATATAAAAGAACGAATTCTTTTAAAGATCCTGCTACCCAGTTACTCTAGCTACTCGTATCTACCAAAAGATAAAACAAAATAAACTTTCCAATTTTTTTTTTTTTTTCGTATTTGTTGTTTGTAGCAAAAACATAATTTAATTTTCGAGTTAAAAAGAAATGCTGTTGTTATTGGGATGGTTTTTAGTTGTATTTATTTATGTACATTTGTTTGTTATGAGTTATTGCTATTACTTTAGGTAACCACATATTGAGGGCTTATATGCAAAACCCTCTATCTAAAAAAACATGATTTTTCAATAGAGCAAAAAAACAATCTTTTGAGTTATTTGAAAGGTATTGAAAAATAAAAAGTTTGTGCTTTTGGCGATTTAAGATAGATACGTATAAAATTGATGAGATAGAGTGTTTTGCATTGTAGAATTCGCTATGACAAAAACAATTTAAATTTATTTTAAAACTTCTGGCTAAGCATTCAAAAATTTTAAAGAAAACGTATTATAAAGCGGGTTATTAGAAAAAAAGAAAACATTTATCAAAAAAAAATTTTGATGAGATAGACGGTTTTGCAATCAAAACTATTAATTGTGTGAGATAGAAAAATTACAAAATAATGCTAATATCTGAAATCGATATTAAAGCTGAAGGCTGTTTTCCTTTCTATTTTGCCATTAACTTAAATTCGTAAAAATGTGAGATAGAGGGTTTTGAATATAAGCCCTCGATATAGTTTTGTTAAAGTTACTTATGTTTTTGTTGTTGTTATTAGTGTTGTTAGTACACGATTAGTGTGGTTTCGTTAGTCAAATTTAAAGATGATGAAAACAACAGAAAAAAAAGATGTTTAATTAAACTTTTGGCTAAAGGTGTATTATGTGTATGTTTTTATTAGAGTTTAAAGGTATGAATGAATGGAATGACTGTGCTGTGATGGCGATACCGTTATAATACATATAAATAATTGGTAACATTTGCAAAGAAAACAATAAAAGTTGAACAAGTTTTGTGCCAAAAACCAAGAAGGCTAACATTTAACGGATCCGTAGTTACCAAATATTCGTAAAAAATTAATGTTACACTGGCTAGCCTAAGGTCGCGCAGAGACCAGAGATGTGAGAGTAATAATAAGAAACTCCTATTGTGGTACTTTAATGAAGTCGGTCATACATCAGAACCGATAGGTATCTTGTAGGATCTGCGCGTTTGTGGCGTCAGTTTAGTACTTTCTGTTAGATACCCGGCACACTGAAAAAAAGACATAACTAAAATTTAAAAAAAAAAATTCTTTGAAAATTTTTCATAAAATTTCCTAAAATTTAGTTAAATTTAACATAAAAATGGGAAATTTTCCTAACTATAAGGAAAAAATTTTAGTTCATGTACTTATAAATAGTTCATTGTTTTCATAAAATGGACTTCTTAAATATTAGGAAAAAAATTCTTACTGCCAAAGAAATTTTCCCCAAATCTAAGAAACATGTATTTATTTTAAATACCCATTTCTTCCCGAGTCCAAACATGGACCGTTTGGACCTATCTTTTGTTAGATCTTTATTTAGTGTAGAAAGCAATTAAAATTAAATTTTAGTGGAATTGGTTTATTTTTTTTTGCCAATAGACCGATTTAACTGAACATCGGTCGAAATTTTCATACGGTGGACTAAGCCAAAAATGGTCCAAATGTATTCCGATGCGATTAGGTTTTAACACCTACAAATAGAATTCTAATTAAATATTTATACCCTACACCACTCTGTGGTACAGGGTATAATGAGTTTGTGCTGATGTTTGTAACTACCCGAAATATTGGTCCTATACCTACCTTCAAGTATACCGATCGACTCAGAATTACTTTTGAGTCGATTTAGCGATGTCCGTCCGTCCGTCTGTCCGTCCGTCTGTCCGTCCGTCCGTCTGTCCATCTATCGGTTTAAGCACGATACATGTCGCAATTTTCAATCAATTGACTTGAAATTTGAAACTTAAGCATCTTTTGGCCCATGGACGAAGCTTATTGAAATTGGAGTAAATCGGTCCATGTTAAGACCTAGCCCCCATACAAACGCCCCCTTTGAATTCGGCTTAAATGACTCTAATAACCGTATTATAATAGATATCGCTTTGAAATTCAGCAGGTAATCAAATTTTGTATGCACAAATCACCATTCCAAATTTCAAAGGAATCGGGTCAGTCCTTCTGGTAGTCCCCATACAAACCACCTTCCCGATATTCACATAATTCCCTCAAAATTCATAAAAATGGAAATATTTGATAAAAATTTTATTTTAAGGTGTAAAACATGTACTTTAGTAACCTAATCAAATCGGAATATAATTGCACCATTTTTGGACTTATTGTTAGTCCCTCAGATAAAAATTTCGACCGATATTCAGTTAAATTGGTCTATTGACAAAAATATAAACCAATTCCACTAAAATTTGATCTGTGTGTATTTTCCACACTAAATAAAGGTCTAACAAAAGACAGATACAATCGGTCCATGTTTGGACTTGGGACCCATTTTCCGGAAAACACTGGTGTAAGGTATCAAATGGTCGGTCCTGACCGACTATAACTTTCTTACTTGTTTCATTTTTATGAATTTTGAGGAAATTATGTGAATATCGGGAGGGTGGTTTGTATGGGGACTACCAGAAGGACTAATCCGATTCCTTTGAAATTTGGTTTGATGGTTTGTGCATTTAAAATTTTATTACCTGTTAAATTTTAAAACGATATCTATTATAAACAGTTATTAAAGGCAATTAAGCGAAATTCAAAGGGGGCGTTTGCATGGGGGCTAGGTCTTAACATGGACCGATTTGAATAGGCTTCGTCCTTGGGCCACAAGAAGCTTAAGTTTTAAATTTCAAGTCAATTGGTTGAAAATTGCGACCTGTATCGTGCTTAAACCGATAGATGGACAGACGAACGGACGGACATCGCTAAATCGACTCAAAAAGTAATTATGAGTCGATCGGTATACTTAAAGTTGGGTCTAGGACCAATATTTCGGGTAGTTACAAACATCAGCTCAAACTCATTATACCCTGTAACAGAGCGGTGTAGGGTATAAATACTTAAAAAAAACTTAAAAAGTGTTTTTGAAAAAACGATGACAGCCAACTATTTCTGTAAAGCTACAAAATAATCTGCTAAAAATATGTTAAAATTAAAACTTCGAAAATTTTCTTAAAAAAATAATGACAGCAAACTATTTCTGTATTATTAAAAATAATCTGCTAAAAATATATTCAAAAATATTTTGAAATTAACAAAGTAAAAACGCAGTAAAATGTATGTTATTTTGTAAAACTGAATGACAAAGATTTTAATAAAAATATAAATTTTAGAATAAAAATCTGCTGAAAGTTTGCTAAATCAAATTGGTTTTACAAATTTTTTGACAGAGTTTTTCTTTTGAGTGTACAATTGAGAAGCGGACTTCTTAGAATTTAGTTAAAAACTTTTAAGGATTTAGTTAAAACTTCTTAGAATTTACTTAAAACTTCTTAGAATTTAGTTAAAAACTCATATACAATTTGTTTAAAGTGCAGTTTTTTTAAATGACTATTTCTGTTCTTTGTTTCAAAAATAACAGCATTATAAATAAAGACTTGCATTAGCATTCAATTTTTAAAGTAATTTTTTTTGTTCTGTAAGTAAAAATAAATTATTCTTCTTTGATTTTTAATGATTTGTGTAATTTTTTTAAATTGTTGGCATTTTTTAAGGAGAAATCAGTAGTTTTTACCCACTTGTGTGGGTTATTTTTATAAAAACATGTTTCTATCAAGTTACTAAGGCACGATGGGTAGAGTGTCTATCCAGAATGTAGTTGATTGCGGGATCGATTATCGAAAATTTTATTAAAAATTTGTTAAAAAAATAATTCAATAGAAAATTGTGAAAAATAACCTACGAAGTTATTAATTTTTAATATTTTCGTAGGTTCTTTTTTTTAATTTGTTGGTAAAAATAACAAACAATCAGTGATTTTTAATGTTTTCGTAGATTATTTGTTTTCGAATTTGTTGGTAAAAAGAAATGAATAAAATTTTTTTTAATGTTTAAGATTATTTTTTATAGAAAATTTTATGAACAGTAAAATATAGATGCTGATGTTTGTTAAAACAAATGAATTCATTTCTTTAATCACTTGTTTTAAATGTGTTTTTCATTTGTTTTTACCTACAAAATATTTTGAGTGTATAATTTTACGGCCCTAAAAAAGTGTTTTTATTTTTTAAGCCAAAACAAAGTATATTTTAAGCTGAGAAAATATAAAAAAAAAAAATTTAGTGTTTTCAGAACTTTTCGATTTTCAAGTCAAAGAAGGAGCCTAATGACATTGCCATTAAGGTCCAATATTGTTATACTTTCCAACCACAGTATGAGGGTATACTCTCTTTGTCATTCCGTGTGTAACGCATCAAAATATTGGTCTAGGACCCCATAATGCACATATACTTATTAAGATCATTGATCGATTCTAAGACATCACTATGAAATCAAGTCCCATTTCTGGAAGAATTTGTATCAGTGGACCACCAAAAGTGCGAAATTTTTAGTTTTTTGACTTTTTAACAATGGATGCCAGATTTGGATTCAGGAGAGCCAAATCTATAAGAAACATTTGGATACTTCACTGGGTAATAACTCGAAAACAGGGTCAGCTAGGATATTCGTGTTAACGATTTTTAAAGTTCAAATAATGAGGAGGGAAATGGCATTACCCCATTTTGTCACCAATTTAACACAACCTCAACATGCTTGAATTGGGGTGTTATTACAAAGATTTTCGTTAATAACACCGTCCGACAGCCAACCGGATGATATATACTAAAAAAAAAAAAAAAACTGTAATGTTAGCAAAAAAAGCTTGTAAACCTACAAGCAAATTTGCTGATTTTGAACCCACAATTTTTTTGCTAAAGTTAGCAAAAATGTTTTGCCAATAATTAGTTAACAAAATTTATTTTTTTTTTGAACTTAGTTCACACACACCTTAAGACCCTATTGGGTTCGGACCCGATAGGTCCAGACCCCGATGGGCCTAGACCTAATTGGGTTCCTTAAAAATCGTCATAGTTTTTGATCCAAAATTAGTGTCCGTTTCGCTCTACCTTGCTTAGTTTTTGAGATACGTGATTATAGGGGACCACTGGGGTCTTGAGAATTAAAAAACTCGATAACTTCAAAAATATTACTCGGAGAGCTTTTGACTATTTTGCGGTCTTCTACGTGTTGAGAGCTACAAAAACGCTTTTAGACTTTTTGTTGTGTCGGCAATATTTACGGAGATATGAGCATTTTAAAATTTTCGGGAATGCTAACTTTTTTGGATCCAAAGTTAGGGCCCATTAGGGTCTACACATGTGAAGAGGACCGGCGATACGAGAACCAAAAATGGCCTCCATTTTGCTCTATCTGGCTTAGTTTCCGAGATAGCGCCATTTTAAGTTTTCTGAAAATAAAAAAAAAATTACCATTTATTTTGCTAATATTAGCAAAAAAGCTTGTAAAAATTTGGTCAACTCAATTTTAAATCTAGCAAAAAAAATTAGTTCAAATTTTGTTTAAAATTGCTAATGCGCTAAATGAAGTTTACAAGATATTTTTGCTAACATGCTAATCTCAACTAAAAATTTGCTAAAAGTTAGCTAACCAGCATTAGCAAAAAAAAATTAGTAAATCTACTAATGTATTATTTTGAGTGTACGTCTGAAAGTAGAGATCAAATGGAGTAAAACTGAATTTACAGTTTTTCATTTCGTTAAACTGTTTCCTTTTAAAAGGACTTCAAAGTTTTAAAGGATACATTTTGTAAAATATTTTTGAAATATTTGTACTTGTCATAGGATGGCACTAGTGACGGAAATGAAAGAGGAGGATCTCCCCTTATTTATCCATTTTTTATTTTGCCGTATCAGGTCAAAAGGATTTGTAAAAAGTCATTTAAAAATTTTATCAAAATATTTTGTTAAAAATTGTGAATGATATTAAAGGATACATTTTTGAAAGGACGTTACTTACCTCCTTTTTCCTGATATATAAAAATAATAAAATAGGAAAATTAGGGGAGATCCTCCACTTTCATTTTCTGTTAATAGTGGCATCCTAGCGCAAGTACAAATATTAAAAAAATATTTTATAAAATTTAATCCTCTAAAAATTTGAAGTCCTTTTAAAAGGAAACAGGATCACGAAATGAAAAACTGTAAATGCTGTTTTACTACATGTACTCTCTAGTTTAAAACGTATATTATCCAGTTCGTGTTCAACGACTGTTTTTCATTTTTGTCGGACCGTGTAATATTTTAAAGAAGCTTTTTCTTGTAAAATTGCAATTATTTTTTGCAGGTTTTACTAAAAGATCTAGAGAACAACGTAAGGAAGAACAAATCAATGCCAGACCAATTATAGCGAAACAAAAATTTTTCTTCAAATCTTGCAAATGTGTTCATTAACACAAATGTATTTTTTCACAAAAACTAATTTTTTTATTCCAAAAAAAAAAACAAAATTGTAAATTAGCACATAAAGCTTAGGGTGGTGAAAAGTTATTTTCACATTTATTACACACTATAAAAAAAAAAATATAATAAACTGCACTGCAACTCAACACCTCGTTAAATTTATAAAAAAAAGTAGCAAAACATAACATTATAATATGCTGGATGGACTACATACTATTAATAATATTTATTAAAAAATGTTTACGTTATTAATTTTCTGTATATTTTGAAGCTGCTGTAAGTTAAAGAAATAAAAACTTTAAAAAACGGTAAAAAGAAAAGTGCCTTTAACCGTTACATCGATCATTTAAAATAAAACATTAAAAACAATTTGATAGAAAAATTGTCCATACATCCGTCTATCTAACAAACTATCTAAGTAACTCACAGTGCATGCTCTAAGGTCAGTTGAGACTTTTACTTTAGTAATAAATTTTCCTGTGAATTTCAAATATAAACAGAAAGAAGAAAAAAAAGGCTGAAACAAGTGTTTTAGCTAAGAGGCAAAGCCTTAAACTATGTTTTTAAATAAAATCATTGTTAATTATTTTTTTTTACAAAATCAGAGATGTACAATAATATAACGGTAGCAGCTATCTGCTGCAGCAGACAGCTGCACTCAAAAAAAATTATCTGTTCAATCAGCAGAAAATCTGCTGAAAATACACCCATTTTGAGCCATTTGAGAAATCTGCTGATTTTAGTAGACACGGTTTGCTTAAAATCTGTCATGATTATCTAGATGAAATCAGCAGAGAAATCTGTCAAAATAGCAGAGAAATCTGCTGAGACATTTTTTATAAAATTTTTGTTTTTAGAAAATTTGTTTTTAGAAAAAATTACAAAATAATCTGCTAAAAATATGTTTAAAAAATATTTTTAAATACAGCAAACAGAATCAGTAAAAATGCAATAAAATTTTTGTTATTTTCTAAAACAGAATGACTGAGATTTTAGTAAAAATATTCATTTTAGCAGAAACAACTGCTAAAAGATTGTTAAATTAAATTGAAAGTAGTTTTACAGATATTTTGACAGAGTGCAGGAAATTTTTGCAATTTTTTGTAAATTTCAAATAGTGATAATCCGAAAACCGGGCAAGATATTTAAACGGGCTTTCAGAATCGAAAGAAATTTTTTTTTGCCATTGAAAATGATACATATGAGGCATTCCACACCAACTGTTCCACTACAGAAAAGCCATAGTGGTTTCAACGGGATATCATTTGCAAATTATTCGCTCATAGAGTACTATTAAATATCATAAAATAAAATTTAAGTTTTTTCAAAAAGTTTGTCTTGTAGGCGTGGTCAAATATTGAAAATATCAAACATTTTTGCCTGAGTATCTTTACTTCAATATTTATGCAAATTAAATCAAACACAGTAAAGTCTTTAAGACAAAAGTTTTTTATAGATTTTTGTAAGGGCTATCGATTAAAAAAAATAAAAATTGGAAAATTTTCAGAAGAAGTTCTGAATTTTTCAAATTTAAACTTAAAGTGCTTTTCTATCTGTTCTGAAATTTTCAGAGATGTGTTTTGCTTTGTTTTCGCGAAATCAAATGTCAAAGATTGCAATACGATAATTTTATACAATAATGGTGTATAAAACGTGTGCGTATGAGTAATATCAATACTTAAAAAATATGTTAAAAGGCGATGGGAGCGTGAGTGAGTTTTTAATAACGATTACGCAAGGAACATTTCCCACCGGAACGAATATGATTCCGGCTAAACGGAATTATTTTAACTTTGTTGTTTAAATCTTGAATGGTTTGAAACAGTTTTTGTGATGGATTTAAACACTCACAATCACAATTTTCATATATTTAGTGAAAATTTCTTTGAGGCAAGAATTTCTTCCATGTATTAGGGAATTCCATTTAAGGAAAATAATGGACTGTTTTACCTATTTGCCTAACAGTTAAGAAAATTTCCCAACTTTTAGTTAGAGTTAACTAAATTTTGGGAAAATCTATAAACTATTTTGAAGAAAATTTTACCAAAGTTTAAGTTAAGTTGTTTTTTGGAGTGCATTGAGACAATTAAATAAAATGGGAAAATCGAATTCCCAATCTTGATCCTTCTTTATTTTATTAGCGATAATAAAGTTTATACCGATTACAACACTGACAATTTTTCGGGACAGTGTGCTGAGTGAGCACTGCACTCATTAAAGTAGTTTCCATATGCAATTTAATATGCACGTACACTAGAGTGTCCCTTATTTTGGAAATGTTGGAAATGTTGAGACGGTACCCGCTCATTTTTTTTTTTTTTTTTACTTAAAAATAACTGAGGAAAAATTTTACGCCCCTACGACCACGCCTTCCCTACGCGACGGGGCCTTAAAGAGCGGGGCCTAAAAAATCATTTTTCCATACAAACCAAATTTTTTTTTTTGGATTTTTAATTTTTTTGTTATTAATTATTATATTACTTGGTTAGCTTAAACAACGACAAAAATTTTTATTTTAGTGAGCCGCAGGGGTCCTACGGAAATTAAAAAAAAATATTTTTTTTTTAGTTTTGACAAGCAACGGTTTTAGTTGCTATGTTGCTTTAAATGATATATATTCATAAAAAAATATTATTTGTATCTGTGAAACCTTTATCGTGTTTAGAACACGAAGGGTAAAAAATGCATTTTTAAGTTTTTCGATACACGATAAAGATGTCACAGATATGAAAAATATTTTTTTGAATATATATCATTAAAAGCAGCAAGTCAACTAAAACCGTTGCTTGTTAAAATTAAAAAAAAAAAATATTTTTTAAAAAATTTTTACGTAGTGGGGTCCTAAAAAAAGAAAAAGGTAAAGATGTCACAGATATGAATAATATTTTTTTTTTTTAATATATATCATTAAAAGCAACATAACAACTAAGACCGTTGCTTGTCAAAACTAAAAAAAATATTTTTTTAAATTTTTTTTACCGTTTTCGAAAAAAATTTTAGAGCTGAAAGCCTAATCCCACCAAAATCTAATTTTTTGTCATGAATAAGCTAACCAAGTAATATAATAATAATTAATAACAAAAAAATTTAAAATCAAAAAAAAAATTTTTGGTTTGTATGGAAAAATTATTTTTAAGGCCCCGCTCTTTAAGGCCCCGCCGCGTAGGGAAGGCGTGGTCGTAGGGGCGTAAAATTTTTCCTGAGTTATTTTTAAGTCAAATGAAAAAAAATTAGCGGGTACCGTCTCAACATTTCCAACATTTACAAAATAAGGGACACTCTAACGTACACGTATCCCAGCAAAAAAAATACATGAGAAAAATATTAAATGTTTAGGGCCTAATTTTGTAAAACGCAACGCGCCTTTTTATCTCGCGTTGAACAATTTTCTATTTCGTACAACGCGAGCACTAAACAGCTTTTTTTTCGCGTTGACTTACGTGTTTGTAGAACAAATTGTATGGAAAATGGAATTTTGTAAAACGCAAGAGAGTGTTTTTTCATCACTTGAAGTGTCAAAATGATCACTTGAAATTTTGGGGCGTTGCACAGTGATTCGTTCCCATATATCGAGTGGGCAAAAATAGAATATTGGTCGCAGATTTCTGAAATTTGGTACACAAGCATTAAATTATCTAATCAAGAAAAAAACGAGTTTTTGGAAAAATCGGAGCAAGGACACGCCTACCCCCCATATATCCTGAAATTTAAATATGTGATTAAAACTACAAAAATGGTCACAAAATTCCCAAACTTTGTCATTGTTACCAATTTTGATATAGTATTTTATGTGTAAATTTTTTTCTAAATTGAAGCAAGGACTCGTGTGGCTGCCATATATCCTTTTTCTTAAAAATATTGTAAATCGCTCAAAAATTACTCGATACCCTTGAAATTTTTTGTAAAAATTTGAATAAGTGATGTCAATGTGTGTGCCAAATTTCGCTGAAATCGGTTTTTTAAAACAAAAGTTATTTACATATCCTTTTTAAAAACTGCAATAAAGTGTTAATATAATTTAATCACAAAAATAAAATAGAAAGAGTTGTCAAAGATTTTCCAAATTTGGTACGCAAGCACAAAATTAATTAGTACAAAAAAAATAAAAATTTTGAGCAAATCGGTCGAAGGACATTTGTACCTGTCGTATGTCCTGAAACTTAAAAGCGGAGTTTTAGCCACAAAACTTGCTATAAAATTACTAAACTTAGTAATTGTCTTAGAAATTTAGATAACTATCGATGTACAACATTTGTATTTTAATCTGAGCAAGGACTCGCGTGGCTGCCATATATCCTTTTTCTTGAAATCGCTGTAACTATTTTTAAAATCTTTCAATTGCTATCAAATTTTAAATATAGATTAGATCAAATGGCGTCAATAAGTGTGCCAAATTTCGTTGAGTTGCTTGCGGTAACAAAAAAGCTGTTAATATATCCTTTTTTTAAATATAGTCAAAAATATAAAAATACATAATAACTGCAAAAACAAAACATTCGCAACACTTATTTCCGAAAAATAAATTTATTCAAAATAAGTTTTAAGTAAACTCGTTTAATATTTGCTTTATTCCTAAGTATATACCCCTTTAATAACAAAAAACTTGAAAAAAAAAATTTTTTTGGGTACTTAAAATTTTTATTTTTTTTTTTTCTTTTTTTCAAAAACTTAGTTATTTTTATTATTTGATCGTATAGAAAACAGTCCAGGATGTTAAAAAAATCAATAAAAAATAATTTCTAAGTACGAACTTTTTTATGTATCTCAAAAAAATTTTGGTTTTGATTTGGGATACCAACGAAAATCAAATACTGGTTTTTAAGCAAAATGGCCCCCTGTATACTTATTTTATCGAATTATTTACTATAAATTTATGGTATACAATATAATAAATCCCTTTATATATAAAAAAACACTAAAATGTTGATGTATTTTTTAAATTTATTTACAGTAAATAAAATAAATAAAAAAAAAATAATCCAATTTTAGATTTATAAAAAATTTTTTTTTTTTCAACTTAAAAAAAAAAACTTAGTTATTTTTATTTTTTGATCTTATAAAACATAGTTAAAGCTACAAAAAAAATAAAAAACAAAAAAATTTTATTCACGAACTTTTTTTATGCAGGCCATTAAAATTTAGTGATTTTGGGGATTTTAGTAAAAGTCAAAGATAACTTTTAAAGCGAAACGGCCCACGTACTGCATATTTTTTTTCTGATTTTTTATTATATTTTTACAGAATACTATATAATATATCAATGTGTAAAGAAAAAATACTTAATATTGGATTTTTTTCTAATATTTTTTCCATTAATAATATAGCTTTTGAAAAAAATTAAAAAAAGACACAAAAATAACCTAACTTTTTTCCAACTTCAGACAAAAACTTAGTTATTTTTATTGTTTTGCCTTATAAACCATAGTCCGAGCTATCGAAAAAGCGAAAAAAATAATTTTTTGACTCACGAACTTTTTTTATGCATTCCATCAAAATTTGTAAATTTTTGGGAATTCGGTAGAAAAAATATAGATTTCAGAGCAATACAAAAATGTATTTTAAGATTAATTCTAAAAAAATGGGAATACAACATTTAGCTAATATATTAAAGTAACTTTTGCAAAAAAAAGTTCGTTGATTTCTTTAAAATTCGATTTTTAATAATTATTTTAGTAAACCTATAAAAATCAATTTTTAGGTTTTAACACAATAGCGTTGAATTTCCATACTTTAGCGCCCTCTTGTGGCAACATATGACTTCTTAAAAATCAGGAAAGTACATATTTCTTTTAGTTTACTATTAAACTGTAAAAATACAAAAAATCATCAACATTGAAGACATACTTTTTTTTTTGATTTTTGCCAATGAAACGAATCACTGTGCGTTGATGTAACAAATATGCTTTTAAATAGCAAAAAATAAATTAATAATGTTGGAATATGTAAAAATACAACAAAAAAGTAATAAATGTGTAAAAAAAACTTCTCCGGCAGAAGAAAAACATCGAAAATAGCAAAGTGTCTCGTTGTGATTTTTATTGCTTTTTTCAACTAATTTATGTTACTTTTTTTTTGTTCTCTTTTTTCTCAAATATTCTCTTTGCAGGTGTTGCCTTATCATATGTATGTGTTTCCCCACGATAATGGGTGTGTATCCCCTACAAAATGGGTGGCCAATTTCATTAATTTTAGAATGTCTGGCAACACTGATTCAAATATAATTGACATTTCAAGTGATGACGTAAAAATTGAACGCAATAACGTAGTGATTTACAAAATTGCACTTTTTGAGCCTCGCGTTCACGTTAACGTTGGTGATGCGTTCAACGCGAGTGATTTACAAAATTAGGCCCTTAATCTCGAAGTGTTAAGCATTGACGTTAACATCATATTCCCGAGTAAAAATTTTTATATGATGCAATATATATTGATATGTAATACAATATATAATTAAACGCAATTTGATCCGAAAAATGGTGGATGTTTTTGCATTAAAAAGATCAATTTGTAAAAAATATGATTTGATT
This sequence comes from Pegoplata infirma, assembly GCA_963921195.1. NCBI lineage: Eukaryota > Metazoa > Arthropoda > Insecta > Diptera > Anthomyiidae > Pegoplata > Pegoplata infirma. Next base: position 32,615,074 of record OY992539.1, read on the forward strand.
TCATCCGAGTTTTGACCAGACATTGCCATATATTAGTGGATCTAATTAGATCTAATTGCATAAAAACATGTAAAATCCTGGTGTTTTTTGGTTTGGGTTGAGTTACACCACAGGTCAACGATACATTCACCAAACATATAATTTTCTTAAACAAAAAAATGTTCGGGTACGCTTCGAACCAGATAGGTGATATACATAACCCTAACAAGGAAATGTTTAGGAACATTTTAAAAAGTTTCTTATACTTTGCCTTAAAAACTTAGAAAATTGTTGGTTAAATGGAAACATATATTGTTATATATGGAACAGAATAGGATATATATAATTTTATATTAAATTATACAGAAAAACAAATTTTGTATTGACCCTCATGTAATTTTATATAATTATATCAACCGTACACCTTTTAATCCGAATCATGATTCAATTATATATTACTACATATGACTGCATTAAAAAAATTTAGAAAATATCTCACGGATGTATAATCATATATAATTTATTATGTTTGTATCAAGTTATATATTGTAATATATGTTTATTTTTACTCGGGTTAACACAGACTTGTGGTAGGAAGGAAGTTCTTGTATTTGCTAATACCTCCAGGGCAATAAACAATGTCTTATTATTCCCCCACTTCATACAGTACTAACATTTTGGCATAGTTTTTGAATAACTTAAGTGAAACAAGTGAGAGTGTTTAATTCGGCTGTGCCGAATCTTTTATACCATCCAAAATGTAAAAAAAAAAATTAAAAAAAATTGTCGGAGGCCTTTTTTTTTTTAGGGGGTGGTGATGGGGGCAGTGGGAGACTTTGAGAGCAACTTCCCATCGCGATAAATATACCAAATGTTTTATTTATTTCCCTGTCCCGATTTTGCCCATTCACGAACTTAACCTGCCTATGAACATAAGACATATTTGTGCCAAACTTCAGGAGTCTAGCTGTTTTATTTTGGACTGCATTGTGCTATCTACAGAAAGACGGACGGACAGACGGACGGACATTCACAGAATGTCTTAGAATCGATCATGGATCAATAATATATATCCTTTATGGGGTCCCCGACCAATATTTCGATGCGTTACAAACGGAATCACAAAGTGAGTATACACCCATACTGTGGTTGGATAAAAAAAAAAATATTAAAAATTAGAAAAATTAAATATAAATTTAAAATTTAAAGAATTTAAAAATTAATAATTAGGCTCCTTTTGCCATGTGTTCCTTCTTTTCCTATTTTTCAAAAAAGGATAAGAACAAGAATATTTAATTTGAACAACACCATTTTCAATTGTATTTTAAAATTTTCCAAATGTATTTAAAAATTTTCAAATGTAGTTTAAAATGGTCCAAATGTATTTTAATATTGTCCAAATATATTCTAAAATTGTCCAAATGATTTTAAAATTGTCCAAATGAATTTTAAAATTGTCCAAATGTATTTTAAAATTGTCCAAATGTATTTTAAAATTCTCCAAATGAATTTTTAAATTGTCCAAATGCTTTTTAAAATTGTCCAAATGTATTTTAAAATAGTCTAAATTAATAGTAAAATTGTCCAAATGTATTTTAAAATTGTTTAAACTACATTTGGACAATTTTAAAATTAATTTGAAAAATTTTAAAATATATTTTAACAATTTTAAAATACATTTGGACAATTTTAAAATTTATTTGGATAACTTTAAAATTAATTTAGAAAATTTTACAATAAATTTGTACAATTTTAAAATATATTTGGACAATTTTAAAATACACTTGGACAATTTTAAAATACATTTGGAAAATTTTAATATACAATTGGAAATGGTGTAGAAAATTTTATTTTAAGTTAGTTCGTGCAAATTTGAGCAACCGATTGGGTGGAAAACCCGTTGGGTTCGGACCCGATTGTATCTCTTAAGGATCGTCATTGTTTTTGTTCCAATTTTTTAGTCCATTTCACTTGATCTTGCTTAGTTTTTGAGATGACGTGAATTTAGGGCCCAAAAAGGTCTTGGGAAATTTTAAAAACTGGATAACTTAGAATCTATTACTCGTAGAGCTTTCGAGTATTTGATAGTCCTGTTCTACATGTTAAGAGCTAGAAAAATACTATCATAAGAATGATTTCCTATTTCTTTTGCTGGGATCTTGACTATTGTCTTTTTCCTTCAGTTTTGCTATTATTACTAGGTTATTATGACCATAGTTGTAATGAAAAGCAAATTTTTTTTTTTTTTGTTTAAATAATTTTTTCGAGATGATTTTATGATGCTACTTTTAGTTGCTGTTGTTGCTATTGTTTGATATTAATATTGCTGATGTTTGTTTGGTGAAAGTAATAAGCGTTAAGTAAGCTAAAATCCAAATCAAAAAATTTAAAAAAAAAATATGTAGTTATAAATACACCAACAATAATAAGGGTCATTATTAGTGAAATCAATCATGAATATTCTTGACCCCCTCCGATATTGATGAAATTTGGTTAAGTTCTTACACTACGTAAAAAACTAACAAATGCAAATTTTCAGCCCTCTAAGTCAACAGGGGCCAAAAATACGTAGGGTCAAAATTTCCCCCAAAATCTCCCAGTCGCGACACTTCACACCGTAAAAACTTAATATCGTTGGTTCTATTATAGCTAGAAAGCCCATTTTTGGTTTGTTTTAAAGCTCATAATATGCTCTATAAGACCTACCATAACCAAAAAATTTTCGAAAAAAAATAAGGGTTACCTCCCTTATTTTAAGGTCGTGATAAAGGGAGGAGAAAATGGGGATGATGGTATCCCCCGATTTTTTTTTTACTTGATAATCTTATAGAGAAAGTCCTAAAGAATATATTCTCAAATTTTTAAGTTGGGACAACAATGGGATCACTCAAAATCAAAAATTTTCACAATTTCCCCTAAAATCTCCAAATCGCAACACTCTTGAACCTTAAAAATTTAATATCTTATGTGCTATTGTAGCTACAGAGTCCATTTTTGTTTGTTTTAAAGCTTATATTACGCTCTACAATACCTACCTTAACCAAAAAATTTTAGAAAAAAAGGAAGGGTGCTCCCCTTATTTAAAGGTCGTGGCAAAGGGTGGAGGAAATGGGGGGAAAGTATCCCCCGATTTTTTTTTTTATTTGGTATTGTCAAAGAACAAGTCCTAATGAACATATCCTAAAATTTTTATGTTACAACAATCAGATCGACCAAAATCAAAATTTTTCACAATTTCCCCCAAAATCTCCAAATCGCGACACTCTTGCCCATTACAAATTTAATATCGTGGAATGTATTGTAGCTACAGAGTCCATTTTTGGTTTGTTTTAAAGCTCTTAATATGCCCAACAATATTACTATTACAAAAAAAAAAAAAATTAAAAAATTAGGGGTGCCTCTTGTATTATAAGATCGAGGCAAGGGGTGGGGGAAATCGGGGGATAGTATCCCCCAATTTTTTTTACCTTTTTTTTTTTAAAGAGTAAGTTCTAGAGAGCATATCCTGAAATTTTTATCTTGGGACTACAATGGGAGGCGCAAGAATGTTGCGATTTGATGATTTTGGGGGAAAATTTTGAAAAATTTTGATTTTGGTCGATCCCATTGTTGTCCCAACATAAAAATTGTAAACTATGTTCATTAGGACTTGCACTTTGAGAATCCCAAGTAAAAAAAAAAATCGGGGGATACTTTCCCCCCATTTCCTCCACCCTTTGCCACGACCTTCAAATAAGGGGGGCACCAATTCCTTTTTTTGGAAAATTTTTTTGGTTTTGGTATGTCTTGTAAAGCGTATTATAAGCTTTAAAACAAAAAAAAAATTGGCTCTGTAGCTACATAAGCACTTATGATATTAAATTTTTAAGGTTAAAGAGTGTTGCGATTTGGAGATTTTGGGGAAAATTGTGAACAATTTTGATTTTGAGCGATCCCATAGTTGTCCCAACTTAAAAATTTGAGAATATATTCTTTAGGACTTTCTCTATAAGATTATCAAGTAAAAAAAAAATCGGGGGATACCATCATCCCCATTTTCTCCTCCCTTTATCACGACCTTAAAATAAGGGTGGTAACCCTTATTTTTTTCGAAAATTTTTTGGTTATGGTAGGTCTTATAGAGCATATTATGAGCTTCAAAACAAACCAAAAATGGGCTTTCTAGCTATAATAGAACCAACGATATTAAGTTTTTACGGTGCAAAGTGTCGCGATTGGGAGATTTTGGGGGAAATTTTGACCCTCCGTGTTTTCGCCCACTGTTTACTTAGAGGGCTGAAAATAAGTGTGCATTAGTTTATCACTTAGTGTAACAACTAAACCAAATGTCATAAAAATCGGAGGGGGTCACGAAAATTGTTAGCTATTTTTGATTGATTTCACTAAGACTGACCCATAAACAGCAGCAAATAAAAAAATATACTTATTCATTCACTTCACTGACCACAAATTTAGTGGCAACAACGCTAACTGATAAACAACAGCAACAACAACAAAACGACATTTAAACATCTATGATTTTTAATATTTTTTAACCAAACAATTACACTTGGAAAAAAATGAGGAGAAATATTAAAAATCCAACAAGCAATAATGAAATTGTTGAAATAGGATGATCTGGTCAAACGTTTGGAAATTTATATTGCCAGTGTTGCCATTTCCAAAGTTTTCAAATAAATGTACAAATGTGGCACAGGGTTGCAATGAGAAAATTTCTGACATGTGTATGTATTAGTAACAAATACAGATGCAAAAGCTCATATGTGCAATAAGTCCCATTTACCTAAGCAGTTTGGTGGCTGTGACGTCTAAGGTGACGACCAGTCTGTGTTGTTAATGGTATGAATGTGCCCAAAAATTTTCCGTGGTTAAATTTTCTTCCACATTTTTCAACTTAAACCCTAAAGAAACTATTAAGTTTCCGTTAAAAATTAATAAGGTCTTATCTGATCTGTTTCGATCTACTCATATATGTTTATATCTTTTCATATCTGATTGCATATTAGCAGATCAAATCGACTTTTACACGGGTTAAAAAATTGGGTAAAATAAAATTAGAAAAAAAAAATATTTCAGTTCTTTTCGTGTTACATTTCGTTTCCTGTTTTCATTAGTGGTATTCAGAGTCTTGCTTGCCAGCCCTGGCACTGGTTGTAAAAGAGCACTTTTCAAAATTACTTTTCAAAATACATGTATTTTTTGAAAGAAGTACTCTTTTGCTACATTGCCAGGGGTGGCAACAAGACTCTGAATACCTCTAATATTTCATAATTTTCCAAAAAACATAACTAACAAGTAAAAAAGATATGTTTGGTCTTGACGAATGCATGGATACTAGATTGTCCCTTATTTTGAAAATGTTGACACGATACCCGCTCATTTTTTGCTATTTAACTAGAAAATTACTCATGAGAAACCATTAAAATCGACGTTTTTGGCCAAAGAGACAACATATAAAAAATCTTAAATTTAAATTTGTCGCCATATTGGATCCGCCATTTTGAATTTTAAAGTCTGAGCTCATATTATTTATAAGAGACCTCAAATACATCGACCATGATTATATTAAATACAATTAACAAAAAATTTAAAAATCATGTCCGAAATCTTGGATCCGCCATTTTGAATTTTGAATTTTCACCCATATGTAATACTTTTTTGACATATAGGTTAAGCGGTCTATTTATGGCCAAAATTCAGGGATGCTGACCCACAGTGCATTAGCAGAATAGTTATAAAAAGTACCATCCCTCTTTGTTGACCATTTTTATAACCTACACCACTCTGTGGTACAGGGTATAATGAGTTTGTCCTGATGTTTGTAACTACCCGAAATATTGGTCCGATCGACTCAGAATCACTTTTTGAGTCGATTTAGCGATGTCCGTTCGTCCGTCCGTCCATGTAAACGTTGTGCGCATGATACAGGTCGCATTTTTTAACGAAATTTGAAACTTAATATTCTTTAGACCCAAGGACGAACGCTATTGAAATCGGAAAAATGGTCCATGTTTTTACCTAGCCCCCATACAAACGTCCCCTTTAAATTTAGGTCAAATGAACCTAAATACCTTTAGCAGGTAGACGTGTTATGTAGTCACAAATCACCATTCCAAATTTTAAAGGAATCGGACCAGTTCTTCTTGTAGCCCCATACAAACCACCCTCCCGATATTCACATAAATCTCTAAAATTTCTTAAAATAAAAAAAAAATATTTTATTAAAATTTTGTTTGTGTGTGTTTAACGCATACTTTAATAACCCAATGAAATCTGATTATAATCGGACCATTTTTGGACTAAGGCTCCATATGAAAATTTTGCCCGATATTACTTAAAGTGGTTTATTGGCAACAATTAAAAGCCAATTTCACTCAAATTTGTTTTTTTAGTGTTTTCTACACTTATTTAAGATTTGACAAAAGATACCCCACTCGGTCCACGTTTAGACTTGGGACCCATTTTCCGGGAAACACTGGTGTAGGGTATTATATGGTCGGTCTGGGCCGACTATAATTTTCTTACTTGTTTCAGAATGTTTTTTCCTCTGGAGGATCCAACGTTCCAAATATCAAGTTTTTATAACTATTAATTCAGGAGATCCATAAGTACCAAAGTTCACTTTTTTAACATCATAGAATCGCAATATCAAGAAGAGCAATCCTGCATTCCAAATTTAATGTTTATAGAGGTGTATATTCAGATGTTAGAAAAAGTACCAAAGTACATTATTTTTTTTTTAGTCGAAATTTTCAAGATCCTTTTTACAGAATGTAATTTTTTTCTGCACAAGAAATTTGCAAGACAAGTTTAAAGTTTCTTCTACTACTGTTATCAGGAGATAGAAAAAGTACCAAAGCACACTTATTTCCATGATTCATTAGGTACAATTTTTACCAATTTTTGTCCTGTAGAACTAAATTAAAAAAAAAAAAATAATATTAGTGATATGATGAAAAATTTGTTCAGTGTACTAACTTATATATTTTCGAGAGTGTACAAATAATAACATTCAGTTAGTTTGGCTATGAATTTCGGCATTATTTTTTCGTATTTGTTATTAAATTCAACAATATTGATGTTAAGGCTGACTGTCAATATTTATACTACTAAACGTCATTTCAACATAAACATTTTTATAAATATCGGCGCTGCAAACAAAGATTTCAAAAACTTGGTTTAGTAAGTATTATGCTCTCAAAACAAAAGCAAAAACAAAGCTTCCTATGAAGCCAAGTTTAAAATGGAGAAAAAAAATATCCAAATCATGATTTTATTAAAATAATGTTTCTATTGTTGTGATGTTTCTCTTTTCTTATTCCTTCGTTTGATTTTACTTTGTTAAACAACAAAAAAAAATCAATGATAATTTTTTATTTGTGTTGGATTTAGATCGTAAGTTGTCTGGATGTCTGATTAATTAACAGTGGTAAACAATTGTAACAATTTTAAACACAAAAAAATCTCTCGGGGTGAAGTTATTTTAATTGTGTTAAAATTTTGAGATTTGGAAAACACCTCTTCAAATTAAAATTCAGAAAAGATCAACTTGAAAATCATAAAACACAATTAAAATTCCGATTCACTCAATAGAAATTTTTAAAATCAGAAAAACTAATTTTGATTCAGAAAAGTCCAATTGAAATTCTCAAAAAAAAAAAAATATTAATTACATACAAAATTTTTTAAATTTGAATTTGGCTTTTGTCAATTACAATTGTGCTTTCTTAAATTTCATAAATTGAGCTTTTTTGGATTACAATTAGGCTTTTCTGAGAATAAATTAAGCTTTTTCTAAATTTTAATAGAGCTTTTCTGAATTTTAATTGTATTTAAATTGGAAAAGGTCACAAGGTTAAATGTACCCATGTTTTTGATTTAACTAACCACCACAATTATTTATATAATTTTTTTTCTTAAGCCCCACTGTGCCCTGTTAACTACTTAAAACATTCACTGCTATTTATTAATTTAATTTTATTTAACTTTTTTCTTCCATAAGTAAATTATTTCTCTCTTGTATGTACTTGGTAAAAGTCAGGTCAAGAGTTCATAATTTTATTTAAAATAATTTGTATTTTTCTGGTTTTTGGCGGTTTGATTTTTTTTATGACATTAACATTTCACTTATAATTTGTTTTCGCTGTTTGATTTTTTACGATCATTGAATAAATTTTTTTAATAATATTTTATCTGCTTATTTGTTGATTAAATTAAAGGAGTTATTAAATGAATGCTATCTCTTTTGAATAAATGCTTACACACTCTCATAAAGTTTGTTAAACTTTTTTTTTTTTATAAGTTTATTTGTTTCATGGCTTATCTGGAATATGCATGCACGTACATGCAAATTATGGTGTGTGTGTGTTCGAGTATGTGAATGGATTTTAACAGCTAGTGTATTAAATAATGATCTTTGTGTAGGAGGTGGTGTTGTCGTATTTAACTCTTTTAAAATAATAATGATAATTGGTTGTATGACGTAAAGGAAGTTCTTGTACAGACGGACTTGGTAAACAACACCCTCATAAATGGATACGTAGGTACTAGGGTTTCTAAATTCCCGGACTTTTTCAATTCCCGGGAAAGTGTTTTAAAAAAATCGTATTCCCGGGAATTCCCGGGATTTTTTTAAATAATTTTTTTTTTTAATTTATCATATAAAAATTATTATATTACAAATTATGGTCGTATTTTTCGATTTAAAACCATTTTAGATGTTTTCTTTTGTAAAGTAGTTTTATTAACCTCAAAAATATACGTTGAAAGTTCATAAAAACTAATTTTTGTAGAAATATTGGACCTTATCACAGTTGTATTACTTGCATATCACTTACCCGATATGAAATTTTACAACAAAAGTGTTTGGAACAGCTTTTTGGAATTTTTTTCTTATTTTGACTACGTCAACCGTATGAAGCTGTGGGATAATATTTTGAAGATATATTTAATTAAACTTTCAAATTATTAAAATAATCGCTTTAAGGCATCTTTGCCAAAATGACAAAACCAATATATTGTGGACATCAGACTTTTTACTTCATATATACAATTTTATGCTGAAAAGCAGGTTTGTTATATATTCTTTAAAGTAATGAAATTTTTTTGCTTAAGCACTATAAAATTTGTTGATCTGAAAATGAAATACTAAATTCCGAAAAGAAGAAATCATTGGAATTTTAGATTAAGAAAACTTTTGTCAATTTGCAACCAACCTTCGAAGTGAAATTTAGTTTCATTCCGTATTATCTCAAGCAATCGATTAAAGATGCATTTCCTTACTAGTTTTTTTTTTTTAAATTAAAATTTTTTCAAAATTTTAATATAATTTTTAATAAATCATTTGAATTGTGTTACAAATGTGTAAATTAAATATATTTTTCTTAAAAAAATTGGCGACAAATTCCCGAAATTTCCCGAAGAAAAAATCCCGGGATTTCAAGAATCCCGGGAAATTTTTCCCGAATAGAAACCCTAGTAGGTACTTATATTCAGAGTCGTAATTAAAAATGCACACAATAATGAGAAAATGTGCTTAATACATTAAATTAACTTGCATAAAGTGACGTATTTTGTTTAGCTTTTATAAGTGATGAGTAATACGAAAAAGAGGTGCTTGGAAGTGTAAAAATTTAAAATAGCCTATATATGAGGCATTCCACACCAAATGTCCAGCGAAAAAAAACACGTGTACCATAAACTTCTGAATAGCTTGTATGGATAGCCCTATATGGAACTTAGAAAATTGCGTCTTCGGTTTTTCAATTTTTCAAAAACTGGGCTTAGGAGGCGTGGTCAAATATAGGAAAAATGGTAAAATTTTTGGCGAGTTGCCTTGATTAAATATTTATCACATTAAAACGGAATGCACCACAATCTTAAAAATTTACATTCTTATATAGTTTTGTATGGGCTATCGAATAAATTTTTTTTTCCCTGAAAAATTTTCAGAACCCGTTCTGAAATTTTCCATTTTTTAAAAAAGTCAATTTATCAAAAATCCGTCCACTTTCTTTTAAATTTTTTTTTTTAAGTTTAGTTGTTTGTCCATCCACACAAAAAAAACAGAAATGTATTTTTCGTTTTTTTCGAGAAATTCGCATTTGAATTTTAAATTTCAGAACAATTTTGTAATTTGCTTGTATTTTCTTGTTTTAACGTTGCGAATGAGTAATATTAATTGCATGAATATTACTCATTCGACACGTTAAAACAAGAAAATACAAGCAAATTACAAAATTGTTATGAAATTTAAAATTCAAATGCGATTTTCTAAAAAAAAAAACAAAAAATACATTTCTGATTTTTTTTGTGTGGATGGACAAACATCTAAACTTAAAAAAAAAAAATTTAAAAAAAAGTGTTTGAAAAATTGAAAAAACTAAAACGCAATTTTTTTAGTTTCATATAGGGCTATCCATACAACCTATTCTGAAATTTACGGTGCACATGTTTTTTTTTCGCTGGACATTTGGTGTGGAATGCCTCATGTATAAAGTAACAAATTTGTTAGCTTTTGCAAATGATGAGTAATACGAAAAAGAGCCCCTAGGAAGTGTAAAAATTTATAATATCCTATATATCAGAATATGCGTCCTAGAGTGGCATTTCTATTAAAATTTGCTCCCACCGCTCTAACTGTCCCAATAGTGCCTCTAGCGGAGTCAAGTGTATGACTGACCTCCAATAGTTTTTGAACCTCAACATTTTTTTAGACCATATCTAACCCTTAAAGTGGTTCCGATATAATTTATTTTTAATTTTTTTTTTTATTAATTTTTTTTTTTTTTTTAATCGTAAAATCAAAAGCTATTGGGGGTCGGTCATACATTTGACTCCACTCTTGGAACAGTTAGAGCGGTGAGAGCAAATTTTAAAGAAATGTCATTTTGTATGGGAGCCCATAGGGAGTAGAGATAGAGTATACACAGGAAAAATTATGGAGGAAACAAATTTGAGTAATCACTTGTTTAAATTTAAAAACAAAAATTGAGTAATTTTTTAATTGACGCAATTAAAAATTTACTTAAAAATTATTTAAGTAAATAATTTAATAAAAATTGAATAGTTTTTTAATTCTTTTAAACTCTCATAGTTTTTTTGAATTCTCGTTTAGTTTATAGTTTTTTGTGTATGTAAGTATATGAAAGTTTGTAATCGTCTTTATAAAATTTTTCTATGTTTTTGAGACAAAAATATGTTTGGTAAAGTTTGAAAAAACAAGATTTTTGTTTTAACTTTAACTTCGAAAAAAATAAATAGATAAATTTTGATTAAATTTTTAATTGTGTCAATTAAAAATTTACTCAATTTTTTTTTCAAACATTTAATAAATTTTAATTAAAAATTTACTCAATACAATTAAATCGTTTACTGGTGCGAAATTGAGTAATTTTTTACTCAATAGTATTAAAAATTTACTCAAATATTTTTTAATTTTTTTCAGTGTAGGTATGTTCGGAAAAAATTTTAAGGGGTAAAAATTAATAGGGGTCGGTCTCACTTTTGCCCACTCTAGCAGGCGCTATGGAAGCGGTAGGAGCTAATTTAATAAAAAAAAAATTTAAAAAAAAATAAAAAAATTGTATGCTGACCACCTTAATGATAGAGATAGAGCGTTGGTATGTTCTGAGAACATGTTGGGATGTATAAAAAGCATCGATCATACAATTGAGGGGCACTTTTGAGGCAGTTAGAGCTGTAGGAGCAGTTTTATAAAAATGTAATCTTTGTATGGGAGCCCCCTGAAAGAGTGGAGACAGTGCTTAGCTATGTTTCCTGCAAATATTTACAAAAATTGTTTAACGGACTTTTAGTCACATTTTTTCCAAATACACTTAAGCGATAGCACTAGAGTTTCTGAATAACCGATAAATTTAGTAACCGCGGTTTCGGTTATTAAAAATTGAATAACCGATCGGTTTCGGTTATTTTCGGTTATTTTCGGTTATAAGTAAAAATTTTATTCCTGTGGAAAACCCAGCAAAATTTTCGGTTGCAAAGAACCGATTGTGGAACAACTTATACTTCCCTGGAACCTGTTCTAATTCTTGTGCAACACCGATTCTTTTTACAAAGGGATTGTCCCAAAAGCAACAGGTGTTTGTAAGCAAAATTGGAACACATTTTTGTTCTTCGGAACCGGTTCTAGAAGTTAAATTTAGAACAGAAATGAGAATTAAAGAAATATTTTGAATTGCATTAACTTATTAAAAAAAGATAAAGATAATCCTATATGACATCGTATATTATTTTTTTTTAACACACATACATCCTTTTTCGCCTCCAAAATTGCATTTTGGGCCTTGCAATAAAGATACGTCAGAACATGAATTTTCTGCAAACAAAAATGAAAAACATTATTTTATTAGTATTTGTCCCGACCCAGACAATCAAAATTTAATTTACTTACCTTCGTATCAACAATTTTCGCGATTACATCCTGATATTTTCATAGAATTTCGTGTTTTTTCTTGGTGAACACAAAAAAAAATGATATTTATTTTTTAATTTTTTTGACACATAATTTTTTTTAATTCCTGAGAACCAAAATGTTATGAAATTTAGATTGCATAGAACAAGCTTCACAACAATATTCACTTAACTTGTTCTGAATAATTAAAGTGTAATAGTGTTTGATTACCGAAGAACCTGTTCTAGAACAAGTGTTATCGGAATCGGTTCTGAAAAATTTTCCTGGGAAACTTTATTTTTGAATAGTTTTTTATTAGAATCGAATTCAGTTTATGCAGGGTTCGCACTTGCTGTTTTTGAGTGTCCAAGGGCGGCAAAAAAAGTCTTTGTTCTGTGTCCATTAAGTTTCTATTCTGTTACTGATGTTTTGTAAAACAAATTATTTAAGGTCGTAAGTGTGAACTCCACATTAAATGTCCATGTTGGTTTAGCTTCTGCTTGTCCTTTAAAAAGCTGAATTTATTTCATCTTCCAAAGATTTAGTGGTTCCTCATTTTTTTTTAATTTTAAATATGAAAAAAAATAAGAAATCAAGCTGTTACGACTATATTCATAACAAGAAACGTTCAATTAACATTTTCACACTCATTTTAATTAAAAGGAAAATCTATTTAAAAAACAAAACGAGTGCCTTACTGTCCCTTACTAAAAATTGCGAGTAAAAATGTTGTCAGTTCTTTTAAATGTGAATGTAATATGTTAATGTTTCGCTCATTCATTAAAAAATGTTAATAATTACAATTTTTTTTTAACGAAAAGCACAATTTTTTTTAAATGCAACAAAAAATCTAAAAAAATCTATAATAATAACCAAAAAAATATGTGTCGGTTTCGGGTTCGGCTTTCGGCTTGAATAACAGCGGTTTCGGTTTCGGTAATAACCGAAACAGAAACTCTAGATAGCACCAACTCTGATTAAGCTCTTGGGCAAAAACTGATGACACCATATTTTCAGGGCCCCACTGCTTTTCTGAATATTTGGAGGTCCATAAAAAGGAATTGGTCACCAAACTGGATAATCCGAGTATATGGTTTTACTACCTTTTGGTAGTAGAATCGAATCTATACACTGAAAAAAATAGCTTCGTGAAATTAATGAAAATTGACTTAACCTTAATGAAAAATGACTCACGTTTTTAACCGAAGACAGGTTTCATTTGATTAATGAAACTGGTGTCATTAAAGTTCCTTTCAATGAAAACTTGCATATAAATAATGAAAATATTCGTAGAACTTGTTTGAAACGTTTTATGAAGTTTTTCATAAAATGTATGAAAATATCCATTGATTAAATGTGGAATAGTAGTTGGTAATGAGCGTATGATAATTGCTTTTTACAAAGTAACTAGTTGCTAACTTTATTAAGGTTTTGATATGGGAATTACGATAAATTCATGTTGGTTAAAGTTATCAAAATTTCCATAGAAAGTCCCTAATCAAGTTAGGAACAAGTTACCTAAAAACAGCACGTATCATACACCCATAAGTGAAAATTTGCATTAATAACAATTTTGGTAAGTCACATGTAACCATCACTGTAACCGTCACTGAAATTTTATTTAGGGGCATGTCACAGACTCAATTCCGATCGGATTTGAAAAAAAGTTGTTACTCGTAAAACGCAAAACAATTTTTTTTTGGAATGAAATCACTTTCAAAAATCAAAGTGGAATTGAATTGCTAAAAGTGGTTTCATTCCGAAAAAAAGTACTTGCTTTGCGTTTTACGAGTGAACCACTTATTCCACTTCCGAACGGAATTGAGTCTGTGACATGACCCTTAATTGCACACTTTTTATGGTTTTCACCTAGTTTTTACACACAACAAAATTTTACTCCAAACTTAAATTGGTCTGAGTTGCCATATAAGGTAAACTATAAAAGACAAAAACGCGATGACTTTAAAAACAAAGCAATGGAACAACACAAATTACCCTACATTTCATCATAAATTTTTAATGACTTAAAACACTATTTTTCTGTTGCAAATTATATTATATTTTATAAGAAAAAGTCAAAAGAAACACTTATATGGAACTTTTCACTTGTAATTTCAATTAGATATAACCAGCATAACACACACACAAGTTTCAATAACAAAGCAAAAAAATATAAAATTATTTTATTTTATTAGAAAAAAGTTAACACACACGTAAAAATTACAATTAGACTAAACACGCGTGGTGTAATAAAACATCGTATGTTTTTGTTCTGTTTTCTTTCTCTTATTCGCAACGCAGAGTTGTATTTAGTTCTAAAAAATCTTATGATATTTTTTAATGAAATTATGAAATCCAATGAAACAAGTTTCATAAAATTTGTTCATAACATGCATGAAATTTCAATCAGCTTATGAATTCCTTCATTTAAATAATGAAAACAAAATAATGAATCCGCTTCATTAATATCAGGAAGGTTATTTTTTTCAGTGTGTAGTGAAGTTCTTGTGTTTTTCAAAAAGTCTTTATTTGTTGCATAGTTTAATAAGCAAAAGTGCTAAACACATTAAGGGCTGGTAACTTATCAAAAGCAAATCAATGACTAACACTAATCATTGATCAATTTCATATAAAATTGACGTTTGGAAACAATTATTAGCACTAATCTTGTGATGAGTTACCAGCCCTAATTTAACTTGCATAAAGTAACGTATTTTGTTTAGCTTTTACAAATGATAAGCAATACGAAAAAGAGCTGCTAGGATGTGTAAAAATTTAAAATATTCCATGTGTCAGAAAATTTTTGGCGATCAAGGCCGATAATATAATACACTACACCTACTGCCGACAATAATAAATGAAAAAAAAAAAAAAAAAAAAACAGTTGGTTCAATCTTCTCTAGATAACCTATTCTACTGGAAATTATTTTAACATGATAATGTTTTTAGGCTGGTGTCTAATTTTAAAAAGTGACTGTTTTCATTTTCTTAAAACCAAAAATTTTATTAACTTGGGTTTGTAACTTGGATAATAATTCACCTCGTGGGGAATAAAAAAATATTCTCCAGCTGATATATAAAACGTTGCATAATTATTTTTCGTTATTTTTTTTTTTCATCAATATGTTTTTTAATAAATATTTTTTTCTCATCAATATTTTTTGTCATCAATATTTATTTCATCAATAATTTTTTGCATCAATATTTTTTGCATCAATATTTTTTTATCAATATTTTTTTTCATCAATATTTTTTTTTTTCATCAATATTTTTTATTAATCAATATTTTTTTCATCAATATTTTTTTTTCATCAATAGTTTTTTCATCAATATTTTTTTTATCCATATTTTTTTTTCATCATTATTTTTTTTCACACATATTTTGTTCAATCCATTTTTTTTTTTTGTTTTCATCAAAAATGTTCTTATCAACATTTTTGTTCATTAAATATTTTTTTTTTATCAATAATATTTTTCATTTAAAACTTTTTTCATCAAAAAACAGATAGATGGATATCACTAGAATGCAGGCGCGGATCCCCAAAACGATTTCAAAAAAAAAAAAAGGAAAAAAAGGAAGAAAGAAAAAAAGAAAGAAATAAAGAAAGAAAGAAAGAAAGAAAGAAAGAAAGAAAGAAAGAAAGAAAGAAAGAAAGAAAGAAAGAAAGAAAGAAAGAAAGAAAGAAAGGGAAAGGAAAGGAAAGGAAAGGAAAGGAAAGGAAAGGAAAGGAAAGGAAAGGAAAGGAAAGGAAAGGAAAGGAAAGGAAAGGAAAGGAAAGGAAAGGAAAGGAAAGGAAAGGAAAGGAAAGGAAAGGAAAGTAAAAAAATAACCAGTATGTTTAAAAATCCTAAGGGCTGGTAATTTATCAAAAGCTAATCAATGATTAATACTAATCATTAATCAATTTCATATAAATTTTACGTTTGCAAACATTGATTAGCCCTAATCATTGATTATATTGTGATAAGTTACCAGCACTAAGAAAAATTATATGTGAGCTGATGATTTACGTCAACACACATAGCCTTTATCCTAAGAATTTTTTTTTTCATCCTTAGAATAAAATGTTTCAGAATTTATAAAATTTCATACGAGAAACTTAAATG
Organism: Pegoplata infirma; assembly: GCA_963921195.1. Lineage (NCBI taxonomy): Eukaryota > Metazoa > Arthropoda > Insecta > Diptera > Anthomyiidae > Pegoplata > Pegoplata infirma. The sequence continues at coordinate 32,631,572 of OY992539.1, forward strand.
TCAATAGAGTCGTGGACATTTTCTAACCGAATAACTTTCCTGATCATTTCTAAGATAAAAAAAAATATTGTCTCGAATTTATTTTTTATAGAAAAATGTCTCAGAATTCAAGACTATAGCTTTAGAAAATATCTTGATTTTGATTGAAAATTTTAGGGAAAATTTTTTATAGCTTTTCTATGTAAAAAATTCCTCAGCAAACGAGAATTTTTCCTTAGAAAAAATGTTTCAGAATCTCACAACAATTTCTCTACAAATAATTTTTTTAGAATCGGATAGCATTTCTACAGAAAAGCGCCTTAGAATCTTAGTTTTCTATGCGGAAATATATTTCCGAATCATTATGGAAATTTTTTTTTAGAATTTCTTTATTTGAAAAATTTTTAAGAATCTGCGAATTTTTCTATAGAAAAAGTTTATTAAAATTTACGATTTTCTTATAGGAAAAATGTTTTAGAACTTTTCTATAGAAAAGATTTATAAGATTTTATTTTTGGAAAAGTGCATACAAATTTCTTTATAAAATGTTTTAGAATCCGATGCTTTTTGAGTATCTGATAATTTTCTTTTACGAAATATGTTTCAGGATCTGAGAATTTTTGTATACAAAAAATATACGAATTATTTCCAAATTTTTTTTTAAGAAAATTATATCAGAATTTAGAAAAATTTTTATAGAAAGAATGTCTTAGAATCTCAGATTATTTCTCTTAAATAAGGTTTTAAAAATGTGAGAAATTTTCCATGCGAAAAATGTTGAATCTGAAATATTTTCTATAGAAAATTCGATCTGAGAATAAAACATTTTTTATTTGACTATTAACGGCCTTATTTATGAAGTAAATCTTAATTTTTTTTTGTATATAAACAAATTTCACCCAAATCCAAAAGCTGATCCGCATTAAAAAAAAAAAAAAAACTTTTTTTGGTTTTCAATTTGTTACTTAATAATACATATTCGTAAAAATTGACAAACACCGCCCCCCCGCGCTTCCAACGAAATTTTTATATTTTTTTGGTAAAAGAAAAAATCTCTTTTAAGTGATAGTAAATTTTCTAACGTGAATAAAATAAAATTTTTGGTTAAAAATATTTTATTTTCTGTAAAAAAACTTTTTTTTATTAATTTTTGAAAAAAAAAAAAATTACTAATTTTTTTTTTGAGTGTAAAATTTTATTTGAGTGTATTTTTTTTTTTTTTTGTTTTAGTGTAAAAAAAAAATTTTTTTTATTAATTTTTGAAAAAAAAAATAATTTACCAATTTTTTTTTTTTGAGTGTAAAATTTTTTTTGAGTGTAAACTTTTTTTGAGTGTATTTTTTTTTTTTTTCCTTTTAGTTTAAAAATATTTTTGTGTGACAAAAATACCTTTTAAAATATTTTTCTGACTTACAAATGTTTTTAAAACATGTTTAACGGGGTTTCAACACATGAATTTAAGGTGAAACTAATCTGAAATTTACGGTATTGCTAATAACTTTTGAACCACTGGACCGATTTGGCTGAAATTTAAAACGAACCGGACCAGAGGAACGGTAAATATATATGCCATACTTCAGCGCCCTTAGAATTGCCGTTCGAAAGTTATCGTGTGTTTTATCTCGTAAATTCCAGAAAAACCCTTGCCGAAATTCACTCATTTGCTTATAACTTTTGAACCACTAGACCGATTTCGCTGGATTGCAATATCAACCTGACCAGGTAAATGCCCAACATATATGCCAAACTTCAGGAGCCTCCGTAAAGTCTTTCAAAAGTTAGCGTGTTTTCAACAGACAGACAGACAGAGAGACGGACAGACGGACGGACGGACATCGCTAGATCGTCTTAAAATCGATCAAGGATCATGAATATATATACTTTATGGGGTCCTAGACCAATATTTCGAGGTGTTACAAACGGAATGACAAACTTATATATACCCTCTATCACTAGAGTGGAGGGTATAAAAATAAAAGCCAAAAATAAAAAAATTAAGGAATTTACATTTTCTGTTTCGTAAACGTGCCTAATGGCGACATATTTTGTCAGTAATGTTATTTGTTGATTTTTTTGTAAGTACAGATCGAGCTCCAATTATATTTGGTAGAAGGATTTAAGCTGAAAAAATGCAGAAGAAAAATTGAATTTCTAAAAATTATAGACATTTCTGGTATTCCCACACTGGTTTCAAACACTCCAATTAGTGTTATCATCAGCAGGGTTTAAAATTTAAAAATCTCAGATTCTAATGCATTTTATTCTAAAGAAAACAAATGAGATTTTAGGACATGCACTATTCTTATAGAAAAATTGTCAGATTCTTAAATTATTTTCAAATAAAACTTCTATTTTTCAGATTCTAAGAAAATTCTTAAATTTGTAGATAATTCGCAGATTCTTAGATTTTCTCAAATCACAGGAATATTGTCTGACTCCTCTTCTTTTGGGTCCACGCCTTTCTTACAGACATGCCATTTAAATGATATCAATATCCCAAATATATATGAACCCATGTTTGACAATGAGTCCACCTATTTCAAAATAATTATGAAAACGTAAAATATGACTCATACGCTCTTATTTACATGACCTATTGAATTATTCATATTTATTTTGCTAACAAATTTTCTATGACAAATGAGAAAGTGTAATACATTTTATTTTTATACGTTTATTGCTTATGTTTTTTTTGCACTCCCCTCAACCAAAAAATTGCAACAATATGTTTACAATAGCAATATGTTGTTGTGGTTTTTAAAACTTACCACTATTTTATTTTATTTATTCATTTTTTTATTTTGTGTAACTTTTATTCATGCGCGAATAGTTTCGATTAGTTTTTTTTTTTCATTTTTGTTTTTTTGTAAATTTATATTTTTTAGTTTTTATCACCCTAAGCTTTAGTGTACAAAAACCAATCCAAACCAAACTAAACAGGCAATATTTTAACTGAATAAAGAGATATAATATTTAGTATTAGAGGGGGCAGAGAAATGAAAAATTAATGAATTTGGAAAAATTTATTTGAATTTCCTTTTGGAAACGAGTTTTAAAACAAAATTCGTTGAATCAATTAAAAAAATAATTTATTTTTTTTTTTAATTAAATAGTTAATCAAATTAGTTAAAAAAATAATTGAATCAGTTAAATTTTTTATGGAAATTATTAAACTTAATTGAAAGTTTATTAGATTTAAAATTAAAATATTTTTCTGGGCCTCGAGCTAGATTAATACTCTAATCGAATATATATGTAAAGGCCGAATAAATACATTTTGATTTCATTGTACCTTTTGGTGCTAAAAAGTTATTTTTCGAATCTTTAGAAAAAATGTCTAAGAATCTGAGAGACTTTTTTTATTTTAAATAGAAAAAATGACTCAGAATCTGACACGTTTTAAAGTCTGAGACTTTTTCTTTTGAAAAAAATTTTAGAATCTGAAACTTTTTCTATAAGAAAAATGTCTCAGAATCTGAGACTTTTCTTATAAGAAAAATGTCTCAGAATCTGAGACTTTTTCTATAAGAAAAATGTCTCAGATTCAGAAAATGTCTCAGAATCTGAGACTTTTTCTATAAGAAAAATGTCTCAGAATCTGAGACTTTTTCTATAAGAAAAATGTCTCAGAATCTGAGACTTTTTCTATAAGAAAAATGTCTCAGAATCTGAGACTTTTTCTATAAGAAAAATGTCTCAGAATCTGAGACTTTTTCTATAAGAAAAATGTCTCAGAATCTGAGACTTTTTCTATAAGAAAAATGTCTCAGAATCTGAGACTTTTTCTATAAGAAAAATGTCTCAGAATCTGAGACTTTTTCTATAGAAAAAACGTCTCACAATCTGAGACTTTTTCTAAAAGAAAAATGTCTCAGAATCTGAGACTTTTTCTATAAGAAAAATGTCTCAGAGTTTGAGACTTTTTCTATAAGAAAAACGTCTCAAAATTTGAGACTTTATTTATAAGAAAAATGTCTCAGAATCTGAGACTTTTTTATAAGAAAAATGTCTCAAAATTTGAGACTTTATTTATAGAAAAATGTCTCAGAATCTGAGACTTTTTTATAAGAAAAATGTCTCAGAATCTGAGACTTTTTTTATAAGAAAAATGTCTCAGAATCTGAGACTTTTTTTATAAGAAAAATGTCTCAGAATCTGTGACTTTTTTTAAAAGAAAAATGTCTCAGAATCTGAGACTTTTTTTATAAGAAAAATGTCTCAGAATCTGAGACTTTTTTTATAAGAAAAATGTCTCAGAATCTGAGACTTTTTTTATAAGAAAAATGTCTCAGAATCTGAGACTTTTTTTATAAGAAAAATGTCTCAGAATCTGAGACTTTTTTTATAAGAAAAATGTCTCAGAATCTGAGACTTTTTTTATAAGAAAAATGTCTCAGAATCTGAGACTTTTTTTATAAGAAAAATGTCTCAGAATCTGAGACTTTTTTTATAAGAAAAATGTCTCAGAATCTGAGACTTTTTTTATAAGAAAAATGTCTCAGAATCTGAGACTTTTTTTATAAGAAAAATGTCTCAGAATCTGAGACTTTTTTTATAAGAAAAATGTCTCAGAATCTGAGACTTTTTTTATAAGAAAAATGTCTCAGAATCTGAGACTTTTTTTATAAGAAAAATGTCTCAGAATCTGAGACTTTTTTTATAAGAAAAATGTCTCAGAATCTGAGACTTTTTTTATAAGAAAAATGTCTCAGAATCTGAGACTTTTTTTATAAGAAAAATGTCTCAGAATCTGAGACTTTTTTTATAAGAAAAATGTCTCAGAATCTGAGACTTTTTTTATAAGAAAAATGTCTCAGAATCTGAGACTTTTTTTATAAGAAAAATGTCTCAGAATCTGAGACTTTTTTTATAAGAAAAATGTCTCAGAATCTGAGACTTTTTTTATAAGAAAAATGTCTCAGAATCTGAGACCTTTTCTATAAGAAAAATGTCTCAGAATCTGAGACTTTTTCTATAAGAAAAATGTCTCAGAATCTGAGACTTTTTCTATAAGAAAAATGTCTTAGAATCTGAGACTTTTTCTATAAGAAAAATGTCTCAGAATCTGAGACTTTTTCTATAAGAAAAATGTCTCAGAATCTGAGACTTTTTCTATAAGAAAAATGTCTCAGAATCTGAGACTTTTTCTATAAGAAAAATGTCTCAGAATCTGAGACTTTTTCTATAAGAAAAATGTCTCAGAATCTGAGACTTTTTCTATAAGAAAAATGTCTCAGAATCTGAGACTTTTTCTAAGAAAATTTCTCAGAATCTGAGACTTTTTCTATAAGAAAAATGTCTCAGAATCTGAGACTTTTTCTATAAGAAAAATGTCTCAGAATCTGAGACTTCTTCTATAAGAAAAGTGTCTCAGAATCTGAGACTTTTTCTATAAGAAAAATGTCTCAGAATCTGAGACTTCTTCTATAAGAAAAGTGTCTCAGAATCTGAGACTTTTTCTATAAGAAAAATGTCTCAGAATCTGAGACTTTTTCTATAAGAAAAATGTCTCAGAATCTAAGACTTTTTCTCTATAAGAAAAATGTCTCAGAATCTGAGACTTTTTCTCTATAAGAAAAATGTCTCAGAATCTGAGACTTTTTCTATAAGAAAAATGTCTCAGAATCTGAGACTTTTTCTATAAGAAAAATGTCTCAGAATCTGAGACTTTTTCTATAAGAAAAATGTCTCAGAATCTGAGACTTTTTCTATAAGAAAAATGTCTCAGAATCTGAGACTTTTTCTATAAGAAAAATGTCTCAGAATCTGAGACTTTTTCTATAAGAAAAATGTCTCAGAATCTGAGACTTTTTCTATAAGAAAAATGTCTCAGAATCTGAGACTTTTTCTATAAGAAAAATGTCTCAGAATCTGAGACTTTTTCTATAAGAAAAATGTCTCAGAATCTGAGACTTTTTCTATAAGAAAAATGTCTCAGAATCTGAGACTTTTTCTATAAGAAAAATGTCTCAGAATCTGAGACTTTTTCTATAAGAAAAATGTCTCAGAATCTGAGACTTTTTCTATAAGAAAAATGTCTCAGAATCTGAGACTTTTTCTATAAGAAAAATGTCTCAGAATCTGAGACTTTTTCTATAAGAAAAATGTCTCAGAATGTGAGACTTTTTCTATAAGAAAAATGTCTCAGAATCTGAGACTTTTTCTATAAGAAAAATGTCTCAGAATCTGAGACTTTTTCTATAAGAAAAATGTCTCAGAATCTGAGACTTTTTCTATAAGAAAAATGTCTCAGAATCTGAGACTTTTTCTATAAGAAAAATGTCTCAGAATCTGAGACTTTTTCTATAAGAAAAATGTCTCAGAATCTGAGACTTTTTCTATAAGAAAAATGTCTCAGAATCTGAGACTTTTTCTATAAGAAAAATGTCTCAGAATCTGAGACTTTTTCTATAAGAAAAATGTCTCAGAATCTGAGACTTTTTCTATAAGAAAAATGTCTCAGAATCTGAGACCTTTTCTATAAGAAAAATGTCTCAGAATCTGAGACTTTTTCTATAAGAAAAATGTCTCAGAATCTGAGACTTTTTCTATAAGAAAAATGTCTCAGAATCTGAGACTTTTTCTATAAGAAAAATGTCTCAGAATCTGAGACTTTTTCTATAAGAAAAATGTCTCAGAATCTGAGACTTTTTCTATAAGAAAAATGTCTCAGAATCTGAGACTTTTTCTATAAGAAAAATGTCTCAGAATCTGAGACATTTTCTATAAGAAACATGTCTCAGAATCTGAGACTTTTTCTATAAGAAAAATGTCTCAGAATCTGAGACTTTTTCTATAAGAAAAATGTCTCAGAATCTGAGACTTTTTCTATAAGAAAAATGTCTCAGAATCTGAGACTTTTTCTATAAGAAAAATGTCTCAGAATCTGAGACTTTTTCTATAAGAAAAATGTCTCAGAATGTCTCAGAATCTGAGACTTTTTCTATAAGAAAATTATGTCAGAATGTGAGATTTTTTCGATTGGGAAAATGTCAAAGAATCTGATACATTTTCTTTTTTTTTATACGTTTTCTTAAGAAAAAATGTGTTTTTACACAAAAATTGTCTCAGGATCTGAGTCTGTGACTCTTTCTATTGGAAAAATATCTCGGAATCTGAGACTTTTTCTAAAAGAAAAATATTTCAATTCTATAATTATAAATGGACAAGCTCGAGGCCACAGTTGTTTAAAAAAAATATTATTATTATTATTTTCAATATTTCTCCATCCTTTGGATGGCATCTTCAGGAATGCTTTTATAGAAAAAATGTCTCAGAAACTGAGAATTTCTAAGGAAAAATGTCTCAGAATCTAAGACTTTTTTTAAGAAAAAAATTTCAGAACGTATCAGAATCTGAGACTTTTCCAAGAAAAAATATATGAGAATCTGAAACTTTTTCCATTGGAAAAATATCTCAGAATCTAAAAATGTTTCTAATGATGAAAATATAACTGAAAATCTAAAAGTTTAGCTGTAAAAAATATTAGAGAGATTTTCTTTACAATTTAAAAATATTTTTATAAATCTGTTTTTTTTTTTTTTTTGGAAAATATGTTTGTAGTGAAATAGTATATTTCCATCCTATTCTATTAAATTTTCGGTATCATAATATTGAATTTGTTATAAAACGTTTATCGGAGACCTAACCGCTACTTTTTTTTATACATTTTATCTCATAATCGAATTTGTAATACAACTTGCATGAATGTGTGCGTTCGGTTTATAAACTGAAAATTTATTTTTATGCTTTTTTATGTCTAGACACATAGACAATATGTTGTAACTAAAATATTGTTAATATTATTACACTACACTACTGTTTTTTTAACCCTCGACCGTAGTGATAAGAATAATAAATAAGTTTGTCAATTAGTTGGTGACACAAGAAATCAAATAATGTTCAATTACAAAATTTGTTAAATCAATTAAATAATTTATTTTTATGTTTAGCATAATCAAAAAATAAACATATCAACATTTTTTATTGCAAAATAAGAGCGTTTTTATAATTAAACATTTAATACTATTAATTAAAAGTTTGATTACATCAATGTAATTTTATATTATTAAATAAAAGCATCCACCATAAATTTAATTAAATAATTCAACATTAACTGTCATTAATTTTATTTAGAAATAATAAAAATGTTTAAATTTATTTGAACTTTAATAAGTGCAATAAAAAAGGGTTTATTCTAGTTCGAGGTCGTTTTTTGTCCTCTTAATTAATTAACACTGCAAGTTCTTTTATTAACTCTGCTTTCCCTCTCAGGATTGAATTAACGATCGTTTTAGAAATTATCCAATTATTTCCCATCATCAGAATTCTTCAGAAATGTGAAATAATTTGAAAATTACCGAAACGATTGGTAACTCAATTCTGAAAAGATTAAAAAATATGAAAAAATAATTTCTAGAGCAGGGCATTCAAAATTCGTTTAAACTGAACATATCACTTACACGTTCAATTTATATTTATTTATTTTTTTTTTTTGTGTTTTTGTAAAAACAAGGGAGTATGTTTGATTGTTTTGTTAATTTTGTGGTTTATTTTTGTAATTTTTAATAGAGTAGTAGTTAGTTAAACTTTAGTTAGTTTTATTTTTTTTTACAAAACAAATTTCATAAATTAGATTTAGTTTTTATTGGTTTATTGATATAGATACAGGGGATTATTGGCAATGATATTAACAAAAAAAAGTATAAAAGTTAAATTCGACTTTGCCGAATCTATGAATACCCTCCACAATGCCCTTTTTAAAGGATAGTAAATTTTTTAATGTAAAAAAAAAATAGCTATTTTGATTAGAAATATTTTATTTTGTGAAAAAAACTTTTTTTGTCATTTTTGTAAAAAAAAATAATTAACTATTTTTTTTTTTGTTGAGTGTAAATTTTTTTTTCGAGTGTATTTTTTTTTTTAGTGTAAAAATATTTCTGAGTGTCAAAAATACTCTGTAAAGTAATTTTGTGGCTTATCATTGTTTTTAAAGTTTGCTTTTTAAAAATCGAGGTTTTCCACACGTCAATTTTAGGTGAAACCAATCTGGTATTCAGGGTTTTGCTTATAACTTTGGAACGACTAGACCGATTTGGCTGAGATTAAAAACGAATCGGGACAGAGGAACGACAAATATATACGCCACACTTCAGTACTCCCAAAATTGTCGTTCGAAAGTTACTGTGTGTTTTATCCCTTAAATTCGTGAAAAACCCTTGACGAAATTCACTCTTTTGCTTACGTTTGAACCACTGGACCGATTTCGCTGGATTGTAATATCGAGCTGACCAGGTAAATACCTAACATATATGCCAAACTTCAGGAGCCTCTGTAGATTAGCGTATTTTTAACAGACAGACAGACGGACGGACATCACTAGCTCGTCTTCAAATCGATCGAGGATCATGAATATATATATACTTTGTGGTCCTAGACCAATATTTCGAGGTGTTACAAATGGAATGATAAACTTATATATAATTTTGTCATTCCATTACATCACTAGAGTGGAGGGTATAAAAAAGTATTTTTTTAGTACGAAACAACAACAAATTTTTTTTTCCATTACTCTCCAAAAATTGTTGTAAATTTAAGGCAATTTAAATAATGTTAACCCTTGGCGCACCTCTATTTTTTTGGATTTTTTTTATAAAACCAAATTAGTATATCTTTTGATATAATACTTTTATTAAAGTGACAATTCCAAAAGTTGTCGATGGCTTTGCCGGTGGTGTCTGTACTTATTTTTATGAATTTTATTTATTTGAAACATAGAAAAAAATTCCACAATATTTACTCAGTGCAACAAGCAAAATCGGAACCCTCAATGGCGATATTGGTGAGCAATTTTTATATAATTATAATAAGTTAAAAACTGTTTAAGAGGCGTATACTTTATTTTGTAATTGCATTTAAATAACAATCATACGCTACGGTGCACATTGGTTTATTTTTAATAATTCGGCCAGTTAGTAAGTACTGGACCGATTGCAGCGAAATCCATGCCGACATCCAAAAAATTGTTAATTTCCCTAAAAATTTAATTTATACGATTTTAATAAGCCAAATTATTGATAAAACAAACATTTCCTTGAAATCCAACAACTTCTCCCCCCCCCCCCCCCCCCCCCAAATTTCCGAAAAGTGACTCTACGGACATTTTACATTTCCCGAAAAGTGACCCCATATTTGCCATTTTCTTCTCCAAGGTGTTTTTAATGGATTCAGATTTAAATTTTGAAAAAAGGTGTTTTGAAAACCTCCCAAAATCATGCCATTTTTTTAGTATCATTGTAAAATCTTTTAAATTCATATTTAAGTATTTACGATCAAATATTATACACAAAATTTTTTTTATAATTTTAAAATAAAGACATTAATTATTTTTTTGTTAAGTCTTTTTTTTCAAAAATCCCAATTTTGAGGCTCAAAGTGGGGACAGAAGATCGGCGTGACATTTTGCATATAAGCTACGCTTATGGGACCGACACTTTTGGCGGGTATTAGAACTTGATCAGAGAGAAAAGCCCAATAACGAGCCGCCCTAATGTATATCACTAGAGTGGAGGGTCACCAATTTTTTTATAATTTTTTTTTCATCAATTTCTTTTTTTATAATTTTTTTTTTATCAAAATTTTATTCCTATAAAATTTTATTTTATTTCACCGTCTTTTTTTATCAAAAACTTTTTTTTGTGAACAATATTTTTTTCGCATCAAAAATATTTTTTTTGCATCAAAAACTTTTTTCAATAATTTTTTTTTTTTTAATTTTTTTCATCAACATTTTTTGTTTCGGTTAAAATTTCTATTTTCAAAAACTCTGAAATTCTTCTTATATTAAGTGTTGAACTTGTTTAACAAATGTACAAAAACAAAGTGAGATTGTTAAATAAGTCTGTGACGAATCTCTTATATCTTATGTAAAATAAACTTTTTTATTTAAAACTTAAATTTGGAAGTAATCTGGGTCTAAAATGGTGTTTTTCAGAAGCTGGTTTAATTCTTCAAGGGCACAACTTTTCGCCCTGGTCCAATTTCATCCATTTATGAGCATTATAAGCCTATGAATACACTAAAAAAAAAAAAAGGTAATGTTAGCAAAAAAGCTTGTAAACCTACAAGAAAATTTGCTGATTTTGAACCCACAATTTTTTTGGTAAAGTTAGCAAAAATGTTTTGCCAAAAATCAGTTAACTGAAATTTTTATTTCAACTTAGTTCATACACATTTGATAGGTCCAGACCCCGATGGCCTAGACCTAGTTGGGTTCCTTAAAAATCGTCATAGTTTTTGATCAACTACAAAACTCGATAACTTCAAAAATATTACTCGGAGAGCTTTGAGCTTTTTGCGGTCTTGTTCTCCGTGTTGAGAGCTACAAAAATGCTTTTGGACTTCTTGTTGTGTCGGCAATATTTACCGAGATATGAGCATTTTAAAATTTTCGGGATTGCTAACTTTTTTGGATCCAAAGTTAGGACCCAGTAGGGTCCCCCACATGTGAACAGGACCTATGGAGAGCCCGAGATCCAAAAATGGCCTCCATTTTGCTCTATCTGGCTTAGTTTCTGAGATAGCGCCATTTTAAGTTTTCCAAAAATAAAAAAAAAACTCAAATTGAAAAAATCAGATTTAGTTGATACTTGCTTAACAGCCTACTTGGCGTATCGGTCTAGAGTGATTGTACGTTACAAGCAGTTAATAGCAAAGTATTACAGATGATGACGAATTTAATCCTTGTCGGCTGCGATCTGTTAATAATTTTCACATATAGAGTTTTATTGACTATTAACTAAATAAACTTGACATTAAAAGTTTTTCTGAAGATTATTATAACTGGATAATATGAAACTAGTAAGAAACAAACCAGGATGTCTAAATTTTTAGAAAAATTAAAATTTTTCTTTCACACTTTCTCAATTCAAAAACCATATATAAAAATACCATTTATTTTTGCAAATATTAGCAAAAAAGCTTGTAAAAATTTGGTCAACTTAATTTTAAATTTATCAAAAAAAAAAATAGTTAAAATTTTGTTTAAAATTGCTAATGCGCTAAATGAAGTTTACTACACCATTTACAGATGTAATTCGAAAAAGATCAATTGTAATTCGAAGATTCTATTTGTAATTCGAAGATTCCATTTGTAATTCGAAGATTCCATTTGTAATTCGAAGATTCCATTTGTAATTCGAATACTCCAATTGTAATTCGAAGATTCCATTTGTAATTCGAAGATTCCAATTGTAATTCGAAAAAGATCAATTGTAATTCGTAAAAGATCAATTGTAATTCGTAAAAGATCAATTGTAATTCGTAAAAGATCAATTGTAATTCGTAAAAGATCAATTGTAATTCGAAAAAGATCAATTGTAATTCGTAAAAGATCAATTGTAATTCGTAAAAGATCAATTGTAATTCGAAGATTCCAATTGTAATTCGTAAAAGATCAATTGTAATTCGAAAAAGATCAATTGTAATTCGAAGATTCCAATTGTAATTCGTAAAAGATCAATTGTAATTCGAAAAAGATCAATTGTAATTCAAAAAAGATCAATTGTAATTCGTAAAAGATCAATTGTAATTCGTAAAAGATCAATTGTAATTCGAAAAAGATCAATTGTAATTCGTAAAAGATCAATTGTAATTCGAAAAAGATCAATTGTAATTCGAAAAAGATCAATTGTAATTCGTAAAAGATCAATTGTAATTCGAAAAAGATCAATTGTAATTCGAAAAAGATCAATTGTAATTCGAAAAAGATCAATTGTAATTCGTAAAAGATCAATTGTAATTCGTAAAAGATCAATTGTAATTCGAAAAAGATCAATTGTAATTCGAAAAAGATCAATTGTAATTCGAAAAAGATCACTTGTAATTCGAAAAAGATCAATTGTAATTCGTAAAAGATCAATTGTAATTCGAAAAAGATCAATTGTAATTCGAAAAAGATCAATTGTAATTCGTAAAAGATCAATTGTAATTCGTAAAAGATCAATTGTAATTCGAAGATTCCATTTGTAATTCGAAGATTCCATTTGTAATTCGAAGATTCCAATTGTAATTCGAAAACCAACGAGTAAATCAACAAAAAAACAATGTTTTTAAAGGCGTAAGAAACGATTTTATACTCGTTGTTTTCGAATTACAATTGGAATCTTCGAATTACAAATGGAATCTTCGAATTACAAATGGAATCTTCGAATTACAATTGATCTTTTACGAATTACAATTGATCTTTTACGAATTACAATTGATCTTTTTCGAATTACAATTGATCTTTTTCGAATTACAATTGATCTTTTACGAATTACAATTGATCTTTTTCGAATTACAATTGATCTTTTTCGAATTACAATTGATCTTTTTCGAATTACAATTGATCTTTTTCGAATTACAATTGATCTTTTACGAATTACAATTGATCTTTTACGAATTACAATTGATCTTTTTCGAATTACAATTGATCTTTTTCGAATTACAATTGATCTTTTTCGAATTACAATTGATCTTTTACGAATTACAATTGATCTTTTTCGAATTACAATTGATCTTTTTCGAATTACAATTGATCTTTTACGAATTACAATTGATCTTTTTCGAATTACAATTGATCTTTTACGAATTACAATTGATCTTTTACGAATTACAATTGATCTTTTTCGAATTACAATTGATCTTTTTCGAATTACAATTGATCTTTTACGAATTACAATTGGAATCTTCGAATTACAATTGATCTTTTTCGAATTACAATTGATCTTTTACGAATTACAATTGGAATCTTCGAATTACAATTGATCTTTTACGAATTACAATTGATCTTTTACGAATTACAATTGATCTTTTTCGAATTACAATTGATCTTTTACGAATTACAATTGATCTTTTACGAATTACAATTGATCTTTTACGAATTACAATTGATCTTTTACGAATTACAATTGATCTTTTTCGAATTACAATTGGAATCTTCGAATTACAAATGGAATCTTCGAATTACAATTGGAGTATTCGAATTACAAATGGAATCTTCGAATTACAAATGGAATCTTCGAATTACAAATGGAATCTTCGAATTACAAATAGAATCTTCGAATTACAATTGATCTTTTTCGAATTACATCTGTAAATGGTGTAGATATTTTTGCTAACATGCTAACCTCAACTAAAAATTTGCTAAAAGTTAGCTAACCAGCATTAGCAAAAAAAAATTAGTAAATCTACTAACGTATTATTTTGAGTGTACAAGACGTATTCGTGCTAAATTTCGGGAGTCTAACGGTTTTAATTTGTACTTAATCCCTAGAATGTCTTAAATTCGATTTTGCTCATTTATAAAATTTACAGCTCTTGGCTTGGACTGCATCTTACTTTCCACAGACAGACGTATTCAATTTTACTCATTTGCCAAATTTACAGTACTGGCTATTAACTACCTATTTTTTACTACAGAAGATCTCCTCCCCGATATTTACAAATACTATCGCATACCAAACATCAAATTTGCAAAACAAAAAGGATGAAGTGTTTTCCATTTCCGTCACTATCGATTAAAAGTTTTTTTATTTTTTTTGTAAATCAAACAACATTTCTAAATTCTACTACATATTTTTATCATAGAAAAAAACTTAAATACTCATACTGATTTGTATGCAACAGACATGGGCGTTTATGATTACAATTGTGTAATTGATTACAGTTTCAATTACAATTACATGTAATTAGTAATTGAGTTTTTTCAATTACAATTACAATTACAAGTAAAATTGAAAATTTTCAATTACTAATTACATCTAATTGTAATTGAAACTGTTATCAATTACATAATGTAATCATTAACGCCCATGTCTGTAACTTACCCTAAAGTGCCCCTAGGGGAGCCAAATGTATGACCGACCTTTCATGTAATTGTAATTGAAACTGTAATCAATTACACAACGTAATCATTAACGCCCATGTCTGGTATGCAACAGCAAAAACAAAACAAAAAAAAAAAGAACAATACAATTTTTATAACACTTTGCTTCCTAAATACATAAAAAAAAGTGGCGCATGAAAAATTGTATGTATTACATGCAACAGCAGCTCTATAAACATATTATAACAACATTTGCCAACTGACACTTAAACTAAATACGACGAGAAGGAGCAGCAGCAGCAGCAGCAACTCAGTGCAACACCAAACAACATCACATCAACAACATCAACACAATATAAAATGTAAAAACAAAATGAAATTGGCAATACGTACCAAAAAAAAACAAACTATACCAGGCAAAAAGGAGAGTGAGATAACGAGAAACGGCGTGTGAGAGAGAGTGAGGAGCGAAATTAAAACAAAACTAAACATGCAATGTTTTGCCTTTTAAAGCCTGTAAATGGCAAAAAAACAAAAAAAAAATAAATCTGAAAGAAATAAACTTGTTTTATTATTTTTGAAAAACAAACTGCCACCAACACCATCATCATCATTACTAACATTATAATGATGATGATCATCATCATAAAGATTGTCGTCATCATCAAAAACAATAACAGCAACAACAATTGCTGCAAACAGCTCCACCATCGTCAACAAATCTACCATCACCACCACTAGCAACACACAAAAAAATATATTTATGCCACACAAATGTTGATTTGGTAGGAAGGAGTATTTGTGTATCATTCATTCCAACAAAACTAATAAAACCATTTCATACCATATTATTCGAATATAAACTCCACTCTACACCAGCGACGTATCCAGGAATTTGAAAAGGGGGGGCCCAACTTAAATTTTTTTTTTTTGCTCATCATAACATTATTTTCTAGGCCTACCCTCCTCCCACCCCCCCGTACAAAAAAGTGAATTTGTCCAGAGAAAGAATATTTCGTAAAAATTAAAAACATCTCAGAATCTGCACGCTAAAAACACTTACACACATATTAGCCAAATTTTTGGTTAATAAAAACAACTCACCAATTGCTTTTGCGTAATTTAGCCAATTTTTAAAACCAAAACTTGGTTAAATTACGCAAAAAATGGTTAATTTACCAAAAACTTAGTTAAATTACGCAAAAAACTTGGTTTTTACCAAAAACTTGTCTCATAAGTACAAGTTTTTATGCATTTGAGAATTTTTTATAAAAAAATTTCTTAGAATTTGAGAATTCTTCTATAGTAAATACTTTCTCAGAATCTGAGATTTTTTATTGAAAAAAATGTATCAACATCTGAGAAGTTAGCTATAGAAAATATTCTGAGTTACGCGCTTGATTTGCAAAAAATCAAATTATACGAACAAAATTGATTTAGCTTTCCTGATTCCACATTATATTACCAAATATTTTAATACATAGTTTAACATATTTCCGATATTTGCGTTTGAAAATTCAAAACCGCTAATTTAGGCATGTTTATGGTTCTACTGTTACGTATTCGTAATCGGATTCCATTTTTGAGATATTCACGTTTGAAAATTAAAAACAAGTAAGAAAGTTATAGTCGGTCAAGACCGACCATATGATACCCTACACCAGTGTTTTCCGGAAAATGGGTCCCAAGTCCAAACATGGACCGATTGTATCTGTCTTTTGTTAGATCTTTATTTAGTGTAGAAAACACACACAGATCAATTTTAAGTGGAATTGGTTAATTTTTTTTGTCAATATAACAATTTAACTGAATATCGGTCGAAATTTTTATATGGGGGAATAAGGCCAAAAATGGTCCAATTATATTCCGATTTGATAAGGTTGCTAAAGTACACGTTTAGCACCTAAAAATAATTTTTTTATCAAATATTTCCATTTTTATGAATTTTGAGGGAATTATGTGAATATCGGGAAGGTGGTTTGTATGGGGACTACCAGAAGGACTGACCCGATTCCTTTGAAATTTGGAATGGTGATTTGTGCATACAAAATTTGATTACTTGCTGAATTTCAAAGCAATATCTATTATAATACGGTTATTAGAGTCATTAAAGCCGAATCCAAAGGGGGCGTTTGTATGGGGGCTAGGTCTTAACATGGACCGATTTTCTCCAATTTCAATAGGCTTCGTCCTTGGGCCAAAAGATGCTTAAGTTTCAAATTTCAGGTCAATTGATTAAAAATTGCGACCTGTATCGTGCTTAAACCGATAGATGGACAGACGGACGGACGGACGGACAGACGGACGGACGGACGGACATCGCTAAATCGACTCAAAAAGTTATTCTGAGTCGATCGGTATACTTGAAGGTAGGTCTAGGACCAATATTTCGGGTAGTTACAAACATCAGCACAAACTCAATATACCCTGTACCACAGAGTGGTGTAGGGTATAAAAAAAAGTCTTATTTAGTCATTATTGATATGTATTCTCACGTAAGAGCCATAATAAAGGACCTGATTCCAAATCAGCCATCCAAATTTTTGTATAACATTCCGTTATCAAGATATTAAGACTTGAAAAATTTGTTAATGCCTTAGCGACTTTTCCGTACTGATTTGATCAGTACATGTACTGATTTTTGAACACGTGTACTGATCAAAAAACGTTGTAATGGTTTTTTAAAATATGTACTGATTGTACTGATTTTTGAACATTTCAATATAAAAATTATTTTATTTGAAAATTCTATACAAAAACTTGAATTTCGATAAAAAAAAGTTGTCAGAACAGTTTTTATAACTTAAATCTGCAATGAGATAATTTATAATGAATTAATTATAATGAGCTTAAAGTTCGTGAATCAGGGCTACTTAAAGAACATGTGCCTATTATTTTGGAAGTCTTCTAAAAGATAAAGTTAAAAAAAACTTTGTCAAATTACTAGAAAAAGTCTCGCAATCCCATTTTACCAATATTTTAGTTTAATTGTTTTTTAACAAATCGAAATTTACATTGTTTTTTGTAATTTTACATTTTTTTGTAATTTTACAAAGTTCCAAGATAATTTTACAAAAAAGAAAATGTAGTAAATTCAGGAGAATTCCTTGTAATTTTAATTGCGCCAAAAAAATGTAAATTTACAATTTTATTGGCAAAAAGCTTCTAAAATTACAAAATTATTAGCAAAAAGCTTGTAAAATTACTAGGAATTCTCGTAAAATACACTCAAAATAATCACTCTGTTAAATTACAGAGATACTCTGCTGAGCCAGCAGAAAATACCATAGATTTCCAACCAGCAAGATTTTTTGTTATTTTACGAAGAAAACTCTGTAAAATGATTTCGATAAAAAAACTGTAGATTTACAGAATTATCTATAAAATGTAGATGAAAGCGACCAGAATTTTACCAGGAAGCATGGATAGTAATAACTTGACACAAAATAAAGTCAAATGCTATAATTTAAATGCGCCCGCTTAAATGTTTCGCACGCGAATATTTAACTTTGTAGAAATTATTTATAAACTCATTGGATGTTCTCACGGTTTTTTTAATAAACTTCTCATTTTCAGTTCCACATTTGAGCGGGGTCATTCCAGTAAACACTTTTATAAAATTAAAGGGAAATCGTTTAAGAATGCCTTGACTTTATTGTATATCTTTAAAATGCGCTTGATATGGCTTTACCACAATGGTCCCTATTTGATTCCTGATAAATTTTTCCTTCCTTAATGTGCAAGTTGTTTTGAGAATTGGGAAATGCCATCATGTAAATTTGCCCGCTTTAATGCTTGTAAATTAACTTTTTTTTTGTGAAAATTACGAGTTCCTTTAATTTTGCACTACACCTCGTAAAATTTAGCATATTTTATTGCAATTTAAGAAGCTTTTTAAAGAGGGGTTGAAATACTTGGACGTTTTTAAAGAGATTTTAATTTGAAAACCGTATTACAGAGTAATAGTAAAATTACAGATGAAATTTAGTATTTTGGTTACGAGAAAATAACAAAGTATTTTTCTAAAATCTGTATTTTAACAAAAACGCCCTATTTATTATCTTTAAAATAGAGATTACAAAGAAAAAAGTAAAATTACAGATACAATTTTGTTTTTCGGTCACAAGAAAATACAAAGTATTTTCTTTAAATCTGTATTTCGGCAGATAACTTTGTCAAATATCTGTCGAATTGAGATTACAGTCATTTTACAGAGTATTTAACAGAGCAATTATTTTGAGTGTAGGAGTTAGAAAAATTTAGTAAAATTAGGAAACCTCTTTATAAATTTTATCGTGTCAAAACATTTGTAAATTTTCAATTTTATTGGTAAAAACTTTGTAAAATTACAAAATTATTGGTAAAAATCTTCTAAAATTACTAGGAAATTTTGTCAAATAGTAGGTAACAAATTACAACAAGTTTTTCTTGTAATTTTACAAGGTTTTTTTGAGTGTGTGGGAAAAAGTTCCAAGAATCTGAGGGACATTCTTATTCGCAATACCTGTGTGTTTTTGTTTTATTGTCTCAACTGAAACGATCAAATAGCTCAAATGAAGTTGTTTGAAGTCAACTAATTTTTTTGCAAAATATGGCAGTGGTTTTTTAGCAGTTGTTTTTTACTGAAATATGAATTGACCCCAAGTTTGTTAGTTTAACAGAAATTGTTTGAATGTTGAAAAAATCATCAGTGTTTTCTCATAGAAAGAGGTTTTAGAGAGTTAATTCTTAAAAAAAAATTTGGGCGTACTGATTTGATTTCAGAAAAAAATGGTCACCCTATCTACTGTTACATATTATTGCGTTAGCGCAATATTAAAAAAAATAATCGATTTTTTCCAGTTTGAATATTGTCCTAAGTCGTTTTTTAATATTTAAAACTGCAGTTTTTTAATTCAAACCCCATTTTTTAAAAAAGTGGTAAATTAAAAATTATATATGAGAATTTTCTTTAGAAAATTTTTTTCAAAATCTAAGAATTTTGTTGGAAATAATATCTCAGAACCTGAGACTTTAAATAAAGAAAAAAGCTCTTAGAACCTCAGAGTTTGAAATTTTGTACAGAAAACTGTTTTCATGATCCTGATGCATAAATTTCATAAAATAAACCCAATATAATGTGTTTTCGACATATATTTTACAGATATTTCGATATAAATCACTTTTTGAAAACGAAAATTTAATAAAATCAAGAGTTTTTATAAAAAGATATACTAAAAAATTTATGTTTGTTACTTGTATTATGTGTTAAAGAGAATTAATTTTTTAAAAATTTTCAATCCAAAAGGGGGGGGCCCGGGCCCCCTGGGCCCCCCCTGAATACGTCCATGCTCTACACTATTCTCTCTTTACTCCTTCCAAAACTCGTACATCAATGAATCTAAATCTGTTGGTATGGCATGGCGTTGCATGGTGGATGGATGGATGAATACACAATTATATCCAAATGTAGTTTCAATATACATATAGATGGCGCTTTTAATGTTTCCTTTTTGGCGCGCATTTTACCAGGCTCACCATCACCAGTTTCGTTGCAACTTTTTTGTTGTATTTGTTTTTGTTGCTCTTGTTGTTGCTGCCGCTTTTTGTTGCTTTCTGTGTGACAAATGTTTGTAGAATGTATATTATGGGTAAAATAGTATAACATTACCTTTAACCATTTTATAACATTTTCAGATATACACACAGGCAAACATACCAACAAATATTTGTAACTATGTAGATGTATGTATACGATGCAATTCCATACCAAGGCATAGACGACCATACTGTTTCTAAATTAACCCATTAGGATAAATATGAATAACAAAAAGTTTTACTACTTTTTAAAAAGTTTCTATCTGATCTGCTGATATTTACACTCTAATCAAAATTTGTATGCATTTGTTAAAAAGCTAAAAAAGGAAAATAATATTTTCGATTTTTTTTTAGCAAAATATATAAAAAAATTAATAACGGCCATTCCATGAGAGACCGCCCAAAAATGTAGATTTTTTGACCGACGGTCTTTAAATTTTCCTAATATTTTGCAGAGAAAAACTCTATGGGCGTATATAACGATTTTACTTTTGAGTTCGCCAAAATTCAAAAAACTCACGATTTTATTCGATTTTTTAATTTTTAAAAAACCAAAAATCAGTCAAAAGTGTCTCAATTATAAAAGCCATATCTTCACAGAAAATAAAATCATAAAATTCAAGTCAACAAACAGCAATTGTGAATGCCTTATACTGATATCAACCAATCATTTAGTAAAAACGGCATCCCGTTAGTCAATAATACAAAAAATCGATTTTGTTTTCAACAAACTACGTCAAATAATTTTATTTCAAAATGAAAGGAAAATTTCAACAAATCATTAGTGGCAGTTTGTCAATAAGACAAAGAAAAATATTTTTTTAACTTTCAAATAACCCGTTTGTTATTAATGTTCAATAATTTGTAAATAAAACAGATTTTTTTCAACTATTTATGTCAATAAACGACTTTGTCATATAAAAGTCATATTTTCAACAATTTAAATCAATAAATATAAAGAACTTTGTCAATCTAACAAAATCGTAAATTTTTTTTTAACAATTGCTGTCTATTAAGAATTTGGTAGCTTTTGTAAAGTATAAAACAAAAACACAAACATACTATTACGACAACATGCTCTCTCTCGTCGAGTAGTTTGTTTTTTATTTGTGCCTGTACTTCTTTTTAAAAAAGCAGACAATGAAAAAAGAAGACAATTAAAACAAAAAAATGATTATGAATTTAGTTTTATTTGAGCTAGCAAGGGGTACGGCAGCAATTGAAATTATGTCTTAGAAAATATTATTAAAAAATGTATTTCGAAAACAAATTAATCTTTTTAAATAAACATTTTGTTTTGTTAACTATTGTTTTGTTTTTGTCTTTATATTTTTGGAATTATTTTTTTACAGAATTTGCTTTCCAAGTTTTTACCGATTGCTATGTTTGTCTAAAACGAAACTATAATATGTGTATATAAAAAAGAAAGAAATAAAAAACAAACAAAAAAAAAAAAAGAATTTTCAACATAAGACAAAAACGGTAAAACGATAAAAGTAAAATACATTCTTAAGTGTTATAAAAAAGAATATTGACTAACAAAATACTTTTGTTTAATTTAAATATTAATATTCTCTTACATTTATCTCGATTTTTAATCAATTTATTTTTAATTTTTTTTCCTATAAAAAAAGTTTTAATTTGTCAATACAACTAATACTGTTGGTTGATATCACAAATTCGTTTGTTGAATTCCTTTACCATATCAACAAATGACGTTGATATGGTAAAGGATAACGACTATAAGTCGCCCTAAGTGGCAATCAGTATCTTTGGAAAAATGGCAACACCTAACATTTGTGTCTAAAATATAGACCATGTCTGGCAATGTTTGCAAAAATAAGTACTTAGATCAGAATTGATGAAGGAGAGGAAGAAGAATAATGATTACTAAAAATAAAAATTTGTTTACACATTACAATAACAAGTCTTCTGTGAGAAAAAACAACAGCAACAACTACACTCGAATTGAAAAAATCAGATTTAGTTGATACTTGCTTAACAGCCTACTTGGCGTATCGGTCTAGAGTGATTGTACGTTGCAAGCAGTTAATAGCAAAGTATTACAGATGATGATGAGTTCAATTCTTGTCGGCTGCGATCTGTAAATAATTTTCACATATAGAGTTTTATTGACTATTAACTAAATAAATTTGACATTAAAAGTTTTTCTGGAGATTATTATAACTGGATAATATGAAACTAGTAAGAAACAAACCAGGATGTCTAAAATTTTTAGAAAAAATAAAAAATTTTTCTTTCACACTTTTCTCAATTCAAAACCATATATGACGTTTGTGTTTGTTGAATTTCTTTGTTGAAAACAAAATTTATTTTTTTTTCTTTTGTGAGATCAACAAATTACGTTTTGTGTTTGTTGAATTTCTTTGTTGAAAAAAAATTTAAGATTTTGTACGTTTGTCAATACAAATAATAATTTAGGAGAACTATTAAAAACTCATTTATCAATTGTTTTTTCAACAATTAATATTTACAAACGTTAGTTGATGTTACAAATTTCCGTATAGGAGCACTTTCAGTGAAAAATTTAATTGTATTCACAAATATGGGGGTCAATATAACAATTAGTTTTTTTCTGTGTTTGATAATTCTTAATAGTTCTGAATGCTCCAAAGCGTATTTGGATTTCTACTTTAACAAAAAAATTACAAAAAAATATTTTTGGTAAAATAAACTGCATTTTTCCACAGTTGCATTTTTGAAATGCATTTTTCGCTGATTTGAGTATCATCCGATTTATTTTTTGTTAGCATTTTTGGAAAATTTATAATTTTTACTTTAAATTGGCATTCCCAAACCTCGGGGACGCGTCTTTTTTACTATACTATTTTTTTTTTTTGAAAAACTTCTTCCAAATTTTTTCATTATTAAGAGAAACAAGTGAGAGTGTTAAATTCGGCTGTACCAAATCTTTTTACCGTCCAAAAGTTAAAAACAAATTGTCAGGGGCGTTTGTTTTGGGGGGAAGGGTGATGGGGGTCAGTGGGGGACGTTGAGAGCACCTTCCCATCCCGATAAATATAACAAATGTTTCATTTATTTAACAAAAATTCCAAAAAATATGTTAAAAAAGTGTATTTTTTCAGAAGTTGGTTCAGTTGTTCAAGGGGAACTTTTTCCCCCTGAGCCGATTTTGCCCATTTACGAAATTAACCTGCCTAGGACCATAAGACATATTCATGCCAAATTGCATTAGGCTAGCTATTTTATTTTGGACTGTATCGTGCCATCTACAAACAGACGGACGGACGGACGGACGGACATTCACAGAATGTCTTAGAATCGATCATGGATCAATAATATATATACTTTATGGGGTCCCCGACCGATATTTCGATGCGTTACAAATGGAATGACAAAGTGAGTATACCCCCATACTGTGGTTGGAGGGTATAAAAATTTCAAACATTAAGTTTTAAACTTTTTTTTATTGGGTAGCATTCGTTAATGATGGCATGAGGCATTCCACACCAAATGTCCAGTGAAAAATAACATGTGTACCGTAAACTTCTGAATAGGATGTATGGATAGCCCTATATGGAACTTAGAAAATTGAGTTTTTGGTTTTTAAATTTTTCAAAAAGTGAGCTTAGGAGGCGTGGTCAAATATTGGAAAAATGGTAAAATTTGTGGCGAGTTGCCTTGATTAAATATTTATCACATTAAAACGGAATGCACAACAATCTCAAAAATTTACATTCTTATATAGTGCTCGATTCGGGAGTACTATTTCACCATTCACCAAATTTTTAAAAATTTGATATTCTTTTGAGTTTCAAGATTTAAAATTTTTTTTTCACAAAATAATTCAGAAACGAGTTTTTCGTTTTTTCGAGAAAATCGCATTTGAATTTTAAATTTCATAACAATTTAGTAATTTGCTTGTATTTTCTTCTTTCAGCAGAGTGTATGAGTAATATTTATGCAATTAATAATACTCATTCGCAACGTTAAAACAAGAAAATACAAGCAAATTACAAAATTGTTATGAAACTTCAAATTCAAATGCGATTTTCTCGAAAAAAACGAAAACGTGTTTCTGAATTTTTTGTGTGGATGGACAAACATCTAAACTTAAAAAAAAAAAATATTTAAAAAATGATCCATATGAGGCATTCCACACCAAATGTCCAGCGAAAAAAACAGGTGTTCCGTAAATATGGATCTATGAAAATTGCATTTTTGGTTTTTCAATTTTTTAAAAACTGGGCATAGTAGGCGTGGTCAAGTATTGGAAAAATGGTAAAATTTTTGTCAAGTTGCCTTGTTTAAATATTAACAGAATGTAATATTATAACAGAATGCACCACAATCTCAAAAATTTACATTCTTGTATAGAACCTGTTCTGAAATTTTGAATTTTTTAGAAGAGTCAATTTGTCAAAAATCCGCCAACTTTTTTTCTTTAATTTTTTTTTTTTTGAAAGTTTAGATATTGTCTATCCACACAAAAAAAATCAGACATGTGTTTTTTTTTTTAATTTTGAATTTCAACTATTTAGTAATTTGCTTGTATTTTCTTGCTTCAACATAGCGTATGAGTAACATTTCTGGAAATATTTAATACTCATTCGCTAGGTTGAAACAAGAAAATACAAGCAAATAACAAAATTGTTATGTAATTAAATATTCAAATGCGATTTTCTCGAAAAAAAAAACGAAAAACACATATCTGAATTTTTGTATGTAGATAGACAAACATCTAATCTTTTAAAAACAAAGTGGCGGGATTTTTGATAAATTGACTTATTTAAAAAATGGAAAATTTCAGAATGCGTTCTGAAAATTTTCCAAAAAAAAGAATAATCGATAGCCCATACAAAACTATACAAGAATGTTAACTTTTGAGATTATGGTGCAATCCGTTTTAATTTGATAAACATTTAAACAATGCAACTCGGCACAAATTTTAAGTCCAGTTTTTGAAAAATTTAAAAACCAAAAACGCAGTTTTCTTAGTTACATATAGGGCTATTCATTCAACCTATTTAGAACTTCACGAGACACATGTTTTTCTGTAGCGGGACATTTGGTGTGGAATGCCTCATACGTGGGAAATTCCATGATAAATCGGAAACTTTGAAAAAAATTAGATTTCCTAATTTTGTTGTAATTTTTAGTACCCTACGAAAACTTTTTCGTGGTAAATTTTCAGATTTTATTTGATGATCCGTTTAAAAGATATCGAGTGTTCATGATTTCGAAGCTTGTTTATTTATTCAAAATTATTTCACTCATAACCTCTGCGAAAATGGTCCTTTTTTTCAATTTTTTTTTTTTTTTATGTATTTTTAATAAAAATTTTTAAAAGTGTTTTAGTGTGCGATGTCTACGTTTTAAAGCTTAAATTTCATTTTTGAAAATGTTTGTACTCTTTGACTTTTTTAGAAAGTTTTTTGTGTAAAACTTCTATCGGTTATTAAAATTTTTTGGCCAGCAAGATTGTGGGATTACGATTATTACTATTTTTTGGATTTTTTGAAAAGTTTTTATTGCAGTTTTCCAATCTTTAAATCAGGTCTACATCTTTAATGGTGCGTTCTAGAGAGGTCAATACCAAGACAGACCCGCAATATTTTTTATCTGTAAAAATTTTTTAAACAAACTATCAGTTTATCTTCAATTCCTAATGGGGCTCCCTAGAAAATGAAATTTTTAAAATTTGCTCCAACCACTCTAACTGCCGTAGTAGCGCCCCTAAAGCAGTATGACCGACCCAAAATATTTTTTTAATCCAAACATTTTCTTAGACCACCTCTACCCACTATCTTTAACCCTTAAGATGGTCTTAGTGGATATTTTTAGCGTCTACCGGTTCAATGGTGCATTCAACATTTTTTTTTCAAAACATACCTACCCTTTATATCAACTCCCTAAGTGGGCTCCGAATCAAAATTATTTTTTTTAAAATTTGTTCCCTTAGTAATTTGTGTGGGAGCCCTCCTTAAAATTAATTGGGATCTGTTTCACTAATGACCCCTCTAGGACTTTAAAATTTTCCTATTGGCCTCACTCACTACCAGTACCATTTTCATTCTATATAACATGGATAATGGTTTAACTAGAGAGGCTTGGGTTAAAATGTTGCAGCAAGTACACAGTGCTCATTGTATGAGTGTGGAGGGTTGTGCAGTAGTTATGGTCTTATGGGAATGCATTTTTGTTATGGATTTTTTTACTATTTTGTTCATTTTTTTGTTTATGGTTTTGGTAAAAAAATTTAAAAAATAAAAAAATAAAGCAAAGAAAAAAATCACAATATTATGGTATTCTGTATAATACATACACATACAGTGCTACACATTTACATGAATGTATTTAAATGTATGAGTTTAACAGAGTGAGTTAAAAGAACTTTGACAACCTAGTTTTTGAATGATTTCATAATGATTCATAAAGATCATCTTTGAATATTATTTTAGCTCGAGGTTATTTTTGTTTACTAATTAAAACCATGATATTCTCATAGAATAATTTTCAAGAAAAATTATTTTTCTGTTTTAAATTTATTTGAGTTGGTAATTTTTTGCAAGACTTAACCGACACCCGTTTCGGAATTTATCAGATTCTATGGTAAAGACTATTTAGCAAATATAAAAATTCTATACTAGAAGTTGCATAGTGAATTTAAATGTGAGTATAGAGTTGATTAGATATGAATATATCAGTTTTGGACACTAACAATTGTCATTTAAATTCACTATGCTACTTGTAGTATATAATTTTTATGTTTGGTAAAAAGTCTTGACAATGAAATTTGAAGAATTCCGAAACACGTGTCAGCTAAGTCTTGTAAAAATAACCAACATAAATAAATTTAAACCCGAAAAATAATTTTCATAAAAATTATTCAATGAGAATATCATAGTTTTAATTACTAAAGGAAATAATGACCTCGAGCTTAAATAAACCTACTCATTATATAATATTTCAAAAGTCGAATGAAACAATTTTTATTTTTAATAAAAATTAATTAAAATTTTCATAAAAACATTTCTACATTTTAGGATTGGCTAGAATTCGTTAGATGTTTTTTTGCCCGCAAACCTACTATCATCGGGTATTTAAACTGCGTCCTTTGGCTTTCGCTCATGTTTAACAAGCTTTGTAATTAAAACTTTTAAACCTACTGTATTTTCACTATTCCAACCTGACTGTTTAGTCTGTGTCAACGACTAACAATACTCTTCTACTACAGTAAATTCAAGTCTAGTAGTGTTTTTTTTTTTTTTTTTTTTAAAAAAGGTTCTAAAAACTCTTATTTAAAGGCATTCATGCCAGGTCGTCTAACTTACAGACATACTATGTTTGTATGTATTTATGTACATAAGTATGTATACACGGAAGGAAAACAATATTTAGTTTGTATACAAATGAATATGTGTATGTAAATTATTTAATGTAGATATGGTAGAAAGTTTAAATAATGTTGGATGGT
This sequence comes from Pegoplata infirma, assembly GCA_963921195.1. Lineage (NCBI taxonomy): Eukaryota > Metazoa > Arthropoda > Insecta > Diptera > Anthomyiidae > Pegoplata > Pegoplata infirma. Next base: position 32,659,453 of record OY992539.1, read on the forward strand.
TTTTCGGTTTGTAAGGAAGAAAAAGTTTAATGAAATTGAAGTTAATACTAAATACAAATATAAGTATAAAAATAAAAATAAATAAATGAGAGAAATGTTGAAAAATTATGTTAACCCATTGAGACAAGGAAAAAGGATTAAGGGAAGGAAGGGATTTCTAGGAATGAAGACAAAAATTAGTTTTGATGCGCTGAACACAAATATCTTAAAAAAATTCAAATTGCTTGAACGGGTTTCGAGATGTCGCTATTTAAAATTTGCCATAAGTGTTGGTTTATTCCTACGTTAAAGATTTTTTTAAATCTCAAAACTTTCAGTCAAAGTTAACTTGAGCCAAATCCGAATATGTTAACCTGTGGCGCTCTTCGATCAAAGTTTTGTGTTTTTTAGAAAATTTTCACCAAAAACACCATACTTTGATCCAGGCGCGGATCCACGGGGCGGGGGAAAAAGGGAATTTTCCCCCTTAAACCGAATTTGAAAGAAAAAAAAAAAGGAAAAAGGAAAAAAGAAAATAAAACGAAAAAGAAGAAGAGGAAAAAAGGAGAGTGCAAAGGAAATAATCTAAAAAAAAATTCTATGATAAACTACCAAGGATCTGAAAAATTTTCTATAAAAAAATTTTAAATTTGAGAATTTTTTTTAGAGAAAAAATTGAAGAAAATCCTTTAAAGTTTTCTATAGGAAAAATCGGGGAATTTTTCTATAGGAGAAATTTTTTTTATAGAAATTCTTCTATGAAAAATGTCTGTCAATCCTTAATTGTTTCTGAATGTTCGAATTTTTCTATGTAATAAAAGTTTCAAAAAATTAACCTTCAAATTCATAAAAGTTACAAGAGGCTAATAAGAGGTTTATAAAATAAATTTTGTATGGAAATTCGATTAATAAGTAAACCTGTTACTAAACGCTTTTATTTTTTATGAATTTGGACGTAAAACTTTGCTTTATAAAAAATATAAAAATTTTTCTAGACGAAATATTTGGGAATTTTTCTAGACGAAAAATTTTTAAATTTTTCTAAATGAATAATTTATAGAAAAACCTTGAGAATTTTTTCTTAGAACTTTTTTATAGGAAAAATCTTATAATTTTGACAATTTTTATATGAAACATCTAACAGTTTTTCTATAGGAAAAGTCTGAGAGATTTTTTTTATAGGAAAAATTTCGGAGACTCAGTCTCTGAGACTTTTTCTATGGGAAAAATGACTCAGAAACTAAAACTTTTTTTATGAAAAAATTTCTTTGGCTCTATCATAAAAATATTTCGCAGAAAATGCTTGACTATCTTAGACTTTTTCTAGTGAAAATTTTCTCAGAAAACAACATTTTGTTTAATATAAAAATATCTCAGAATGCTTTTAAAAAGCATTAAAGTCTTCAATTTTTATAATCTCAGGTACTTTCTACGGAATATTTTTATAAACCCTAAAAATTTTGGTGTAGAAAGATCGTTTCGGTATCTTAGACCTTTTCTGTAGAACAAATTTTTAATATTTCAGAACCTAAGAAGTTTTCAATGGGAAAAAACTCAATAAATCTGAGAATTTTTTACGAAAATTTTTTCTAAATAAAGAAATTTTTGGTGTGAGAATTGCATAAGAATTTAATTTATCAGAATTTAAAAATTTTTTTATAAATTCTGATTAATTTTTATTCAAAAATAGAAATCGTTACATTCCACATTGGGGCAAACATATACGATTCTTGGCATTAAATAAACCGCTTATTTTTAATAAGAGTGTGTGGTACCGTTGTAAAGGGGACAATCTGTAGATCATATTTGCATTATAAAATTTCATGGTTACCTTGCAAAATTCTGAAATTTTTGCAATATTATGTTCATTTAATGTATTTTTTTATTTTTAAAATCTTTAATTACTTTAAAAAAAAAGAAACTCAGTTGGAATAATAAAATACATACATATACTTTCTGGTTTCTGTAAGAGTTTGCAAAAAAAAATTGCAAAAAAATATCAAAAAATACAATTCAGAAACAATAAAAACTATTTTTTTCAACAAATGTAAATAAGAAATATTTAATTATATCATATTTTTTAGCATTTTGCAAAAAACATGCAAAAAAATTGTGTGAATTTTTTTGAGAACAAATCAAATAAAAATAATTGAACCCGAGTAAAAAAGTTTATATATAATTATATATAATTTGATATAAACCACTTTTATAAAATTATATATAATTTGATAAAATTATATATAATTCTATCCAGGAATTGGTGGATAAAATTTTATAAAATTAGATAAAATTATATATAATTTGATAAAATTATATATAATTTTATGAAATTATATCCGAAAAATTTTTATATCTAATTTTATACAATTTGATATAATTTTGTAAAAAAAGATGTGATTTTATATAACGATTTTTGATTTTTTTAATTAAAATTTCAGCAATTATTTTATTTTTTTATTGATTATTATTACAAAATAAAATATTTAAAAAAAAATGTACATAAATTAAAATAACATAGAAGATTGAAAAAAAAAAAAATAACAAACTACAAAAGAAAACAGCAATTGGGTGACAAATTAAAGTTGAAATTATTAAAAAGATTTTTTTATATTATAAAAAAAACAGTGATCTAACATGGAAGGACTCTAAAGACTTTGCTGTTCTTTTGATATGAGGATAAAAATAAGTTTCTTAAGTCCCAATCCCATATTAAGCACATGAAAATGGATAAGGCACTACACAAAAAATTTTTAATTATTTTTTAATCTTAAATGAGAGACTTAGCTTCCTTGTTAGACCACCGTTTTTTCAAAGAAAAAAAAAAATATACACACATACAAAACTATGTTGGTGAAATTGCTGGGGAATAATTATCCAACTAGTAAACACCCCAAGAACAGCTTATAATTCCACATTAACACGTCCACATGTATTCCTCTTGTTTCTGATGAATAATTCTGATGTTGAAACAAAAAATCTGCAACCAAGAAACGAACTTTAATTAATATTAAAACCATTAAATTTTGGTAAAACTCTATACATACTTACATTTTTTGCAAATTTTCCTGGTACTTTTTATGTTTTTTTTTGGAAAATGTTGGAGTTTTTAAACAAAAATTAAAAATAAATGTATTTGATTTTTTTATGAAAATTTTTTGACAGCATTTTTTTCAAAATTAATTTAAAATAAAAACATTTTGGGGAAGTATAACTGGGTAAAGGGAAGTATGTACACACATTCCACTTATTTGGACTAAGTTTTGTATAAAAGAAATTGCAATATTATTTAAATAACATTTCACCCAAAAATAAAACGCAAAAAAATGGTTATCATCATTAGCCAAAACTAAAATTTTATACAAAATATGACCCCTAAAAATATGCATTTTCAGTAAAATATGCAAAAATATGCACTAACAAATTGACGCCAATTTAAAGAAAATTCATTAAAGTCTTCTCCTTTGTTATCATGGTATCTGGTATCACAATTGTTCATGGATCAATAGTATAAATACTTTATAGGATCCTAGACCGATATTTCAATGCGATATAACACGGATTGAGAAAGTGAGTATACCCTAATACTGTGGTTGGAGCGTTTAAAAATATAACATTTGCATATACATACGCTATTTTATTTTTTTCGCATTAAAAAAGATGTATATAAAATTATATATAATTATATAAAGCAGATCAAATTATATATAATTATATATAATGCTATTTTAATAAGAAAAATTTTATATATAATTATATATAATTTTATATAAATTTATAAAATTTTATCAAATTATATATAATTATATATAAGCTTTTTTACTCGGGAATGTAAAAAAGCGAGTAAAAAGTGTGTACAAAACCATTTTTTCGATTTTGTGAAAACAATGCAAATTTATATTTAACAAAAAATAAAATCAAAAAACAGAAATCCATAAAAAATTCAACAAATTTAAACACTAGCTAAAAGAAAATATTAAATTAATCTATAACTTTTCGCAGACTTTTTACAAAAGCGAAAGGGATGTTAACGAAAAAATAAAAAAGGATTGAAATATTTCTCCTCCAAGAAAAAAAAAATAAATTCAAAATGGATACGATTAAAATACGTGAGTTGAAAATTTAGTGTGAAACCACTCATATATAAATCCCTCTAACTTATTATTTTTTAAGATTATCAAAAAAGTAACTTCGAAATTGATATGAATAAAATTTGTTGATTGGAAATTGAGTGTGAAACCCCGCATATAAAATCGTCAAATAGTATTTATTTCTTAAGAATATCGAAATAGTAACTTCAGAATTGATAATCGAAAGAGTAAGGTAGAAATAAATACGAATAAAATTTTTGGACGTTTAGTGTGGAACCACTCATATATTCGAATAAAATTTGTGAGTTGGAAATTTAGTACGGAACCCCTTATATAAAATCGCTTAATCCTCCTTTGTTGCTTATTTTCTTATATATCGAAATTTGTAAGATTTATAATTAAATTCTATAAAACACTTAATATATTATTTTTTTTTTTCGATTTTAGAGGGTTTTTAAAACCGCGATAACATGGCCTAAAGGCAAATTAAGGCAACCGTTTTACTTGGAATCTTGTTGTATACATGTCGCTCTATATTCCACATATGAGTAGTATCAATTCAGGGCAATTCGCAGTATACTTTTATTCTTTTGAAATTATGAATTTTATTAATTTTTATTTTCTTAATAGCCTGTTTGAAAATCCCCTAAAAGTATAACTTTTTTGCATGTGTTTATAGCTTTAGCGGTCCAAAAATGTTCTTAACATAATTCTTAATCATGAGGCATTCAAAAAATTTCGGAGTGTGGACGTTTTATGTATCTTTTAGTGCACCAAACATTGCCTTCAAATTTAAATTATTTTAATTTATTAATTTAACATATTTTTGCTTCACTTTAAACCCTTCCTATAGGAAGGCCCTAAGCTAAAAATAAAAAATAAGTATGAGGTTATATGCAGAATTTTGTTGTCTTTCCATTGGCGGTACCCGTTTTTAAAAATTCGCGGTTTCAGTTTTTGACTTTTTGCCAAGGGCCCCCATATAGCTGCCCCAATGTGCATTCTAACCTTAAAATATTATATTTTTAGCAGGTTTATTCTAGCTCGAGGTCATTATTTACTTTACTTATTTAGACTTTGATATTCTCATAGAATGATTTTTGAAAATTACTCTATGAGAATATCATAGCTTTAATAAGTAAAGGAAATAATGACCTCGAGCTAGAATAAACCTTTTTAAAATATTTTTGTATAAATTTTAAAAGCTTTTCTGTATTAAAATGCCTCAGAACCTCAGAAGTATTCTATTAGGATAAACTTTCTATTAGAAAATTATGTCAGAATCTGGGTATTTTGCTATCAGAAAAATGCTTTAGAACCTGAAAACTTCTGAAGAGACATTTTTCAAAATATCAAACATTTAAGTTTTTTTTTATTATAGGAATAAATTTTTAAAATTTGAAAATGTTTCTATAAAAAAAATCATAATAAATCATAATGATGAAGGAGAGGAAGAAGAATAATGATTACTAAAAATAAAAATTGATTTACATAAAATAGCAATAACAACACTTCTGTAAGAAAAAACTACAGCAACAATACCACTCGAATTGAAAAAATCAGATTTAGTTGATACTTGCTTAACAGCCTTCGTGGCGTATCGGTCTAGAGTGATTGTACGTTACAAGCAGTTAATAGCAAAGTATTACAGATGATGATGGGTTCAATCCTCAGCGGCTGCGATCTGTAAATAATTTTCACATATAGAGTTCTATTGACTATTAACTAAATAAATTTGACATTAAAAGTTTTTCTGAAGATTATTATAACTGGATAATATGAAACTAGTAAGAAACAAACCAGGATGTCTTAAATTTTTAGAAAAATTAAAATTTTTCTTTCACACTTTTCTCAATTCAAAAACCATATATAATAAATATGAGTTGAACAGTAAAAAACCTTAACCAATGACTTAAATTCGACCTGAAGTTCCCTGAAAAAAAAAAAAAAATTTGAGCAAAAAAAAAAAAATTCCCCCTCCAAACCCAAGAGCTGGATCCGCGCCTGCTTTGATGGAAGTGTGCCATGGGCTTAAATGTTCTGATTTAGCTCAATCTTAGTTTAAATGAAAGTTTGTCGCAAGCGCTATAAAATAATTACTGGAAAAAAATTTGAGACTCTTTTTTAAATATTTTTTATTGATAAATTTAAAATGGCGATTTCTCAAAAAATGCTCAACCGATTTCAGAAATTTGTTGATATTCAGCATGTTAAAATTAATAAAAATAAAGTATCGTGAGATATATGTTTTTTTTATTTTTCAAAATTGAAAATATTCCAAAAATCCAAACTTTTACTCGAAGGGTGCCACGGGTTAAAATAATCGGATTTAGCTCAAAATAAGTTAAAATGGGTCAAATGAAAGAAATTTTGGGATTTTTTTTTTAATTTCTTAAACGTAGGAAAAACCGCCATTTTGCATATTTCAAATAAAGATATCTCGAAATCCGTTCTTCCGATTTATTTTTTTTCTATTTGTGGTCAGTGCATCAAAATTAATTAACATGGTGTTTCGCAAGACATTAAAAAAAGTAAAAAAGTTAAATTTAGCTAGGCCGAATCTATCCCCCAGTTTCTGTAATACGAACGCAATTCGTCTGTGACGAATTTGCATGTATTTTGTTTTTGTTACAATAACAAAATACAAACAAATTCGTCACGAACGAATGGCTTTCGTATAACAGAAACTGGGGGTATGAATACCCTCCACAAACAATACCCTTTTTAAGTGATATAAAAATTTTCTTACGTGAAAAAATTAACATTTTTGATAAGAAATATTTTATTTTAAGTAAAAAACGTTGTTTTTTTATTTTTAGTACCAAAAGGTACATAAAAATAAAATGTATTTATTCGGCCTTTATATATGTATATATATTCGATTAGTTTTATTCTAGTTCGAGGCCCAAAAATATTTCTATTTATGATATTGTCATAATAGAGTATTTTTAATTTATTGCTTTAAAAAAGTTACTATCTCATAGTATGTCTGTACTGATCAGTTTCATCCCCACTAAAGGAATCTTCAGCAGACTTTAGAGAATCATCGTTGGTCAATCAAACATCAAACCAGACATAATATTTGATATATTTCCCAAGTTATATGAGAAGTACTATTATGAAGGTCCGAAATCTGTTTTCCAACAAAAATAACTCTTTTAAAGCAAAAATTGTATATATTAAATCACCGTCGGTAACTATTAATATATGTGTTGCTGTTATTTTACAATAACAACAGTGCCTAACCAAACAATAGTGTTGGTAGGATAAGTCGTACTAAACTTTGTGTTAAATGTTGTTTTTTTATTTTTAGTACCAAAAGGTACATAAAAATAAAATGTATTTATTCGGCCTTTATATATGTATATTCGGCCTTTATATATGTATATTATGACAATATCATAAATAGAAATATTTTTGGGCCTCGAACTAGAATAAAACTAATCGAATATATATACATATATAAAGGCCGAATAAATACATTTTATTTTTATGTACCTTTTGGTACTAAAAATAAAAAAACAACATTTAACACAAAGTTTAGTACGACTTATCCTACCAACACTATTGTTTGGTTAGGCACTGTTGTTATTGTAAAATAACAGCAACACATATATTAATAGTTACCGACGGTGATTTAATATATACAATTTTTGCTTTAAAAGAGTTATTTTTGTTGGAAAACAGATTTCGGACCTTCATAATAGTACTTCTCATATAACTTGGGAAATATATCAAATATTATGTCTGGTTTGATGTTTGATTGACCAACTATGATTCTCTAAAGTCTGCTGAAGATTCCTTTAGTGGGGATGAAACTGATCAGTACAGACATACTATGAGATAGTAACTTTTTTAAAGCAATAAATTAAAAATACTCTATTATGACAATATCATAAATAGAAATATTTTTGGGCCTCGAACTAGAATAAAACTAATCGGATATATATTTAAGTAAAAAACTTTTTTTTAGTAATTTTTGAAGAAAAAAAAAAAAAAAACTAACTCCCAGTTTCTGTAATACGAACGTTATTCGTATGCGACGAATTTGCATGTATTTTGTTTTTGTTACAATAACAAAATACACATAAATTCGTCGCGAACGAATGACGTTCGTGTTACAGAAACTGGGGGTAAATTTTTTTTAATGTGTAATTTTTTTATTGCAAAAATATTTTCTGTGACAAAAATACGTTCACTCAAAAAATTGTGTCATTAACTGTTTGTAATTTATTTCAAAAGTTTTACGTTTTGTCCTTTTTTAAAGAAAAAACATTTGTTCAATGTTCAGTTTTTTAAATGACTATTTCTGTTCTTTGTTTCAAAAATGGCAACATGAAAAATAAAGACTTTCATTAGCATTAAATTTTTGAAGTCATTTATTTTTGTTCTGTAAGTAAAAATAAGTTATTCATCTTTAGTTTTTAATGAATTGTGTACGTTATTAATTTTTTTAATTGTTGCTATTTTCTAAAGAGCAGTCATTAGTTTTTACCTACTTGTGTTGGTTATTTTTTTGTAGACAAAATATTCAATAAATGATTTATAGGTATAAAAAAACATGTTTTTATCAAGTGACTTTAGCACGGTGGGTAGAGTGTCTGGCCAGAATGTAGTTGATTGCAGGATCGATTCCCCAAACATTTTATTAAAAAATTTTTTAAATAAAATTCAATAGAAAAATTTAAAAAATAACCTGCGAAATCATTAATTTTAATGTTTTCGTAGGAATTTTTTTTATTTGTTGGTAAAAATAACACAACAATCATTAATTTTTAATGTTTTAAATTCAACACATGAATTTAAGGTGACATCTGAATTTCATGGTTTTGAAAATTACTTTTGAACCACTGCGCCGATTTTGCTGAAATTCAATGCCAACCAGACCAGGGTAACGAAAAATATATATGCCAAGCTTCAGCAGCCTCAGAATTGTCTTAAGAAAGTTAGTGTGTTTTTTATCTCGTAAATTCGCGGAAAGCCGACAAAAATACGTTATAAAAAATTTTTGTGACTTATTAATGCTTTTAAAACATGTAAAACTGTTTTTTAACACGTGAATTTAAGGTGACATCTGAAATTCACTCTTTTGCTTATAACTTTTGAACCATTAAACCGATTTTACTGAATTGCAGTACCAACCTGACCAACATATGTGCCAAACTTCAGCAGACTCAGTAAAGTCTTTCAGTAGTTATCGTGTTTTCAACACACAGACGAACGAACGGACATCGCTGTATCGTCTTAAAACCGATCGAGAATTATGAATTTACATACTTTATGGGGTCCTAGACCAATATTTCGAGACGTTACAAACGAAATGACAAACTTATATATACCCTCTATCACTAGAGTAGAGAGTACTAGCAAAAAATTGGATGGTAGATTTGAATGCAGGAGACTAAAATCTATAGGAATTAATTGGATATTTCACTATAATACTTTTGTTGTCGAATAGTGTAATTATTTAGCAATAACTCGAAAACTGGATCAGCTGGGATTTTCTTATTAACGATTTTTAAAGTTCCAAATAAAGAGGAATGAAATGCCGTCAACCGATTTTGTCACCATTTTTACAAAACTTAAACTTGCTTGAGGAGGGATGTGTAAAGTGTACGATATTATTTTCTGTGTGAAAACATTTCACAAAAAAAAAAAAACTGTAAATTTAGGAATAGATGTATAGTCTAGAAAAAGGATATGATGACGTTAGTATATAAATACATGAAAATGTCGTGGTAAAAAGTGTAAAAAATATAATTCCAGTTTGCATACAATTTATAAAAACAAAACAAATATACTACAACTACTTACATAACTGAAAAAAAAAATATAAAACGTCAGTAGAAACGTCATATTAAAATGAAACTTTTTTTCTCTTCCTTACTAAAATTTACAATAAATTTTCCTATTGTAAAACACCCAGGGAACCACCACCCACATGGTGAATATGTAAGATGGAATTGAATGAGAACGAAGGGAATGAGGACAAAAAAAATATTGTGACAGGATATATTGGGTTTATTTTGTGACGAAGCTTACAATATTTATACATATTTGTTAAAAGTGTTGTGTTGGATGATATTTGTTTAATATCGATTTTATGGAAACATAAATGGAGAAATGAAAAAATATTTAATTTTATAAAAACAATGGAAAAGGTAGAAAGGAACCAAAAGAAAATATGAAAATTTTAACTGAAATAATTATTATGATGCATTAATGATTACACTCAAAATAATTCTACAGTAAAAGGTTTAGTAAGTGATATTGTAGCAAAATCTACTAATTGGTTACTAATTTTAGTATCTTCAAAGTACTAACATTAGTAATTTTTACTGATTTTGACTAATATTAGTTAAAATTTTTAGTATTGGTTACCAATTTCTGCACTAGGTCCTTTTGGACTAAAATTAGTTAAATTTTTAGTATTGAATACCCACGTTTTTTTTTTGGGTGTAGGAAAATTTTAACGAATTTTTTATTAGATTAACAATTTTTTAAAAGAATTATGAATATGTTTCATAATATTTTATAAACCAATTTCGTTTAATTTAAGTTCATTAAATGAAGAATAAATTTTGGCAGATATTTAATGAAATAATTCATTATTCGGTGTTATCCTAGATTTAATTTAAAGTTTTAAAGAAAATATTCCATTGATAAAAAAATCGGTTTAAAATGAACAACTGTGTTAACCTAGGCATAGGTGTATTTACGTAGAAATTCTTGAACCATTAAGCTGCGTGTTTTAAACATATTAAAAACGATTTGTATTTCTTTTGGTTTTTATTTTATAAATGAAATTTACATGCAAATAAACATATCATGAAATTTTAAATATGCCACGAAACGAAAAACAATCCCGAGCAAAAATTTAAAGTTCAAAGTTGTTGCTTTGAGATTCGCTGTGATAAAAAAAATATCTAAAATTGGTTAATCTTATGTTTTCACCATTTTAGTTAATAAAATGTCTATGAGTCCCCGCACAACAATGTCGGTGACGTTTTTTTCATACAAATTTGGCAAGAAAAAACGCTCGACCGAAAACCGCTTGAATAAAATCAATTTTATTTTTGTGTCGGTTTCTCTCTCTCTTTGAATTTTTGATATAAAAAAGTTACCACATTTTTATAAATATTTCGATTATTTTCGATAAAGTAAACAAAAAAATGTGGTCTCTAAAAAAAAATATTTAAAATTTTTAAAAAAACACAAAAAAACTATTGAATATAAGAAAATCAATCAAAAATCAATATAAATCAAATTTATATTAAAATAAACAATAAAATTAAATAAAAAAAGTGTCGAAAAAGTGGAAAATAGTGTAAATATCAATGCCTGACTGAATTTCCCGCTGCCGCCTTTGTTTTGCGCCTATACTCTCTCATGACCGAAACCGTCAACCGCTTCGACATTGATGTGCGGGGACTCTATAAGCCGAGAATTGATAGCTCTGACTTTTTAAATATATTTGCCAGCCGGTACTTCGTTAACGATTATATAAATTACACACACAGAGAAATGTTCAGTTGGAATTCCATTATGAAAACGGAATTTTGATAAATCTTATTAATTTTTAGTTGTTATTGTAAATTTTTTATCACCATACCAAATAAATAACAGCAGTAATAAATAACTATCAATCGTGACCGAATGGATGTATCAACAACTAATAATTTGGTAAATATACCCAAACTAAAAACTAATAAAATTTTGGAAAAATATTTAGTAAGTACAACCGTTTCTTTAAGTCTTTATTTTCCCGCTCGACCAATAATCATTTGTTTAAATTAATAAATTCCAAAAACATTAGGTAATAGTATCCACAACTGAAAATGTTGGTTAACTTAACCAAATTTTCAATATTTTTTCATTTTTGAAAAATTTTACTAAATTATAAATTTGTATTGGTATTCTTAACTAATAATTGGTCGTTGGGATTTCATTTCGATTACAAAACTAAAACGTCAAAAAGTTAAAGTAGTAATTAGTTAAAAGAAAAATGTTATTGTGTACAGACGTGTTTTTAAATTTTACAATAAAATTCATGTAAAATACCGTAAATTTTTTTAAAAATTTTGACGGTAAGTTGATACCACTGCCGAAATACAAGCAATTTAAATCAATAAATCTTATTTTAGATACTTGCATACGCAACTTTAATGCAGATGCTAAAGATGATATTTTACCCAGAAGTCGACAATAAGATCGTTTGTGAGCCAACTATAAAAACCTATGAAACAGTTTCCAAGAAATCCTTAGAGTCCAAAATGTCCAGGGAGTGGTAACAAATTTAAGGTTTATAAATGCCAGAATATTGAAATAACCAAAGGTTCTCCAAAACTTTCAGAATCGGAGACATTTTATATAGGAAAATTTACTTAAAATCTGAGACTTTTTCTGTAGGAAAAATGCCTCAAAATCTGATACTTTTTCTGTAGGAAAAATTTCTCAGAACCTTAGACTTTTTCTCCGAATCTGAGACTTTTTCTATAGGAAAAATTTTAGAATTTGAGACTTTTCCTCATTGTCTTAGACTTTTTCAATAGGAAAAATTCTTAGCTACTTCTACATTTTTTTCTTTAGAAGATATTCTATTATATTTTCTGAGATATTCTTTTACAGATTCTGAGACATTCTTTCTGTAGAAAAATCCTTGGATTCTAAGATAAATTTCTATAAAAAAAATTCTAGAAGTCTGAGTTTTTTTTTTTTTCGATTTATTCATTGACATTTTTTCTTAAGAGATATATTTTGACTTCGAGTTATTCTTTCTCTAGAAAGTCTAACAGATTCTGGGACAATTTTTTTTTAGAAAAATTCTAAGATTTAAAATTTTTTCTATCAGAATTATCAGTTTTAATTTATTTTTTCTATTGTATGTATTTATTTTACTTTTTAAATTAAAATTTGAAAGGTCGAATATTAACAACTATAATTACTTTTTAAATTATAAAATTTTTACAATCAAATAAAGTAGTAAAATTGCTTGAAAAAAATATTAAAAAATTTTATTTTAAAAGAAACAGTTTAAAAAAATATTGATTGCTACAACGCTTTTTAAAATTCGATTACTCTAACCAATGTCAATTTTAACATAAAAATATTCGGTTCTTATGATAGATATTTACCGGTAGAGACAACTGAATTGGCAGTAGAGCCAACTGAATATTGTGATAGTTGGTGCAACCGCAAAAATTCAGTTGGCAAACAATTCAGTTGAAACAACTGAATTTATTTTCTGTGTGTAAAAAAAAATTTTGTGAATGTGTTCTTTGGAAAAACCCGTATGTTATATAACGTACCGTTTTTTTTTTTGAACACTGTCTAAAACCCCTAAAGGATTTTGGTCACGAACTTACAGTTTTTTAAGGCTCACTGAGATGATGTAAGCAAACTTCTGAGCTAAGTAATTTTGGTAGCTGTGTGACCTTTGATCAAGCACATGTAAAACTGCATACCGTGTTTTTACGAAATTTTAAAGAAACTTATCTAAAGATAAAAAAGGAAAACAAAAACAGCAAAAAATTCATTCCGCGATTTCTCGCGAACTAAAACAGATATGATTTCGATGTTAACTGTTTTGTGGCCTGTAAATAAATACAATTAAAACTGCATACTCAGTTTTTGAAGATATTTAAAAAACTTCATTGCCAAAATTTAAAAAATCCAAAAACACTAATTTCACGATATCTCGCGAATGCGAGCAGCTCCGACTTTGCTGTTAACAGTTTTGTGACATTTACTCAAGTAGAAATCGATTTACGTTTACACTTTTCGTCGACACTAAAGTTGAACCTAAACATTGCTGAGGCTGACCGTGTATAATTAACGCAATCAAAAATCAATTTTCAAAAAAAAAAGTTTTCGTAAAAAATTTAATTTTTTTAATGGAAAAAATCATATTATCGAAAAAAATATATTTCTTGTAATAATTTAAACACAACTTTTTTCCCATTTAAGATATAGACTATTCTGGCTTCAAAATCCTTAAAACCACAACAGCCAAGAAGTTTTTAATAAGAACTACATTCATTGGGCTTCAATTTTCCTTTTATCGTTTTTATTAATGAAACTCTGTAAAAAGCCGAGATTGATTAAGTTTCTGCCAAATGACTTCACCACAAATGATGGTGAGTATACGGGTTATTCAACTTAAAAGTAATTCCGATACTCTATTTGTTCAAAAGTTTCATTTAAATGGCAAATTTTAATCTGACAAACATTAAGTGTTTGGCAATTGAAGGAGTGCTGATGATGGAAGGGTGGCATCTTCCGAAATCTGTCGACATCTCCACTTAGCCTGTGTTGCAGTGTTGCCACCAATGGAATTGGAAATTACACAAAAAATTATCCAAAATCTCACAAATTACACAAAATTTCTTATTTTGTCATTCCGTTTGTAACCCCAGGTCTTCACATGATTTTTATTGGTGGTAATAAGCAATAACGTATGCAAAATAAACAAAAAAACAGCTTTGCGTCTATTTTGATGAATTCCAAACAAAGATAGTGTCCAATTTTGATGTTTAATTGCCAGCAATAGTTGCTCAGAAAAATTGCCAAGCAAATATTGCTATAAAAATTTTGACGTTATATCAGTTGTTGACACTTAAATATCGAAATATCGGTCAAAGAGCTCTTAAAGTATATTTATATTATTAATCCTTGATCGATTCTAAAACATTCTCTGAATGTTCGTCCGTCTGTTTAAAAAATAATGTAGTCCAAAAAATCTAGACTCTTGAAGATTGGCACGAATTTGTCTTATGCTCATAGGTAGGCTAAGTTCGTAAATGGACAAAATCGGTCCAGGTGGAAAAATGTTTCCCCTGGAAAAAACACCAACCAACTTCTGAAAAACGACATTTTTTGAGTGATTTTTTTCTATTTTTGTTCAACAAATGAAACAATTTTAAGTCCACCTCCTTTTGTAGGCGTGAATAAAAAAAATAATTTTAATAATGATAAAATGGTTTTAATATTGATATAATTGTAATAATTAAGTGCAAAAATCATTATAAATCAACTTGCCAACATTTATCACGTAGGGAAAAGTGTCCCCCAATATGGAGATATTAAAAGATATTGAATAACAATTTTTCAGATTTAGAAATAGGGATTCTCCAGAACAATTTTTAATTTAAAAAATTTTAGAGCGTTGTTTTTCGACATATAAGTCAAGAAAATTAAGGCTTTAATAGTCCAAATCTGCAGGTTCTTCATTTATTATCTTGTATTTGGTAAAAACAATTTTTAAAGTCGATGTTGTCAATGATTTTTTAAGCCAAAAATGTCGATAAAATGATAAAAAAAATGTTGGAACTTTATTGGGGTCAAATTACACAAAAATTACACAAAAAATATCATTATCCAAAAATTATCCAAGGATTTTAAAATTGTCCCATTTTTGGATAATTATCCACTCAGCTACCACTCGTAACTTACCGCCTTTTTCTTGATCACTAGTGGCATCCTAGGACAAGTACAAATAATGAAAAAATATTTATAAAATTCAATCCTCTAAAATTTTGAAGTCCTTTTAAAAGAAAACAGGATCACGAAATGAAAAACTGTAAATGCAGGGTTACTTTATTTAGTCTCTAATTTTAAACGTATAATATCCATTTTGTATTTAACTTTTTTTTTCATTTTTGTCGGACAGTGTAATATGTGGTTATATTTATTACAAGAGGACATCAAGGGAGAAAAAGTCGACCATAACACTAAAAGAAGAATTTCGTCATTATTTATTACAATTCTGAATACACAAAAAAACAAATCACGAATTAAATAATAAATTAAAGTAATTACACTGCTCTACAAAAATTTATTTTTATAACTTTAGCATACACTTGTTCAATATTAATTCATTAACTTGTTTTGACTTATATCTCGAGAATCAGATTTGATAAACTTTTTTGGATGAAAGTTTCGTGTTTAGGATTCCAAAACACTTTTGAAAATGTATTCTAAAATCAAAACTCGGTTATCCGTCATATTAGGAGGCACTACAGATCAAATAATTTTCCATCTAATTTTCTGAAATCCAAAATATTGAAAAAAAAATTCTAACCAAAGTTCCATATTTTCCAATACAAATTTCCAATTAAATCATTGCAAAATTAAACATCAAGCGTTATTTTTTCACAATAGACTGTCCAAAACTGACACGCAGCAATAAACAAAACTGAAATCTATACAATTGAGCAGTAGAGGTATTCAGGCAGAGACTTACTGTCACTGGAAATGTGGGGAAGGAGTACTTCTTTCAAAAAATACATGTATTTTTTAAAAAGTACTGTTTTTCAACAACTGCCAGGGCTTGCATGTAGGACTCTGAATACCGCCATTGCTTACCAAAAATTCAAGGTAATAGCAATAAAACAGTAAGTAATCTATACAATGACAAACCAGAACTTTCTTTCATGTCTTTGTTTAGGTAAAATAAAAGTGCGGGAATAATAATGACAATTTGGGGGCAAAATGTATTAAAATGCATTTTACCAGAATGCTACTAAAAATCTATAGAACCCCATAGTAAAAGCATTTTAAAACCATAATATAAACACAACAAAAAAAAAACAACTTTAGAACCGAATTTCAAGGAGTAAAATCTAAAAACAAGAATAATAACACTGTGATAGTCGCAAAAATTAACAAGCTGGGCACCCTACTGGTAATGCTTATTCGGGTACGCTGAATTCAATGGTGCTAGCCGTTTCTAGCACCTAACTTTCTAACAAGGGAAGTATCTCAACCCTTATGAACCGATTTGCCTGAAACTTAAAATATATATCAAAGAGACGATTTTAAGGTTGGGGTGTCTCGGCTTATTGGCCATATCGGGGATTTAGGGGTTCAAAACATGGGTCAAAAAATGACGAAAAAATCGTTTTTTGGATTTTTCAGCCATTTCTTTTTAAGAAACTATATGATGTTTTCATATGAGAAGAAAGGTTTTTTTAATGCCTATCCAATGGTGGCATAACCTTGTAAAAATTCGGCTTCTTTAAATATTTTTTTCAGGAAAATGTGTAAATTTTGGGGGGTACTTATGTGAAGACATAGACCTACGATATCCATATGGATAAGAAATAATCTTTATTAAATTTAAGTCGACCCGTATTTTTGCCCTAGATGATATTCCTGTTGGTTCGGAAGTTATCAAAATTTTCCCGAAGGTCCACATGGTTTCATAAGGGGACAACGAAATTTTTAAACACCGATATGGCCGATAAGCCGAGACACCCCAACCTTAAAATCGTCTCTTTAATATATATTTTGAGTTTCAGGCAAATCGGTTCATAAGGGTTGAGATACTTCCCTTGTAAGTTAGCGCTCGTATTCGCGGTATTCGTGATTTAAAATTGTAAAGCCTTGGTCCAAAAAAACTGAACTTTTATGATATTGCATTGTTTTTTTTCGCGAAAATAATTTCCGCGAAAAAAAAATCGCGAAAATTATTTTTTTTCGAAAAATTTTGTGTATGTAATTTATCGTACATTTTATTAAATTAGTACGAAAATAAAAAAATTTCGAATAAAAATTTCGCGAAAAAAAAATTATGCGAATAATTATTTTTTTTGAGTTGTGATGATAAAAATTCAGTTATTAAAAATTATTAACAAAAAAAAATAATCGCGAATATCGCTAACTTTGAAATAACTGATAAATCAATGGATTTAGTGTACACGAATCAAACTAAAAATATTTGTATTGAACCAATTTTTTCACCAAAATAAAATTTTTTCACGAAAAAATCACGGTATTATGGTTTGATGTGTTAGTTTAACAGACTTGAATGGTTTCAGAATCTGAAATATTTTTTGTATTGAAAAAGTCTCAGAATCTGAAAGATTTTTCGTATAGAAAAATTATAAGAAAAAGTTTTAAGATCTAAGAATTTTTTTCGTATCGAAAAAGTCTCTTATTCGTATCGAAATAGTCTCTTATTCGTATCGAATAAGTCTCTTTTTCGTATCGAAAAAGTCTCAGAGTCTGAGATATTTTTTGTATAGAGAAATTCTCAGAATCTAAGACATTTTTTGTATAGAAAAGGTCTCAGAGTCTGAAACATTTTTCGTATAGAAAAAGAATTAGAATCTAAGACGTTTTTTGTATAGAAAAAACTCAGAATCTGAGACGTTTTTCGTGTAGAAGAAGTCTCAGAAACTGAGACGTTTTTCGTAAACAAAAGGTCTCAGAATCTGAGATATTTTTCGTGAAGAGAAAGTCTCAGAATCTGATACATTTTTCGTATAAAAAAGAGACATCTTTGGTATAGAAAGACATTTTTCGTATAGAAAAAGTATCGAATCTGAGACATTTTCCATATAGAAAATAATCAGAACCTGAGAAATATTTTGTTAGAAAAAACTCAGAATCATATAGAAAAAGTCTCACAATCTCAGAAATTTTTCATATAGAAGTATCAGAATTTGGAAAATTTTTCGTATAGAAAAAATCTGAATCTGAGAGATTTTTCATTAAAAATCTCAGCATCTGAGAAATTTTTCGCAAAGAAAAATTCGGAATCTGAGACATTTTTATAACCTACACCCATTTGTGGTACAGGGTATAATGACTTTCTGCTGATGCTTGTAACTACCCGAAATATTGATCTCAGAATATCTTTTTAAGTCATTCTAGCGATGTCCGTCAGTCCGTCCGTCCTTTTAAACGTTGTAAACACGATACAGGTCGCAATTATTAATCGATTTGGCTGAAATTTGAAACTTAAGCTTTATTTGGAATTGGAAAAAATCGGTCCATGTTTATACCTAGCCCCCATACAAAGGTCTGCTTTTTTTGGCACAACACTCAAAAAGTTATGTTAGTAAAATCAACTAAAAATGTCAGTTAAAATAACTACATTGTAAGTTGTTTTGGGGTCAACTACTTTTTCAGTTAAATCAACTAACAAAGTTAGTTATTTTAACTGATAAAAAACAACTGACTTATGTAGTAAACACTACTTACATTTGTAGTCAAAACAACTAAATTGTAGTAAAAATAAAATAATCAATATATAATTTTTTTTATTTCTAAAAATTTTTCCAAAAAAAAATTGAAGACCAAGTTTTTTTCAATTTTTTTTTTTTTTTTTTTTTTAAAGTTGTCAAAAATAATTTTTTTTTATTTTTTGGAAAAAAAAACTTTGAAAATTTTTCAGAGATAAAAAAAATAAAATTAACTACTTTAAATATCTGTTACTACATCACAGTACTTTCTTGTTAGTTATTCAAAAAACGACTTAAAAAAACTAACAGAAATAGGTGTTTGATATTTTTCATACAAAAACAACTGACTTTGTAGTTGAAAACAACTAACTACTGTAAAATATACAAACAACTAACATGTAGTAACTTACATAATTTTCTGAGTGAATGACTCTAAAAACCGTATTATAATAGATATCGTTTCGAATTTAGGCAGGTAAACGTGTTTGGTATGCAAAAATCACCATTCTGAATTTTAAAGGAATCGGACAATTTCTTCTTGTAGCCTCCATACGAACCACTTT
Organism: Pegoplata infirma; assembly: GCA_963921195.1. Taxonomy (NCBI): domain Eukaryota; kingdom Metazoa; phylum Arthropoda; class Insecta; order Diptera; family Anthomyiidae; genus Pegoplata; species Pegoplata infirma. Next base: position 32,679,049 of record OY992539.1, read on the forward strand.
CCCGATATTCATATAAAACTCTAAAATTTCATGAAAATAGAAAATATTTAATTACAATTTTGTTTGTGTGTGTTTAACGCATACTTTAATAACCTTATCAAATCTGATTATAATCTGACCATTTTTGGACAAAGGCCCCATATGAAAATTTGGCTCGATATTCAGTTAAAGCGGTTTATTTGCAACAAATATAAGCCTATTTCGCTCAAATTTGGTTTGTGAATGTTTTTTTTTTTTTGTATACTTATTAAAAATTTTACAAAACATAGATCCAACCGGTTCATGTTTGAACTTGGGACCTATTTTCCGGGAAACACTGGTGTAGGGTATTATATGGGTATTATATTGAAAAAGTTTCAGAATCTGAGACATTTTTCTTATAGAAAAAGTCTCAGAATTTGAAACCTTTTTATATAGCAAAATCAAAGACTTTTTCCTATAGAAAAAGTCTCTGAGAAATTTTTTAGTAAAAATTTTCAGATCAATTTCAAGCAATAAACTCTTTTAAATTTCTGTCCCTTAAACAAAGTAGACATTTGTAGACATTTTAGAGTAAAAGAAAAAAGGTACAACACAAACTTTAAATAAAAAAAAAATAGAAAAAAGGAAAAAAAAAATAATCTAAAAACCAAAGTGCAAAAAATTTACCAACAAGGACAAATATAATCCACTATGTAAAGGCAATCAAAAAAAAAAGTATAGAAAGAACAACACAAAAACGAAAAAAAAACAACTTGCAATGTAATGGTTTAAAAAGCTATACACAGCTCTAAAGCTGGCAGACATTAGTGGCATGATGTTTATAACCAAAACAGCAACAACAACAAAAAAAAACAAATTCCATTTTACCTTTCTACCCAAAAAGATCTAGAACACAACGAAACCAGTGGTAGAAAAAACAAGAAGGTTGAGGTAGTCGTCGGTGAGTGTTAACTCTAGTGATGTCTATACTTTATGCAATGGTAAGTTCTTCCTTTTTTACAATGCCATAAGCACCACTACAACAAACACCCAGTTTGGTGGAAAAGGAAGGTTAACCAAGTGAGAAAGCTGGTGAGTTTGAATGATCTAGCATACCACGTTCGTTAATACAAATTTAAAGTGTAAAAAATGTTTGTGTCAAAAAATTTCAATTCATTTTATTAGCTGTTCCACTACGGTTTTCATCGTTTTCACTTGATTTCCTTATCAATTCCAACGTGTCAAAATAATAATTTAATTTATGCTTTTTAACACATATGTTGTAATTTGCTTGTATTTTGTTCTTTAAACATAGCGGATGAGTAATATATATTTGCAAAAATGTTACTCATACGCAACATTTTAACAAGAAAATACAAAATTTTTATGAAATTCAATATTCAAATATTCTCAAAAAAAAAAAAAAAACGAAAAACGCGAGTCTGATTTTTTTTTTGTAAGGATAGATTAACATCTAAACTTAAAAAAAGAAAATAAGTGAGAGCGTTACATTCGGCTGTGCCGAATCTTTTATACCCTCCAAAATGTAAAAAAAAATATAAAAAAAAATTCAGAGGCGTGTTGTTTTTGCTTGGGTAACGTTAGGGGCACCTTCCCCTTGCGATTTTGAACTTCTTCTGAGATAAGAAAGTTGCATTTGCTTAGCAATAGTACAAAAAACACTGCAAAAAATGCGGTTTTTCTTAGGATAATTTAGTTCTCCAAGGGGGAACCTTTTTCCCCTTGGTCCGATTTTGCCCATTTCCGAACTTAAGCTACCTAGGAATATAAGACATATTCGTGCCAACTTCGGAAGTCTAGCTCTTTTCTTTTGGACTGTATCGTGTCCTATACAGACGGACAGACGGACGAACATACGGACGGAAATCGCTAGAATGTCTTAGAATCGATCACTGATCAATAAAATATATACTTTATGGGGCCCTTGAACGATATTTCGATGCGTTACACACGGAATGACAAAGTGAGTATTCCCCCATACAGTGGTTGGAGGGTATAAAAAAGTGGACGAATTTTAGGTAAACTGACTTTTTTAAAAAACGAAAAATTTCAGAAAGGATTCTGAAAATTTTTCAAAATAAAAATTTTATAATCGATAGCACAGCTCAACAAGAAAATGCGATTGGATTCTGATAAGTAATTTAGATAGTGTTTGTTGCGCTGATTCCAAATCCGGATTCGATTCGATAATTCGAAAGTCAGTAATTTTTTCTTGAATATAAGATAAAATCTTCTAAAAAAAAGTAAAAAACTCATTTGAAAAAAACCTTCCATTTTTTAAATATTAAGTTTATTTACAGTATTTTTTAACCACTTTCCATACAAATTCATACGTAAATATTAGATTTAAAGCACTTAGGGCTAATGATTTTTTTTTTACCATATAAGAAAATTAAATTCCAAGAAAATTTTATCTTGATTTGAAAATTATACACTTTCAAATGAGCTTGGATTTTCTTGTTTTAACGTTGCGAATGAGTAATACTAATTGCATAAATATTTCTCATACGCTCTGTTGAGACAAGAAAATACAAACAAATTACAAAATTGTTATGAAATTTAAAATTCAAATGCAATTTTCTCGAAAAAAACGAAGAACGTGTTTCTGATTTTTTTTTGCGTGGATGGACAAACATCTAAACTTAAAAAAATTAAAAAAAAGTGGGCGGATTTTTGATAAATTGACTTTTTAAAAAATGGAAAATTTCAGAACGGGTTCTGAAAATTAAAAAAAAAAAAAATTTTTGTCGATAGCCCATACAAAACTATATAAGAATGTAAATTTTTGAGATTGTAGTGCATTCCGTTTTAATGTGATAAATATTTAATCAAGGCAACTTGCCACAAATTTGACAATTTTTCCAATATTTGACCACGTCTCCTAAGCCCAGTTTTTGAAAAATTTAAAAACCAAAAACGCAATTTTCTAATTTCCATATAGGGCTATCCATACAACCTATTCAGAAGTTTACATTACACATGTTTTTTTTTTTTTCGCTGGCCATTTGGTGTATGTCCCGCTACAGAAAAACATATGTCCCGTAAATTTCTGAATAGGTTGTTTGGATAGCCCTATATGGAACTAAGAAAATTTCGTTTTCTGTTTTTCTAATTTTCAAAAACTGGGCTTAGAAGGCATGGTCAAATATTGGAAAAATGGTCAAATTTTTGGCGAGTTGCCTTGATTAAATATTTATCACATTAAAACGGAATTCACCACAATCTTAAAAATTTACATTCTTATATAGTTTTGTTGGGCTATCGAATAAAATTTTTTTCTTTGGAAAATTTTCAGAACCCGTTCTGAAATTTTCCATTTGTTAAAAAAGTCAATTTATCAAAAATACGGCCACTTTTTTTTTCTTTTTTTTAAAATTTTTTTTTTTAAGTCTAGATGTTTGTCCATCCACACAAAAAAAATCAGAAATGTATTTTTCGTTTTTTTCGAGAAAATCGCATTTGAATTTTAAATTTCATAACAATTTTGTAATTTGCTTGTATTTTCTTGTTTTAACGTGTCGAATGAGTAATATTCATGCAATTAATATTACTCATTCGCAACTTTAGAAGTTTACGGTACACATGTTTTTTTTCGCTGGCCATTTGGTGTGGAATGCCTCATATGTGGTAGGTTAAACTTGCATTTTGTTGTATGGAAAAAAGTTTTTCTTCCGATTTTGAACCATAGGGCAAATTTTTATTCTTTTAGGCCTACAACTTATGTGGGACAAATTTAAGGTCAATCGGATGAAATTAACCCGTGGCGCCCTGCGATCATAGTTTTGGATATTTGAAAATTAAAAAAAAAACTGTGTCTTGCGAAACATTATACTTATTAATTTTGATGCGCTGAACACGTATCACAAAGAATTTTTAAAATCAGTCAAACGGTTTACGAGATATCGCTATTTGAAATTTGCAAAAATGGCGGTTTTTCCTACGTTCTAGAAATTAAAAAAAAAAAAAAATCTCAAAATTCAAAGAGCTTAACAAAATATTTCATTTAAAATTAATTTGAGCCATATCTGATAATTTTAACCCGTGGCGCCCTTCGATCAAAGATTTACATTTTTAGAAAATTTCCACCAAAATTTTAGATTTAAACAAAATAAAAAAATATATATCTCGCGACACATTATTTTGGCATGCTGAACACAAATATCAAAAAATATCTTAAATCGGACGAACGGTTTTTGAGTTATAACCATTTGAAATTTTTAAAAAAATTTTACAAAATGACGGTTTTTTTCCTACGTTCAAGAAATTTTTAAAAAAAAATCTTAAAATTTTGTTTCCGTTTCATAGAGCTGGAGACAAGCTTTCATCTAAACTTAATTTGAATCAAATCAGACCAATTTGTAAAAAAGGAAAACTTTGATCTAAGGGCGCCACGGGTCAAGGTGATCGGATGTGGCTCAAATTTATTTTGAATGAAAGATTGTGTCAAGCTCTTTGAAAGGGATAAGAGTAAGAAATTTTAAGATTTTTTTTTTTAAATTTCTATATTGTAGAAAAACACCGCCATTTTTCCCAAATTTCAAATAAAGATATCTCGAAAACCGTTTGACCGATTTTAAAAATTCTTTAATATTCCTGTTCAGCGCATCAAGATTAATAAGTATGAATTGTCGTTAGATGTAGTTTTATTTTTTTCAAACAATTTTTAAAAATCTAAAACTTTGACCACCGGGTACCACGGGTTAATTTAATCCGATTGGCCTCAAATTTGTACCACATATTTTTTAGGTCCCCTAGAATCTTAATTTGGCCGGACACTTGGGAAAATAGGTATGTTTTGTGAATATGTTGAAAAAATATTGAGGGTCGGTAATACATTTTACTCATGTAGTGGCACCATTGGGGCAGTTAAAGCGTTAGGAGCAGTCTTATAAAAAAATATAATATTTGAGTGGATCTAGTGCTTAGATGTGTTTGGAAAAAATGCTATAGGCGCAAAAAATGTCGGTCGGTTTTACAGCCCTACGACTGCGGGGCAGTTATAGGGCTTTTTGTAGATTTTTTTAGTTAAAAGCGAACATTTTTAAAATAAAGAGTAGTCTGCATGAGCTATTTTGAGTACCTATACAAGTTCAAAAAGCTCGAAATTACTTTAGCTATAACCGGTATGAATTTCACTGCAATCAGTCGAGTACTAACTAAATGGCCAAATTATTAAAAATAATTTTTAATATTGTTATTAAAAGGCAATTACAAAATTAAGTATACGCCTCTTATACAGTTTTCAAGAAATTATTATTATAATAATAGTTCACCAACTTCAAATGCGTGTAAAAAAATCTAGCACTAAACTAAAAAATGCCTTGAGGGTTTTGTTACGGAAAATGTCAACTTTCATTTGGCATTGGTTTCATCCCATTTCGATTTTGGTTGTTGCACTGTGTAACTAACCATGCCTTAATATTAGCTTGATTGCGTCCAGATTAAGTAAATAAATAATGTGCTTCGAGGGTCGTTCTGAAAAATTAAACAATTTTATAAATATTTTTTAGAAATATTGCTAAGGTAATTTTTTTAACCACAATTTCGAAAACAATTATGAAAATTAAATTATTTTTAAGCAATTAAAAAAAAAAATAAGAACTATTTTTTTATTAATTTTTTTTACAACTCAATTTTTTTTAATTTTAGGAAGGGTGTAGTAGTTCATTTCATGTTCAGTTTCTAAATAATTTTTTCAACGACACAAAAAATCAATCAATACAGTTTGAAAACCCAATTTTTTGTAAACACAGAAAATATTTTATTTTTTATATTTTAAATCCTTTGTATTACACTTATCATTCCTTCCCTCTAAGTATATTGAGTATGAAATGCGTATCCTTGACACAACCTGTAAACTACTTCAATAAACATACACGGCATATACAATCATACACAACCATTTTTGGTCTGTTTTTAGTCAATATTTCTTTTCAGTTTTTCATTTTTCTTTTTTTTTTTATTTTTCTGCCATTCAGTTTCGGGTGTTGTTTTGTGTTTATGTCTTTTTACTGGTTGCACTTTTATAAATTGTTGCACATTCCTCTTTTTTTTTACAACAAACTCTAAACATTATAGAGACACACAGAAAACATACAACACCATTGAGACCAACTACCGCCGACCGACCACCTTTGTCATACCCATTCTTAGGATTTTTAGATTGTTTTGGATAAATGGAAATTGTTATTTAGTCTGCCCGTCCAAAAGTATCCTTACCCAGCAAAAAAAAATCGAAGTGGTGCAAAAAGAATAAGTGATTCACTACATACATAGTAGCTATATGTGCCGATCTTCATATTCCATAAGAAGTACTTTTATAAGCACTTCCAAAACTGCTAAAAAAATGCCAATAATAACAATTTTCGCCAGAAGTACCATTTTCATATGTGTTTACAAATGCAATTGAAAAGTACAAATTTGTGGCTCTTAAGTATTGGATTTGTTTTGTTGAATATATTTTTTTATAATTTTCTCTGATTTAATAAAAAGCTAAATTTTATAAATGAATTAACTTGATATGCCGCAAAAGCGAATTTGTTATGTAAATTATGTTATAAAAAAATACAGTTTCCAGATTTTTGTTAAAATTACCAAATGACTCAAGAAGTGCTAAAAAGATAACAAAAAAACTGTTAGCCCTTAAAAAAGACAAGGGTTAAATATAACCAAAAAAGAGCTAAGTTGGTATTGCCGTTTAAAGGTATAAAAACTCTTCTAAAAATATACGATATCTGATTTAAAATGAGAGAATTACTTTTTTTTATCTCTTCATTTTATTTATTGGATGTTTTTTTTTAACTACATGTATAAAAACATTTTTTTATAATTTTTGGAGTTGTTTTGTAAATTATGTACAAAAAAAACAATAAAAAGTTTTCAGATTATGGTAAAAATCAAATGACTTAAAAAGTGCTTAAAGGGCTAAAAAAGATAACCAAGAAAAGGTGGTAGCCTTTAAAAAAAAAGGCTGAATATAGCCACAAAATGACTAAGTTGGTATCGCTGTTGAAAGGTATAAAAACTCTTCTAAACATTAGGGTATTCAATTAATCGAGGTTTTGGTTTAATCGGCTAATCGGGCAAATAATTAATCGGGGTTGAGATTTAATCGGTTAATAATCGGATAAATTTGAATTATTCGGTTAACCGAATAATAAAAATTTTAATTGAATATAAAACTAAGAACTCTATGTACTTTTAAGAATTTTATTTAAAATAAATCTTTATCCGATATGGCGAAGCTCTATAATGTTAGCCCAAACAAAGATTTTTTGTATGGCTCCCTGAAAATTTACCCTAAAATTGATACCCAAATTGATGCCGGGCTTAGATGCACCTCTAATAGAGTTTCGAATTCGGTACTATTATATATCAACAAGACAAATTGGTTGATTTTCAAATTTGTTTTCTTTTATTTTTTAGGGCCGAAATTGCAATAATTTTATAGGTCGATATCTCCGTAATGAAAAAAGATATCTTAAGGATTGCAAAAGTAATTTGAAGAATAAGTGAAGTATTTTTAGATGTGCTGAACTAATTATACATAATAAAATAATTTTCGGTTTTATAAGGTCCCGAACATTGCGAATATCTGAGTTTATGCAGTACTGTCAATCAAAAATCTAAATATCTCAAAATAAGATAAATCACTTCTAAGGCCAGATTCGGATTAAGCGCATGAAAAACTATTAGAAAAATATATACATCCACATTTAATTAATAATTCCTATTAGCTAAACTAAATTATTTAAAACATCGATTTAATCTTAACAATTTCAAGTCTAAATATTACATAATATATATTATACATTGTTAAAAATATCATTTTGGTTTTAATTATTATTAGTGTAAATACTAAAAAAAAAAACTCTTAAAATCAATCCCAAAAAGTCAAGAAATATGTACCTATCAAGAAGTGATGAAAAAATCACTTCTAAATCACCATATAAAAATTACATAATCACATCCAAAATGCCAAGAAATATATACTTCTAAAGAAGTGATGAAAAAAGCACTTTCAAAAGGTCAAGTTATATTAACATCCCGATCACTACTTCAGAAGTTGTGATAAATATGTTAATATATATGTACATACTAAACACTAGTGATATTGTGTGTCACGCCCATATAAAATTCATCAGTGTTTCAGCTGAAGAAGAAGTACATCTGGTTCATAAGTTGTGGTGAATTTTGTAGTGAATGGTAAGCTCTTTTTTTGCTGGGTAGTTATGTGGGTTCATATGTGATTTACCACAATATTGGTAAATTACAAAATGTTGTTGCATGAAGTAAGTAAATTTTAAATGTTTGTGTTATAGGTACAGTAACATGCAACTTATTTCGTGTAGTAGATAAAAATTAGTTGAAGACAAAGCGCAACATACTATACCCTATTATGTTGTGCTACAAGGGTCGAATTGTTATGAGCAAATAAATATTTCATTACATTAATGAATTTTTCATAATGTTTTTCATAGAATTTGTAAAAAACTTCATTACATTTATTAAAATAATCTTCATATGAATTTTTTTTCATTTAATATATCGTACATTTATTATTATCGCAATGGAAATTTTCAAAAAATTCATTCATCTAATAAAAAAAATTATTAGCTCACTTCTAATGAATTTTTCATTGTATGAAAATTTTCTTAATTATAATGAATACAATTATTTTTTTAAAGACATTTTTTAAGACATTTTTAAAGAATAATTTTCGAAGTCGTTTTTTTTTTTAAATAATGTTAGGTATTGTCAACTTTGTTTTTAACAAATTTTTATCCACTATCTACTGCACGAAAAATGGTATAAGACACTGTACCTTACCAACTTTATGTGGTATAAATATACGAAATTGATGGAACTTTTAAATATGTTAGATTTTCTTATTATTTGTCATAGTTAGGGGGATCTTTTAAAAGAGTTTAATTATAAAAGTCAATAAGAAAAGTACCCAGCAAAACTTTTGGATTTACAAAGAACCGGACCATTTCAACTGTCGTATAAGCAAAATGCTTCAGAATCTTAGATTTCTTTTTCTATATAGAAAAAAATGACTCAGAATCTGAGACTTTTTCCATATAGAAAAAATCTCAGATTTCTATATAGAAAAAATCTCAGATTCTGCGAAAAAGTCTCAGGTTCTGAGACATTTTTTTAATGTAGAAAAAGTCTCAGATTCTGAGAAATTTTTTCTATATAGAAAAAGTCTCTGATTCTGAGACATTCAGAATTTGAGATATCTTCTGTAAGAAAAATGTCTCAGAATCTGAGACTTTTTCTATTAGAAAAATGTCGCAGAATCTGAGACTGTTTCTAAAAGAAAAATGTCTCAGAATCTAAGGCTTTTTCTAAGAAAAATGTCTCAGAATCTGAGTTTCTGAGACATTTTTTCTATATAGAAAAAGTCTCAGACTCTGAGACATTTTTTCTATATAGGAAAAGTCTCAGATTCTGAGACATTTTTTATATAGAAAAAATGTTTGAGAATCTATGACTTTTTCTATATAGAAAAAATGTCTCAGAATCTGATACTTTTTCTATATAGAAAAAAGGTCTCAGAATCCGAGACTTTTTCTGTATAGAAAAAATGTCTCAAAATCTGAGACTTTTTCTGCATAGAAAAAAATGTATCAAATCTGAGACTTTTTCTATATTTAAAAAAAAATCTGAGACATTTTTTTATATAAAAAAAGTCTAAGATTCTGAGACATTTATAGAAAAAATTTTCTATATAGAAAAAATGTCTCAGAATCTGAGACTTTTTCTATATAGAAAAAATGTCTCAGAATCTGAGACTTTTTCTATATAGAAAAAATGTCTCAGAATCTGAGACTTTTTCTATATAGAAAAAATGTCTCAGAATCTGAGACTTTTTCTATATAGAAAAAATGTCTCAGAATCTGAGAAAAAATGTCTCAGAATCTGAGACTTTTTCTATATAGAAAAAATGTCTCAGAATCTGAGACTTTTTCTATATAGAAAAAATGTCTCAGAATCTGAGACTTTTTCTATATAGAAAAAATGTCTCAGAATCTGAGACTTTTTCTATATAGAAAAAATGTCTCAGAATCTGAGACTTTTTCTATATAGAAAAAATGTCTCAGAATCTGAGACTTTTTCTATATAGAAAAAATGTCTCAGAATCTGAGACTTTTTCTATATAGAAAAAATGTCTCAGAATCTGAGACTTTTTCTATATAGAAAAAATGTCTCAGAATCTGAGACTTTTTCTATATAGAAAAAATGTCTCAGAATCTGAGACTTTTTCTATATAGAAAAAATGTCTCAGAATCTGAGACTTTTTCTATATAGAAAAAATGTCTCAGAATCTGAGACTTTTTCTATATAGAAAAAATGTCTCAGAATCTGAGACTTTTTCTATATAGAAAAAATGTCTCAGAATCTGAGACTTTTTCTATATAGAAAAAATGTCTCAGAATCTGAGACTTTTTCTATATAGAAAAAATGTCTCAGAATCTGAGACTTTTTCTATATAGAAAAAATGTCTCAGAATCTGAGACTTTTTCTATATAGAAAAAATGTCTCAGAATCTGAGACTTTTTCTATATAGAAAAAATGTCTCAGAATCTGAGACTTTTTCTATATAGAAAAAATGTCTCAGAATCTGAGACTTTTTCTATATAGAAAAAATGTCTCAGAATCTGAGACTTTTTCTATATAGAAAAAATGTCTCAGAATCTGAGACTTTTTCTATATAGAAAAAATGTCTCAGAATCTGAGACTTTTTCTATATAGAAAAAATATCTCAGAATCTGATACTTTTTCTATATAAAAAAAATATATCAGAATCTGAGACTTTTTCTATATAGAAAAAATGTCTCAGAATCGGAGACTTTTTCTATATAGAAAAAATGTCTCAGAATCTGAGACTTTTTCTATATAGAAAAAATGTCTCAGAATCTGAGACTTTTTCTATATAGAAAAAATGTCTCAGAATCTGAGACTTTTTCTATATAAAAAAAATGTCTCAGAATCTGAGACTTTTTCTATATAGAAAAAATGTCTCAGAATCTGAGACTTTTTCTATATAGAAAAAATGTCTCAGAATCTGAGACTTTTTCTATTTAGAAAAAATGTCTCAGAATCTGAGACTTTTTCTATTTAGAAAAAATGTCTCAGAATCTGAGATTTTTTCTATATAGAAAAAATGTCTCAGAATCTGAGATATTTTCTATATAGAAAAAATGTCTCAGAATCTGAGACTTTTTCTATATAGAAAAAATGTCTCAGAATCTGAGACTTTTTCTATATAGAAAAAATGTCTCAGAATCTGAGACTTTTTCTATATAGAAAAAATGTCTCAGAATCTGAGACTTTTTCTCTATAATAAAAAAATGTCTCAGAATCTGAGACTTTTTCTCTATAATAAAAAAATGTCTCAGAATCTGAGACTTTTTCTATATAGAAAAAATGTCTCAGAATCTGAGACTTTTTCTATATAGAAAAAATGTCTCAGAATCTGAGACTTTTTCTATATAGAAAAAATGTCTCAGAATCTGAGACTTTTTCTATATAGAAAAAATGTCTCAGAATCTGAGACTTTTTCTATATAGAAAAAATGTCTCAGAATCTGAGACTTTTTCTATATAGAAAAAATGTGTCAGAATCTGAGACTTTTTCTATATAGAAAAAATGTCTCAGAATCTGAGACTTTTTCTATATAGAAAAAATGTCTCAGAATCTGAGACTTTTTCTATATAGAAAAAATGTCTCAGAATCTGAGACTTTTTCTATATAGAAAAAATGTCTCAGAATCTGAGACTTTTTCTATATAGAAAAAATGTGTCAGAATCTGAGACTTTTTCTATATAGAAAAAATGTCTCAGAATCTGAGACTTTTTCTATATAGAAAAAATGTCTCAGAATCTGAGACTTTTTCTATATAGAAAAAATGTCTCAGAATCTGAGACTTTTTCTATATAGAAAAAATGTCTCAGAATCTGAGACTTTTTCTATAGGAGAAATTAATTTTAAATGATTACGCTTTTGACCATTATAATTCTTAATTTCTGTATTTGGTCTGCAAATACCAATCCCTCATTAAAATTTTTTGATCTTTGGTATTTGTTACCACGAATTAAAAAATTTTGCTGTTGACAAAAAAAAAAAAAAAGTTGTTTTCAATTTTACGAATTTTAAACTAAATTAAACAAAATGAATTTAAGATTTTTTAAAATGTTCTTATTAAATATATGCAGATATATTTTTGGTATACAACTTGTGATTTTTATAAAAAAAAGGAGTGAAAAAAAAATTCACAATTCCTGGAAAATTTACTAAAATTATAAAAAAAGGGAAAAGAACCTTTAACAAACAGTGCCCAACAACGACAAAGAAACAACTTTATGCAAGAAGTATGAACAAACAACAAATTAAAGTATTAAAACAAAATCGAAGAAAAATTAAGAAAAAACATATAAAAAATTATAAAAAAAAATCCCCAACAAAAAAAAAAATATTTTTTTTTATATAAAAACAAAGAAATGAATCTTTTTTTGCAAATTTATAAAAAAAAAACAATTTATTGTGAGCTAATTTAAGCGAGGACGACACCTCAACAACATACATACGTCTGTCTACCCAGCAGCAACAACAACAGCAACATTAACGCAGCAATGCATTGCAAGTCATATTTACAGTCAAAGGAAGAAACTAAAAAAACAAAATTTCGAAAAAAAAGTAAAAATCCAAAACAGTGCTAAATCAATGTGTCTTTGTGTCTGGCGGCATAATATGGAGGAGACGATTTACACACACATACATAAACACTTGCATACTTACTCCAAAGGGAAGAGCCAAAGGGGATTTTAGTATAAAACAACACCCTGACAACAAGCAGCACAACACAAAAAAAAACTGTGAAGTAAAATTTTTTTTGTTTGATTTTTGTTGTGTGGAAAAGAACTCTCTAAAGAACAAAATGAGCAATTGACTAAACTCGACGACTTGACGGTTGTCATGAATGTGACCACAGACCCAAAACAAGCAACAACAAATACTAAATACGCAAAAAAAAACACTAGCAAGAGTTAAGCACGACCGCCCATGAAAAAATCAACAACAATAAATATAACAGAGTTTAAGCAATGGGACATTAGAAGACAAAACAGGAGAACAAATTAAGGATTCATATTAAAGCTGGGAGCGTAAGTATACTTTAACTCACAGTCACACCAGAAAATTTTGTATCACTCACGAACCACTTTCCCAAAATTTTAGATAACTCACTAATCATGGGAGTAAATTTCACTCAAGATCATTTAGGAAGCCATTTTGAAGGTCACATTCTCACCTTTAAAATGGTACCAATATAAAAATTTTATGTTGTATACTTTAACAGTTATGATCGACTTTGTATGGTCACTTTTTTGAAATTTTGACGTTTTTGCAAATTTTCAAGACGTCATATTTCGAAAACCGAAAGGTTTTGGGGTCGGAAGGTTAATGAATTTATGAACACTACCCATTTACAATACTTATGGCGAATTTTATTAAAATCTGAGATGACAAATTCGAAAATGACAGTTTTCTGTGCGGTTTGACATGGAATGATCCGGTTGTCAAATAGGAGGTACACTCAAAATATTTTGTAGGCAAAAACAAATGAAAAACACACTTAAAACCAGTGAATAAACAATTGATAACCATCCCAGTAACTATTCATTTGTTTTAACAAAAATCAACATTTATTTTTTACTGTTGACAAAATTTTGTAAAATAAATAACATTAAACATTAAAAAAATTACGGTTTTTTCATTATTTTTTACCAACAAATCCAAAAAAATAACCTACGAAAACATTAAAAATTAATGATAGTTCTGTAATTTTTACCAACAAATTCCAAAAAAATAACCTACGAAAACATTAGAAATTAATGATTTCGTAGGTTATTTTTTACAATTTTCTATTGAAATATTTTTTTTTAATTTTTAATAAAATTTTGGGGAATCGATCCCGCAATCAACTACATTCTGGCCAGATAAACATGCTTTTATATTTCTATAAATAATTTTTTGAATTTTTTTTCCACATAAAAAATACCAACAATTAAAAAAAAAAAACAAGTAAGAAAGTTATAGTCGGTCAAGACCGACCATATGATACCCAACACCAGTGTTTTCCGGAAAATGGGTCCCAAGTCCAAACATTGACCGATTGTATCTGTCTTTTGTTAGATCTTTATTTATTGCAGAAAACACACACAGATCAAATTTGGTGGAATTGTTTATTTTTTTTTTTCAATAAACCAATTTAACTGAATATCGGTCGAAATTTTTATATGGGGGACAAAGTCCAAAAATGATACAATTATATTCCGATTTGATTTGGTTATTGAAGTACACGTTTAACACCTAAAAATAAAATTTTTATCAAATATTTCCATTTTTATGAATTTTGAGGGAATTATGTGAATATCGGGAAGGTGGTTTGTATGGGGACTACCAGAAGGACTGACCCGATTCCTTTTAAATTTGGAATGGTGACTTGTGCATATATAATTTGATTACCTGCTGAATTTAAACGCGATATCTATTTTAATACGGTTATAAGAGTCATTTAAACCGAATCCAAAGGGGGCGTTTGTATGGGGGCTAGGTCTTACTTAACATGGCCCGATTTTATCCAATTTCAATAGGCTTCGTCCTTGGACCAAAAGATGCTTAAGTTTCAAATTTCAAGTCAATTGATGAAAAATTGCGACCTGTATCGTGCTTTAACCGATAGATGAACAGACGGACATCGCTAAATCGACTCAAAAAGTAATTTAAGTCTATCGGTATACTTGAGGGTAGGTCTAAAACCAATATTTCGGGTAGTTACTCATTATACCCTGTACCACAGAGTGGTGTAGGGTATAAATACTTATACAAATCATTAAAAATTTAATGAATAATCAGTAGTTTTTACTTACAGAACAAAAATAAATGACTTTAAAAATTAAATGTTAATGAAAGTCTTTATTTTTTAGTGTGTTATTTTTGAAACAAAGGACAGAAGTAGTAATTAATAAAAACTGAACATCAAACAAATGTTTATTCTTTTAAAAACAACTAAACGTAAAACTTTTTAAATAAACTACAAACAGTTAATTACATAATTTTTTGAGAGCATAGAAGGTATTTTCCGGCCAAAAGTCTTTCCACTTGTCGTAGCATGCTAAAAATAGGTGTCTTAAAGTTTTCGGGGTCAGCGATTTCAAAAGTGAGCTCAAAAATACAAAATTCAAAATGGCGTCGAAATTTTTTAAAAGTGGTGCAATAAAATGAAAATTTTTCTCTAGAACGTCTCATAGCCGCTAAATCCAAACTCAATGCTTAAAAATACCAAATTTAACATTACGAATCCAATATGGCGGCGAAAACTTTAATAAGTAGTAAGATTCGAATAAAAATGTTTGAAGTTGTGATCTTAAAGTTTTCGAGGTCAACGATTTCAAAAACGAGCTCAAAAATAAAAAATTCAAAATGAAGGATACAATATGGCGTCGACATTTTTTAAAAGTGGTGCGATCAAAAAGAAAATTTGTTTCTAAAAGGTCTCTTAGTCGCTAAATCCAAATAGCCGCTAAATCCAAAATGGTCTTTCCTTGACTCCTTGGTCCATGTGAAGCATAGAAGGTATTTTCCGGCCAAAAGTATTTCCACTTGTCGTAGCATGCCAAAAATAGGTGTCTTAAAGTTTCCGAGGTCAGCGATTTCAAAAGTGAGCTCAAAAATACTAAATTCAAAATGGCGTCGAAATTTTTTAAAAGTGGTGCAATAAAAATGAAAATTTGTCTCTAGAAGGTCTCATTGCCGCTAAATCCAAATTCGATTCTTAAAAATACCACGTTTAAAATGGCGAATCCAATATTGCGGCGAAAACTGTATTAAATTGTAAGATTCGAATAAAAATGTTTGAAGTTGTAATCTTAACCTTGACCCCGAAGGACAACGATTTCAAAAACGAGCTCAACAATACAAAATTTAAAATGGCGGATACAATATGGCGTCGACATTTTTTAAAAGTGGTGCGATCAAAAAGAAAATTTGTCTCTAGAAGGTCTCACAGCCGCTAAATCCTTATCTCCTTGGTCCATGTGAAGGACCCAGACGTTCTTCTCGCATAAAAATGTTTCATTTGGTTTAAAAATACAAAAATAAATGAAATTTTTTAGGTGAAACTTTTTCCCTTTGTCCAATTTCACCCCTTTTTGAACATACTTTCCGCGAGACTGTACACTCAAAAAAACCTTGTCAAATTACTAGAAAAATCCTCGTAATCCCATTTTACCAATATTTGACTTTTTCCTTAACAAATAATTTTCGATCGAAATTTAATTTTTTTTGTAATTTTACAGTTTTTCTTGTAATTTTATAAAATTTCTAAGTTTTTTTACAAAAAAAAAAATCAAGTAAATTCACGAGATTTCCTTGTAAGTTTTAATGTGCCGAAAAATTTGTAAATTTACAATTTTATTGGTAAAAATCTTGTAAAATTTCAAAAAACCTCGTAATTTTTACTAGGAATTCTCGAAAAATAGGATCTAGTAAATCTAGTAAAGTCACGAAACCTTCTTGTAAGTTTTATCACGTCAAAAAATTTTTAAATTTAAAATATTATATGTGAAAAAAAACATGTAAAACTTGTAAAATTACAGGGAATTGTTGTCAAATAGGAGGAACCAAAAGTTGAATACTTTTCTTGTCGTTTTACAAGGTTTTTTTGAGTGTAGTAATGTAAAAGGCTTTATAAGTATGTACTGACCAGGGATGAGGGTTTTCGCAGAGGTGCACTTATGGGGAAAGCTCATTCACGGTTCCAAATCTGTCCTTACCTTAATTTTATACTTTTGGCACTTATGACTTTTTTTTCTTAGAAGGGCAGGGTATTAGCCAGGGAAGCCCGAATTCAAAAGTAATCATCGAATCACAAATGCAATATTTGAATTTCAATTGATCTTTTATTAACCAAATCTTCAAAAGGTGTTTACAATTTTTCTTAGACTGGTAAAAAACCCTACTTCCTTCCCCACTGTGCAACGCGTTGCAACAACTCAACGCATAATAAAGAATAACCAAAATAAGAAATATATTGTTTATATGAAACGAGCGCGCAAAAAAAAAATAATATTGCAACCATTTAAAGAGACAATTTGAGCAACTAAACACAAAATAGACAACAAACAGACATTTACTAAACAAACCAACCAACCGAGCAAAGAATTAAGTTAAAGTCCAGATAGCCGGACACAGGGAGAGACACAAAAACATACACTCAAGTAAGACAGACAGACGGACGGACGGACGGACGTACACATATGGACACATAAACTTAAAACTCAGTTCATAACTTTTTTGTTTTAAACGTTTAACACAGTCAAGCAAAAGGGGGAAAATTTAAGGAAGCATGAAAGACTCATCCATACAACAGCGACAACAACAATGACGATATCCATAGACCCTTGATACACTCAAAAAATTGAATGTGTCTTATAAATGAATTTTTCTTTTTTTCTCTGTGAGTCCGGTAGAAATTATTTCTCGGAAATATCTTTTCCAGAAAGTTCTAGGTCCAGAAAGTTCCGGGCAATGGCAGATAAAGTGTTCAAAAGTTTCCAACTCCTCCTCAATCATGCAGCTCCTTCAGAATTATTTGACATCAAATTTTAGAGCTCTGTGTGCATTGGGTACGTTCAGCAGAGAAAGCTGCTACCCAGCTGCTCCTCAACATTCTGCTGAACGGTTTAATTTTTGACATTTCAGTCAACATGTTGAGTGAGCACTTCTCATCACTGGTAGCGTTAAAAAATTATGCTACATTTGATCACAAACTGATAAATAAGCTGTTTTATGGAAATTATTTCTTTTTTTGACGTTATTTAAGGAAATAAACAAAAATATCATAAAAAAGTAATTTCCACAGATAAAATAAATGAAAATATAAAAAAAACAATCATTTATTCCAATATTTCAAAACATTCATAAAAAATTGCGTTCAGCAGAATCAACTAATCAAAACATGCTACATCTCAACTGTTGAGTAGCAGGTTTTTCTGCTGAACACGCTCGTTCCTATAAGACAGTGTCCGGTTATTGCAGAACTACGGTCGAAATCTTTTCTCTTAAAAGCAATATCAATTCACTTGTGTGCTTTTGGTTAAGAGAAGGCCAAATCCATCCATGTTCCCATCTCAGATTAGTCTTTGTCGCGAAACAAAGTCGTAGATTTTGCTTTCAAGTCTCTAGAGGCATACCAAAACATTCCAATGTACCTAGTCTTGCAAGCTCATCGGCTTTTCAATTTCCTGGAATGTATCTGTGCCCTGGGACTCATATTAGACGTATGTGAAACTTCCTGGCCTTCTCATTTTAAGACGTGTGGTAGTTAAGGGCAGAACTTGTTCTCAGAAACATCGGCTCCAGGGAGTTGAACGCGGCTTGACTGTCAGAATAGATGTTGACAGCGGTTGTAGACAAGACATTGCAACTCAACCAATCAGCCAATTCCCTTATTACCAGCATCTTTGCCTGGTAAACACTGCAATGATCTGGCAAACTTCAAGCCAGGCTCAGCCCAAGCTCTTGCGAATAGACTCCAAAGCTTACTTGTTCGTGTAGCTTCGATAATTTGTATACAAATTTATGGAGGCTCCACAACAGTTTTACCTAGTTTTTTCATATTTATCAGTAACCTTTACTAACAACAATTTCTTTGAGTGCACTCTTGGTAGTAGTCAATAAAGTGACGACAACAATTAAGCGATAAACTCAGCCAAAATTTTTATTTAAACAAAAAAAAAAAAAATGGACGAATTAATGCTGAATAACAAATTAAAATGAAACCATTTAAACGCAAAACATTAAATCAACAAAAATAAGAACATCCTCATCATTATCATTATAATCCCTTTATAAACGTATAGTTTTGGCGATATGACTCTCACTCTGTCTGTTTTTCGATCTCTCTTATGTTTTCCATAACCTTAAACTTTTGAAGATGTTTTTTTTTTGATATTGAATATATTTTATGAATGCATAAAGATGAAAGAAAACAGTGAGTGAACTATAATTGGTGTAAACGAATTTTAAAAAGCCCTTCCAAATCGAAAAATTTGGAATTTGGACCCCCATTTTCGGGTATGACCAATAACAGATCCAGAAAATGTCAAACAAATTCCGGATCTAAACAAATACATTTGTATATAATTAGAAATAAGCATATCAGACCAGATATGAGCATATTAAACTTAACCCCCTTTTTTACACGGGATTTATATCTTCCGAATTTCAAAGGTTATTTTAAAATTTTAATTGGAATTTTAGAAAATTTAGTTAACAATTTCAAATAAAATTTTAAAATTAAAACTGCAATCCTTGAGTTTCAAACAAAATCCCTGACTTTGATTAAACTCTTCGAATTTCTATGATTTTTTTTTTCGAATTGCATCTGAAAATGGTGTAGATCATTTTAGCACGGGAGTGGAATAAGTGTAGTAACTGTTTGAATCGCAAATTAAAAATATTTTTCTTAATATTCCGTTATGCAAATAATCAGCATTTACTGGTCTGGGAGTAAAGCGTGGGATCGTTGTAATGGTGGAAAACCTACTTGCCAATATAGGTATAACGTCTGAATTGGGAGCGTCCGTCATATCTCAATTTGTCAATAGAGGCACACAACAGGAAGGTGTTCTTTCGAAGCTTCTTTGGAACCAGGCACTGAATTCAATGCTGCTATCTCTAGAAGCACGCGGTTGTCATGTTGTCGCATATGCTGACGATGTCGCGATAGCGGTAAAGGGGAAGCATCTGCCAACATTGTGGGACATTCTTCAGGGTTCTCTGAAAGATCTGTCTAAATGGGCAAAAGACTGTGGTCTGGGAGTTAATCCAAGTAAAACAGAGCTTGTTTTGTTTACAAGGAAAAGTAAGATTCCTGCTTTTTATCCTATTTCTCAGGACGGCATTGAAATCACCTCTCAGATGGAGCCAAGTATCTTGTAGTATTTCTAATTAGGAAGTTGAATTTCAGGCGTAATATTGAGGAACGGGTGAGAAAAGCAACGATTGCTTTATATTCCTGTAAAACGGCCATTGGAAAACGATGGGGTTGTAGCCCTCAAGTCGTTTATTGGATCTATCAGTGGTGCGTCCAATTCTGCTATATGAAATCATTGTCTGCTGGCCTGCTTTAGAAACAAAAGCGAACTTTGTCTTCATGACGAAGGTACAGAGAATGGCGTCGATGTGCATCACTGGTGATCTTCGTACTACGCCTACGGCTGCATTAGAAACCCTCCTTCACCTGATACCATTGGGCATTTTGGATAGGCAGTATGCGGCTACATCGGGAATTCGGATTAATAGCACGCTGCAATGAAGGAGCAGCGATTGTGGCCATTGCGCGATTTTAAAGAAGATTACAATACCACATAATGTGGATTGTGCTCCCACTATGAGCCTTTTTGAGCGCCACTTTACCACTGTGATACCATCCAGGGAGTCTTGGATACGGGACATTTCAGGAAGTGGAGCCACCATAAATTTTTACACAGATGGATCGAGGCTGCACGAAAAAGTGGGCTTTGGAGTCTATTCGGAAGAGTTTGGATTGAGCCTGGCTCGAAGATTGCCAGATCATTGCAGTGTTTACCAGGCAGAGATGCTGACAATAAAGGAAGTGGTTGACTGGTTGGGATGCAATGTCTTGTCTACAACCGCAGTCAACATCTATTCTGACAGTCAAGCCGCGGTCAAGTACCTGGAGTCTATGTTTCTGACAACGAGACATGTCCTTATCTGCCGTACGTCTTTAAATGAGATGGTCAAGCAGTTTGATATACGACTCATATGGGTCCCAGGGTACAGAGACATTCCAGGGAATTGCAAAGCCAAAGAGCTTGCAAGGCTGGAAACTACCTTACAGGTTCCAACAGGATTGGAATGTATTGGTATGCCTCTTGCAAATAACGTCTACGGTTTTGTTCCGGGACGGAGACTAATCAAAGAAGGGTAAATGGATGGACGAATGAGATAGCACGACTCTCCAAGAGGAGAGATTTCGATGGTGCTTGCTATAATAACCGGTTAATATCTTATTGGGAAGCACACAGAGTCGTTAAGTGTGCCGTCGAATGAGTTTTGCCGAAGTTGCATGGATGAAGAGAAGTTGGAAACTATCGAACACTTTATTTGCCATTGCCCGGCACTTTCTGGTCAGAGACTTGCTTCACTGGGATCTAGGGAGCTGTACGATCATTCTGATTTGTCGGATGTCAAAATTCAACATCTAAGGAGTTTCATAAGAAGCTCAAACTAGTTTAACGACAGGGACTTGTAGGGAAACCTATTACGGTCCCGTGGTATCACAATGGACCTCAGAGTCTACGTGTGTTGACTTAAAACGTCAGCAGCCACTTACAACACAACCTAACCTAACTAACCTATGTTGACCCACAGACGATCTGTGGAATCAACGTCATCTGTATCCATGGGTGGTATAAATATTAAAGAATTAGACACTCTTGATGTTCTGGGCATAAATAACAATGTGACGCTCGCTGCAATCAACATGTTTTTTAAGTGTCTAAAGAAGCATTCAAGTGCCTTGGTTTCTTAAAACGGTACAAAAATTATTTCACTCCGTCTGAGTGGAATACAACCCCCATATCTGCGAAGGGGCTTGAAGTTTTTGGACCGGGTGCAAAGGAGTTCGTTGAAGCTCATCAATGACATTAGGGTATCCAGCTCTACTGATTCATTGGAGCATCTTCGGAACGTGGGTTGTGCGTCATTGTTCTATCGATATTGGCGTGGCAAGTGCTCTGCTGAGATAAGTGAACTTATCCCCGATACTCGGGTGTACGTTCGCAATACTTGTCAATCCGAACTTGTCGTATGTTGAATCCACTCCCCGCAGGAGTCTTCACAGTCAGCTACGATTTGGAAAAGTTTAAACTAATTGTTCACAAACACTTCTGCCTCATTCCTCCTCCTCATAACCTATTTTCCTAAAACCAACACAATGGACTGCATTAGGGGGCATCCCCTGAGTGTTGGCTCAAAGTTAGAAAAAGAAGCAGTTTGCCAAGCAGTTTTCTATACGATTCATATGGGTCCCAGGGCACAGAGACATTCCAGGGAATTGCAAAGCCGAAGACCTTGCAAGGCTGGGAACTACCTTACAGGTTCCAACAGAATTGGAATGTGTTGGTATGCCTCTAGAAACTTGCGACCTACGGTTTTGTTCCGCGACGGAGACTACTCAAAGATGGGCAAATGGATGAACGTGTGAAACAGCACGACAGATTTGGCCTTTTCTTAATCAGAAGCGCACAAGTGTGCTGATATCGCTTCCAAGAGGAGAGATTTCGACGGTGGTTGCTATAGTTACCGGACACTGTCTTATTAAGAAGCACGAAAAGCTGTTAAATGTGCCGTCGAATGACTTTTAAAGGAGTTTAATGGAAGAAGAGAAATAAGAAACTATCGAACATTTCATCTGGCATTGCCTGGCACTTTCTGGGCAGAGACTTGCTTTACTGGGATTTTGGAAACTGTACGATTTTTATGATTTCTCCGATGTCAAAATTCAATATCTAAGGAGTTTTATAAAAAGATCAAATTAATTGAACGGCAGGGACTTGTATGGAAACCTATTGCAGTCCGTGGTATTACAAAGGACCTCAGAGTCTACGTGTGCTGATGTAAAACGTCACTTACAACCTAGCCTAATCTGACCTGTGGGAAAGCAAAAGCACTTATATTTATATAGCATTTTTCCGTGAATTGAGAAACACACAGAAGGATATTCAAGTGAAATGATGGATAGTAAAGTTATATGTCTATTTAGGTTAGTTCGAGATATGATCTTTGTTTTAAGACATATCACAGAAGTTAATTACCTGATTCTGTTGCGTTATCATTTCCTTTCGTATAAAAGTTTAAGTTTATTACAAGGCATTGTCACTTTGGTCCCCATAACTGTATGATAAAACATTTAAAAATTTTGCCAAATCTTATAACAAACTAAACATACCTCTACTTCCTTTAGTATAATCAATAAAAAGTTTTGTTATTGTCTGTTTTATTAGACGGGAGCAACTCAGTTTATACAAGAACATATTATAAGCTTATAAAAGCATATCATGGTCGTCATCATTATCATCATCATCATCGTTGTTATTGCGCCATCACTGTATTTTGATGTTTTATATCTGCACTCTGTCTTCTCCTTTATAGAATTCATTATTTCGCAAACTCTTCATCATCATCTACTTGGATTTTATTATACCACGAAAAGATCTTCTTCCCCACCAGAAAAAAATACACAAGCAACAACAAAAAAAAATCAATTGAGCGATCAAGTGTCTTGAGGCGAAACAGAAGGTGGAATAAATAAAACAATAATGATGATAATGAAGTTAAAGTGAATTTTTGATGAACGTTTTTTGTCTTTTTAACTTTTTGTTGGTGTGTTCATCCTCACGGTGTCATATATGGAAGGGGTGACCGGGGGGATCTCATTTATGAATAGTCTGGAGTGTGCAGCTGTATTTTTTTTTCGTGTTGTCGTCGTTGAGGTTGTTGTTGGTTGTTTAACCCAGTAAAGAATTGAAGAATGTATAAAAGAATGTTGTAGAAGACATTATTAAGTGTTCATTAAAAAATGATTTTTTTGTTAAAAGAAAACCAAAAAAGTAGAAACAGAAAAAAAGATTTGTTTATTTTTTAATATGCCTAATAAGCACTGGCATGTCATTAATGACATTAATAGTTATTTGTTAACATATTTGTTATGATTTAAAGAGATACAGGCAAAGGCATGTTTAGGCAAGGACATGATATGAGAATTAATTTATATTTATGCTGCCTTAAGCAATTTGTTTAAGGAATTTTAAATTAGCATACACTTGATCCTCGAAATTAATCTATCTTCGTATCTTCTTAAGGTTCGGGAAAGGACATGAATTGATTTTTTTTATTTCAATAGGTTTCGTCCTTGGATGAGAAGGATCTTAAAATTAAAAAATTTCTGACAAATTTATTTATTGTTGTATGATGTATGAATCATTTTAACACCGCTTATAAGCAGACGGACGGACATTGCTAAATTCACTTTAAAACGTAATTCTTAGTCGATTGGAATACTTGAAGTGAGTGTAAGACAAATATTTTGGGTAGTTTCAAACATGAGAACAAATTAATTTTTCCTTGTTCCACAAAATGGTGTCGGCCCCAACTTGGGCGCCAATAGTGTTATACAACGAAAACGGCATTAGATGCATATCGAAAGCGTCATTAGGTTAGCTTGTAAGTGGTTGCTGACATTTTACGTCAGCACAAGTAGACTCTGAGGTACATTGTGATATCACGTAATAGGTTTCCCTACTGGCCACTGTCGTTAAACCAATTTGAGCCTCTTAGGAAACTCCTAAGATATTGAATTTTTAAATCTGACAAATCAGAAAGATCGTGCAGCTCCCTAGATCTCAGTGAAGCAAGTGTCTGACCAAAAAGTGCCGGGCAATGGCAGCGAAGTGTTCGATAGTTTCCAACTCCTCTTCGTCCATACAACTCCGGCAAAAGTCATTTGACGGCACATTTAACCGTTCTGCTTGCTCCTCTATAAGACCTTACACTTTGGAAATTACAGCAAACACTGTCGAAGTGATATCAGCTCACTTGTGCGCCTTTGATGAAGAGATGGCAATCTGTCCTGTTGTCTCATACGTCAATCCATTTTCACTTCTCTAATTAATCTCCGTCGCTGCACAAAGCCGTAAATTTTGCTTGCAAGTTTCTGGAGGCATACCAACATTTTCAAAATCTGTTGGAATCTGTGAGGTAGTTCCCAGTCTGGCAAGCTCAGTGGCTTTTGGAATAATTATTTTTTGGAATATCTCTGTGCCCTGGGACCCATATAAGTCGTGTATCAAACTGCTTGGCCATCTCATTTGAAGACGTGCGGCAGTTAAGGGCAGATATTGTTTTCAGAAACATGGACTACAGAGACTTGATAGCGGCTTCACTGTTAGAATAGATGTTGACTGCGGTTGTAGACAAGACATTGAAACTCAACTAGTGAGTCACTTCCTTTATTGCCAGCATTTCTTCCTGGTAAACACTGCAATGATCTGGCAATCTTCGAGCCAGGCTGAATCCAAGCTGTTCCGAATAGACTCCAAAGCCGACTTGCTCGTGCAGCCTCTGTCCATATTTTTGTTGTCGGACCACAGACTAGTATGTGCACTTGCGTTAAACGGAAAATCGAAGCCAGACAAAACTATTGAGGAGACTAACAAGGAAAGTCTTTCACAGGAAACCCACCGATTGTCCTGAAACTTGCATACAGGAAAGATGGGATCAAAATAAGAGTTACCTATTTTTTTTAGCTTCCAAATCTCACATTTAGCGGGTCAAAATGAAGGGGGGAAAACGGGAATTTTATCGATTTTTGAGGATTTTTCCCATTTCTTCAAAAGGAACTATATGAGCATTTAATAAAGATCGAAAGTTTTTTTGTTTATCCAATACCGTATCGGTCGTTTCCAAATTCGGCTTCCTTAAGTTCATTATTGTCAAAAATGTGTAAACGTAGCGGTAGTTTATATGGAGATATAGTAAGGGGTGGTCCAATAACAAGTATCTTTTTAAAAATGCAATAAAATGATCAATACTCAACTTTTTTTGGAATGTTATGGCTTTATTTGAAAGAGCAAACATTCCCATTTTTTATGGCAAACGACTTCATTGATGCGTCATAGGCTTGCTCCGCTGTATTGCGTTGTAGCGCAGTACTGCGTTGCCAAACTGCTCGTTTTTCGAAAAAAAGTTTTTAACCGAAATAATGAACTTAAATGAGGTTATGTTAACAAACAAATTGCTACATCTTGGGATCGTAAAACTCGCACGGTATTGTAAAGAATCCAATTCATCTATAGGAAGCAACAGATTTGAGTATCAGCATCATTACACAATATTTTCAAAAATACAGCTGAAAACCCCATTTTCATCAAAGATGAGCGCTACTGAGCCATGATTACTTTTTGTTGGCCGTAATAGAATATATCAACTTGGATGACATTTGTTTTCAGAAGGATGTCGCAATATGTCCCACAGTCCATCAAACAATCGATATTTTGCGCACTTATTGTTAGTTCGGAAATCGTGTTTTTTGTCATATTCGCGGTGACAATTGATCACTTCAGAGCTGCCGATTAAACCTCTAGAATTTTTTTTGAGAAGTCTCGTTAAAGATTCATGCAAAATGGAAAATCCAGAAATGTTCTAGGCCCTTTCGACGAATATCGTTCAAGCCATTCGTGAGATAAAACCAGAAACATTAGAAAAATGGGTGCCGAGGATGAGCTACTGCGGAGCTAACCCAGGCAGCCGCATGAATGAAGTCGTTTGCCATAAATAATGGGAATATTTGCTCTTTCAAATAAAGCCATAAGGTTCCAAAACTATTGAGTGTTGTTCATTTCATTGTATGTTTTAAAAAGATACTTGTTATTGGACCACCCTGTATATACGCACGATACCCAAAGCATACATAATAATCTATATTAAAATTAAGCGACCCGTATTTTTGCGTTTGGCGAAATTGCTGCTAGTTCGGATTTTATTCGGATTTTCCTGAGAGCCCATATTTTTTCATAAGGTGGCAACCCATTTTTAAATTTGAGATTGGGCAGCTAAACAAAAAACAAGTAAGTATTATTTTTCTCCCCTCATTCCAATATTCAAGTTTCAGGACAATCGCTGGGTGCCCTGTGGAAGACCTTCCTTGTAAGTGCTTTTAAAAATTTCCACCGGAAAACAAAATCTTTTGCCGGTCCTGTTCTGGCTGATTTCAACTGTTTATCTAGCCTGATTATCCGCAGGTTTTAATCATTTAGTCGGGACTGAGACTTGAACTGTTGTCATACCAATTTGTCAATCTTCCTTGTTTTCTATTTTTATTAGATTTCAAATCGGAACCACGTCATTGGAACTAAACATATGACCTTAGATGTGAGTCTTTTAAATCTTATCTATCTTCATTAACATTTTGTTGTAGAATCAGATCCTTTAAAAGAATTTAACAATTCAATGAAGAGCGTTGTAGAAATCATATCAAATCAAATAATCTCCTAAATTTTATTAAATTAATGGAATTAAGGTCATTGCTTTAAGATAATTTTATTTAATAAATGATTCATTTGAAATATATTTAATTCAATAATAAAAATTCTAAGATCAAAGCAATTTTTCGTTGACACTTGTTGATAGAATTTATGATCTGGTTTATAAATACTTTTGCAAACATTATAACAGATAAACATAATTTTATTAAGAAATTTGTTGAAGTGCGTTAACACCCTCAAAATGATAATTAATATTAGTAAGCAACTAAATTTAAAAAAAAAATTTGTTAAAATCTAAAAAAATCTTTCGCAAAAAATTTTAAAATACTTCAGAGAAATCACATGCAAAATTTTTTTTCATAATCAGCGATTTTTTGTTAAAAAACTTGAGAAATTTTCGGTCTATTCTAATTATAGCAAACACTTTTCTAAATGTAAAAAAAAAAATCTTTGGGCAAAAATTTTAAAAATATTCGGGAGAATTCACATAAGAGTTGTGTCGTTCATGAACGAACTAGTTCAATTGAACTATTCACTTAACTGAGCGGTTTATCTAGTTCGTTCATTCCAGCTCTTTTAGGTATTTTCGTTCACTCAGCTCAATTGTTCATGTAATAATTTTGTTTTTTTATTTAAGTTCGGTCGTTCAATTTCACTTTTTGGCGCCATATGCTCAAATGGGAGTTAGAGGAACATATATATATATTTTTATGTATAACTAGCTATACCTGGTCCGCGTTGCTGGCCCTAGGAAAAAAACTGTTTTATATTGCATCTTAATTTAAATATAGTGCCGGACAAAATTAAAGTACAGGTCCGGGTCCAGCTAGTAACCTTTGGTTCCACCCTCGGTTAGCACTATCTATAGAGAAATCTCTACAAAATCGGTTTAGCCGTTTGTGCGTGATTTCGAAACAGACAGACATAACGTTAAGTATAGTTCAAAGGGGCGTGTCATTTAACGCATTTTTATCATGATAGTCTAAAGTTCCATGATGCATCCTTGATTAGTACTATCTGTGCTGTGAATTTCATTGATATCATCTTTGCCGTTTTTGTTTGATTGCGAAAGAAGAGGAAATAACTTTTTATTTATGAAAAACTGGAGTGACATTTTATATCCTCTTGCCGAATCGCACTCTGAATATTACCTACAGTTCCCGCTCGGTTAGTTCTATCAGATTCGGCTTATACGTTTTTTTCGTGATTTCAAAGCAGGCAGATATAACGTTCAGTATAAAACAAAGGGCCGTGGCAATTTACGCCTCTTTGTTCAATCGTGGTCAGTATAGTACAAAGGGCGTTGCAATTTTGATCCCTTTTTCCAATAACGATCTTATATGGCCTACGTATGCACTTTGTTAGCATTATATGTTGTGAAAATGTCATGAGAATCGGTTCAGCTATTTTTTCGTGATTGCGAAACAGGTAGACAACGTCCAGTATACTACAAAGGGGCGTGGCATTTTACGCCACTTTTTCCAATCGTAGTATAACATGGCCTATAGTTCCGCACTCGGTTAACACTATCAGTACTGAAAATTTAATTAAAATCCAATCAACCGTTTTTGAGTTATTGCGGAGCATGCAGAAATAACATTCAATTCAATACAAAGGGGCATGGCATTTTACGCCCATTTGTCCGATCACGCTCTTATTTTGCAAATAATTAGTACTTGTAAAATTCGATTTTGCCACGCCCCTCCGCTCACAGGCAAAACAGCATGGCATTTTACGCCCATTTGTCCGATCATGCTCTAATTCGGCATATAGTTGGTACTCTGTTAGTACTATCTTTGGTATAAATTTCATCAAAATCGATCCATCCGTTTTTTTATATATAGATGCCATTATTGGTCCGATGTGAAAATTTGATTTTGCCACGCCCCTCCGCCCACAGGCAGAAAATCAAAAATCTGACCGCACAGTGTTACTCCCCAGGCTATTTTGAATATTTCCTGAAAATTTCATTTAGATCGGTCCAAAAACAATAAATTTCCGATTGAACTAGAAGAACGAAATAGGCCTTTTTTCATAAACGAACGAAAATAAGACATTTTTTCTTTATAAAAAAAAAGTCTCAGATTCTGAGACATTTTTTCTATATAGAAATAGTCCCAGATTCTGAGACATTTTTTCTATATAGAAAAAGTCTCAAATTCTGAGATATTTTTTTCTATACAGAAAAAGTCTCAGATTATGAGACATTTTTTCTATATAGAAATAGTCTCAGATTCTAAGACATTTTTATACCCTACACCACACTGTGGTACTGGGTATAATGAGTTTGTGCTGATGTTTGTAACTACCCGAAATATTGGTCCTAGACCCATATTTAAGTATACCGATCGACTCAGAATCACTTTTTGAGTCGATTTAGCGATGTCCGTCCGTCCGTCTGTCTGTCTGTCCATGTAAACGGTGTAAACACGATACAGGTCGCAATTTTTAATTAATTGACTTGAAATTTGAAACTTAAGCCTCTTTTGGCCCAAAGACGAAGCCTATTGAAATTGGGAAAAATCTGTCCATATTTAAACCTAGCCCCCATACAAAGGTCCTCTTTAGTTTTGGCTCAAATAACCGTGTTACAATAGGTATATTTTCGAAATTTGACAGGTAAACATGTTTTGTCTTCACAAATCCACATTCTGAATTTTAAAGAAATCGGACCAGTTCTTCTTGTAGCCCCCATACAAACCACCTTCCCGATTTTCACATAAATCTCTAAAATTTCATGAAAATAGAAAATATTTAATTAAAATTTTGTTTGTGTATGTTAAACGCGCACTTACATAACTTTATCAAATCTGATAATCATCGGATCAGTTTTGGACTTATGCCCCTTGTGAAAATTTCGCCCGATATTCAGTTAAAGAGGTTTATTGTCAACATATAGAAGCCTATTTCACTCAAATTTGATTTGTGAGTGTTTTTTACACTTATAAAAGATTTGACAAAATATAGATCTAATCGGTCCATCGGACCCATTTTCCGGGAAACTCTTGGGTAGGGTATTATATGGTCGGTCTTGACCGACTTTAATTTTTGTACTTGTTTTTATATAAAAAAGTCTCAGATTCCGAGACATTTCTCAGATTCTGAGACATTTTTTCTATATAGAAAAAGTCTCCGATTCTGAGTCATTTTTTTCCATATAGATTCTGCGACCATTTTTCTGTAAACAAGTCCCAAATTCTAGAGAAAAAGTCTCAGATTCTCATACATTTTTTTTTCTATCTAGAAAAATTCTCAGCTTCTGAGACATTTTTTTCTATATAGAAAAAGTCTCAGTCACAGATTCTTAGACATATTTATATACCCAGGCAGAAACTGCCAACCGTTCCAAAGAAAAAGTCTCGGCAAAGCACTTTATTTTTTGTGTAGAAGGTAGTATGAATTCGAAAAAGTGCTTTCCAAGCGCTTTGCCAATGTTTTTCTATTTAAATCCGTTCAAAGTATAAACTTTTTATTAAAATTTATTAATTTTCATAACAATTGGATATTTTTTATTTCCCTACAGGATAAGTGGCCGGTCCTTGATAATTCTCGTGACATGTCACTTATACACAATGACCTACATATTACAAACTTGACACCTTTTATATAAAAACACCTGTTCTTCCGTGCGGAAGTGTCTTAAACTCCGGATACATCACCCTTAAACTCCGGATACATCACCCTTAAACTCCGGATACATACCTGTTTCGGTTCAATACACCACTTTTTATTTTAATAAGTTTTTTATTCCAAAACGCAAAGAAAACTGCAAATACTTTTTTTCCGGGACTTAGAAAATTGTTCAAAGTTTGTTCAAAATTTTTTTATCCTAATAAATGAGAATAAATTTTTTTATCCTAATTTAATAAATTTCTTTATTCAAATAAACACCAAAAAAAGTTATGTCTTATGGACTTATGTATACAATTTAGATACGTCCCTTTTTTTTGTTCTAAAAGTGCTATAATAGTACCATATTTTTTGTTTTTAAAGCGCTTTCAAAGCGCTTTAAAATAGCAACGGCATACCGTTTACCGTGGTTATCATTTTGGACGCTGGGAGAGTACTAAACTGTGGTGCTTTCCCAGCACACAAGCGACCATAAAAGGTACTTTGCCAGCGCTCTCCCGTTTGTATTTTTCTGCCTGGGTAGTTCTGCAACCTTTTTTTCTATAAACAAGTCGCAAATTCTACAGAAAAAGTCTCAGATTCTGAGACATTTTTTTCTATATAGAAAAAGTCTCAGATTCTGAAACATTATTTTCTATACAGAAAAGTTCTCAGATTCTGAGACACTTTTTCTATATAGAATAAGTCTCAGATTCTGAGACATTTTTCTATTCTGAGACATTTTTTTTAAATAGAAAAACTCTTAGATTCTTAGATATTATTTCTATATAGAAAAAGTCTTAGATTCTGAGACATTTTTTCTATGTAGAAAAAGTCTCAGATTTTGAAACATTTTTCTATATAGAAAAAATAACAGATTCTGAGACATTTTTTCTGCATAGAAAAAGTTTTAGATTCTAAAATTCTTTCTTTGTTGAAAAAGTCTCAAAATCATTGAATTTGAGACTTATTGAGGAAAAAATGTCTTAGAATCTGAGACTTTTTCTATAGGAAAAAGGTATTTTTCTATAGAAAAAAGGTCTCCGAATCTAAGAGTTTTTCTTAAGGAAAACTTGCGAGAATCTTAGATTTTTCTATACAAGAAACAGGTCTCAGAACTTGAAACTTTTTCTATATAAAAAACGTCTTAGAGTCTGAGACTTTTGCTATAGGAAACGGTCTCAGAATCTCAGCCTTTTTCTATTGGAAAAAGGACTCAGAATCTGAGCCTTTTTCTATGCGAAAAAGGTATCAGAATCTGAAAAATTTTCTGTAGGAAAAAGGTCTCTTTCTATTGAAAGAAGTACTCAGAATAGTAAACTTCTCTATATGAAATAAATCTTGGAATCTGAGACCTTTTCTATCCGAAATATCTCAAAAATATTTAAGAGTACTTATGAGACTTTTTCTATAGTAAAAGGTGTAAGAATCTGAAACTTTTTCTGTTGTAAAAAAAAAAGTTCTTCGATTTCAAAAACTTGTTTATAGGAAAAATGTCTTAGATTCTGACGCATTTTTCGTTTTATATTTGGGCTGGGGATCCGTTTTTTGTCAGGCACTGGTGTAGGGTTTCACATGGTTGGTCTTAACTGTCTACAGTTTCCTAAGTTGTTACTTGTTGTTTTAATATTTTCTAAAATTCATGATATTTTATATTATTCGGTTTATTTTATTTGTACTTCAAGAGTAGTTTACCTTCATCACGGTCAATTTTTTTTTTTCTTAAAAGCTGTCTCAACAAGAATTGCATATAAATTTTAAGGATCTCAAAAAAAACATGTAAAGTAGACAACAAGAATTGTCGCTTTTGCTTAACAGCGATGGGACTGCTGGCACTATCAACTGCCAGCTAGATTACAATTATTTACGTAAATTAACGCGGGCGTTAAAATTGCAATTTTTCACTCAATAACTTAACAAAAAATTAAATTGAAAGAAACACAAAAACATAAATAAAGCTGAAAACCAAAAACAAATCAACAAAAAGAGAAGAAGTATCCAATAAAAAGATACATTTATTCATACCACAGTATTTAGCCAGATTGTGATTGTAAATCCTCTATAAAGGTTTAACACAACAGTCAGACACCTAAAAGTCAAGTATATTAAGAATTTCTGGCACGTACTTTGGTTTATTCATTTCTTTATTATTATTTTCAGCAGACTAAATAAAAATAATAAAAAAAAAGAGTAAAATAACAAACATTACAAACTTATAAATATATATGGACAGTGAGGGAAATTTAAGTAAAGGTAGGTGAAAATTTTATCAGAAATTTTACAGATCAGACTAGAGAAGCAGACTGAATTCTTTAAAAAAAATTATTAGGATTTCTTGAATTTTAAAAATTAAATTATATATCTTCTCTTCAGACACTAAAGACAACTGTTTCAGATGACATCGATCTTCTGTCAACAGCAACTTTATTTTTTTTTTTAACGAAACTTAACACGAGGACCAAGTGAAATTTAGAACATCTTAATTCAGAGAATTTCCGTTAAAATTCAGAAAACCTAAATTAATATATGACTGCCCTTATTTAAATCTCTCTAAGTGTTATAAACTCAAACTTACATTTAAAAGATATCTAAACACACTTTCGTAGCTACAGACATACATACAATATGAATAAAAACGCACAGCGGCAATGACAGTAAGAACATGTTGGTTAAAATGTCCTTGAAATAATTGTAAATTATGCATCATTGAATGGAATTTGTTTTATAGCTGGTGCTGTTGCTGCTGCTGCCTGCTGCCGCTTATACATGTTGTTGCCGTATTTAGAATCATATTCTTCTGTATGTACTTTAGACAATTATTATATGAGTTTATTGCTATTTATATTCATCATATCAATAAAGTGGGTGTTTGACAAAATTATTTTGACATTTTTTTTTAATTTTCAATTTATTGAGTAAATTTTTAAGATTTGTGTTGAATTTGTCATTCAAATTTTGAAGTGATTTGATGGGCTTAAGCTTAATAAGGAAAACTTTCAGAGTTCGGATTTATATGGGACTTTAGAGTGACATTTTATCTTCAATTTTTGATTTTGTTAAGTGTCCAGACAAATTTTTATTCTACTACACTCTAAAAATTGGGTAAATTTTTGTTGAATAACATGCATTTTGTATTGTATTCACCACTATTTTAGTCAAATTGTGTTGTATTCACCACTATTTTAGTCAAATTGACCACTAGTGGTCAATTTACACATGCAGAATAAAAATTTTAATGTAAAATTTCAGAATTTATAGTAGGTGTCCAGTTTCCTACAAAATTTGATTAGAGTGTAGACCAGAGTTTCTCACTAACTTTTGCTTTGCGACCCCTTTTTAATATTACCTAAAGTAATTGAAAACTTTGGAAACCAAATTTAGAAGCAGCATTAAAAGATTAATCGAACCCGTTTGGTCAGATCCCAGACGCATAACAAAAATTTCAAGTAAAAAACTTCTAAAAAATAAAACACAATTTTTTTTTTGAACTTTGACCTCAATTTTTTCAAAAATTTGGAAACCAGGTCCCGAACTGCGGCATTTTATATCGAAACTTCCCAAGTAAAAATGTGAAGGATCAGTACTGATCCGAAAAATGGATCGCCAAGATTAGATCAGTTTTAATCGGACGGATACAATTTCATCCGAAAAATGGGTTTATCTAATTATATAAACCCATTTTTCGGATAACATTGTATCCGTCCTGATCTAATCTTAGCAATCCCTTTTTCGGATCAGTACTGATCTTTCAAATTTCGGATCAGTACTGATCCGAATAAGATCTTTTAAATCTCGGATAAGACGTGATATATTAAAATACATCTAAACATTTTTACTCGGGTTGCTATCTTCATCGATTTTTTATTTCCGAAAATAAAAGAAAACAAGTAAGAAAGTTATAGTCGGTCAATACTGACAATATGATACCCTACACTAGTGTTTTCCGGAAAAATGGGTCCCAAATCCAAACATAGATCGATTGGATCTATCTTTTGTTAGATCTTTATTAAGTGTAGAAAACACACACAGATAAAATTTTAGTGGAATTGGTTTACTCTTTTTGTCAATAGACCGAATATCGGTTGAAATTTTTATATGGGGGACTAAGTCCAAAAATGGTCCAATTATATTCCGATTTGATAAGCTTACTAAAATACACGTTTAACACCTAATAATAAAATGTTTAACAAATATTTCCATTTTTATGAATTTTGAGGGATTGTGTGAATGTCGGGAGGGTGGTTTGTATGAACTCACCCGATTACTTTGAAATTTGGAATGATGATTTGTGCAAAATTTGATTACCTGCTAAATTTCAAAGCGAAATCCGAATCCGAAGGGGGCGCTTGTATGGGGGCTAGGTCTTAACACGGACCGATTTTCTCCAATTTCAGTAGGCTTCGTCCTTGGGCCAAAAGATGCTTAAGTTTCAAATTTCAAGTCAATCGCTTGAAAATTGCGACCTGTATCTTGCTTAATCCGATAGATGGACAGACGGACGGACGGACGGACAAATGGACATCGCTAAATCGACTCAAAAATTAATTCTGAGTCGATCGGTATACTTAAAGGCAGTTCTAGGGATTTTTTCCAATTTCAATAGGCTTCGTCCTTGGGCCAAAAGATGCTTACGTTTTTAATTTCAAGTCATTTGATTTAAAATTGCGACCTGTATCGTGCTTAAATCGATGATTCAAGAAG
This sequence comes from Pegoplata infirma, assembly GCA_963921195.1. Lineage (NCBI taxonomy): Eukaryota > Metazoa > Arthropoda > Insecta > Diptera > Anthomyiidae > Pegoplata > Pegoplata infirma. The sequence goes on from OY992539.1 coordinate 32,714,481, forward strand.
TAATTCTGAGTCGATCGGTATAGGACCAATATTTCGGGTAGTTACAAACATCAGCACAAACTCACAGAGCAGTGTAGGGTATAAAAACACCAGTTAAACCTGATCAGAAATGAAGAAATATTTACCAAGAAAGCATTCAAAGTCCAATTTGGAGTAATGATTGTTCTTTTTTCAAAATTATGTACCAATGTTTGGTAATGATTGAAGTTTTATTCGATCACGAATCTAGATCCGTTATTCGATCACGAATCTACTTAGATCCGTTATTCGGATCCAGATTTGGAATCAGCATTAAAAACTTTGAACTCCCAAGTAAAAATGTGAAGGATCAGTACTGATCCGAAAAATGGATCGCTAAGATTAGATCAGTTTTAATCGGACGGACACAATTTCATCCGAAAAATGGGTTTATCTAATTATATAAACCCATTTTTCGGATAACATTATATCCGTCCGATTAAAACTGATCTAATCTTAGCGATCCATTTTTCGGATCAGTACTGATCTTTCAAATTTCGGATCAGTACTGATCCGAGTAAGATCTTTTAAATCTCGGATAAGACGTGATATATAAAAATATATCTAAACATTTTTACTCGGGCTTTGCCTTTTATTTTCTCAAAACCTAACGTACTAGAACAATTTGGAACCCAGATTCGGAATCAGCATCGAGAAGTTAATAGAAAACAAACTGCTAGATCCCAGACTCAGTCAAAACTCTTCACAAGTTTAGGATTCCGCGAAATTAACAACTGCACAGTAATTACGGACCTCAAGTAATGATTTTTTTTTTTCATAAAAGTATTTGTATATTTTTAAAACACGGCAATAAAACAAATGTGTTTTAAATTTACCAAAATTTAAGGTTTTAACAAATTTGTTCGCGACCCTCTGAAGCTCTTCCCACCGTTTGATAACCATTGGTGTAGACCAACAAGTTATGTGTTGCAAATCCTGTGGCGCCTGCACAGAAAATAAAATCGTCAAATTTAAATCAACAAACTTCAATTGTAAATCAACCAAACATGATATCAACCAAACATTTAGTTAAAACGGACGCCTGGTAGTTCATAATACAAAACTTCGATTTTGTTTTCAACAAACTAAGTCAAGTAATTTTATTTCAAAATTCTTTAGTCATATCAATAATTATTTTTTGTGTTTGTTAAATTTCTTTGTTGAAATCAACAAATTGTGTTTGTTGAATTTCTTTGTTGAAAAAAAAAATAAGATTTTTTACTTTTGTCAGATCAACAAATTGTGTTTGTTGAATTTCTTTGTTGGAAAATTTTTTTTTTTTTTAACAAATAAAATTTACAAACGTTTTTGTTGATATTACAAATTTTCGTATAACAAGAAAATAAAATCAGCAGAACGGTTTTTGAAATACTGCTATTTGAAACTTACAAAAAAATAACGACTAGTTTTCTATGTTCAAAAAATTAAAAAAAAAAATATTAAAATTTCTTTCCCTTTACCCTTTTATAGAGCTAGAGACAGTCTTCGATTTAAACTTAATTTTAGTCAAATCTAATAATTTTAATACGTGACGCGCCTTCAAGTTTTTGTTTTTTGGAAATACTATTGGATTTTTAAAAAATTATAATACAATGAAAAAATATCTTGCGCTTCATTTTTTTTATTAATTTTAGCTGATATGTAAATTAAAAAATTTCTAAAAATGTCGGGCGGTTTTCGAGATTTCGCCATTTCACATTTGTCAAAAAATTTCCAAAAATGGCGGTAGAAAACTTTCAAGAATTAAAAAAAAATCACAAAATTTTTTTCCACTGACTATTTCATAGAACTGGAGATAAACTTTTATTAAACTTAATTTGGGCGAAATCATAACATTTCAACCCATGGCGCCCTTTGACGAAAATTTTGAGTTTTTGTGAAAATTTTTTAAAAATCCAAAGATTTTATCGAAGGACACCACGAGTTTAAGTAATCGGATTTGACTCAAATTAATTTAAAATGAAAAGTTGTCTCAATGAAAAGATCAAAGCAAAGAAATTGTGATATTTTTAAAAAAAATTGTTTCAACGTAGGGAAAAACCGCCATTTTTCATATTTCAAATAGCGATATCTAAAAAACCGTTTGATCGATTTTTATACCCTCCAACTGTAGTATATACTCACTTTGTCATTCCGTTTGTAACGCATCGAAATATCGGTCGGGGAAACCATAGTATATATATTATTGATCTATGATAGATTCTAAAACATTTCTAGAAAGTCCGTCCGTCTGTATAAGACACGATGCAGTCCAAAATATATGTTATGGTCCTAGGCAGTTAAAGTTCGTAAATGGGAAAAAATGGGAAAAGGGGGAAAAAGTTCCCCCTTTAAGAACTTAACTAACCTTTGAAAAACGCCATATTTTCATATGTATTTTTTGTAGTTTTGTTAAGAAAATGAACCCATTTGATTTTAGAAAAAGTTCAAGGTCCTACACTCGTACCCAGGAAATAAAAAAAAATTAGTATGGTCTTTTTTTGACGTGATTCTCAAGACCTTTTTAAATTTCTTTTTTAATAAAATACATTTTAGATGTTTAGCAGCATCAACAAATCGTTTTGCTGAAATCAGATGATTTTTCTGCTAAAATCAGCAAATTTTACTGTTAAAATCATCCGATTTTTAACTTTTCTGCAGTCTTGATTGATTTTCGCATATGTCTCAAAATAAGTGTATTTTCAGCAGATTTTTCTGCTAGTTGGGCAGATGTTTTATTTAAAGTGCACTCAAAATCTACCGTTATTAATTTTTTTTTTTATTTAATTAAGTTTTCGTAGTCGTAGCAGGTTTTTTGTTTGCAAATTCAAAATTCAACAAAATAATTTTTTTATTATATTTTTGTTTATTTTTCAGTCAATCTTAAATTTATTACCGCATTCCAAAATATATGTATTTTGTAGTCATAAAAACATTTCTGGTATGTTTTGTTTTTTGTTTTTCTATTTTTTATTATTATTTTTTTTTTTTCAAAAACATCAAAAATAGAAAAAAATTGGAATATTTAGGTAAATGTAGCTAAAAATATACTAAATATACTGAGTATACTATTTTGAAAACAAAATATCTGTTTAATGTTCAACTTATTTCAATAATAATTTTTCTATTTTTTTTTTTTTTTTTTTTTTTTTTTTAAATTTATTTATTTTGTTCATTTTTGTATTTAGCCACAAATTTGTGATCTCCACCAGGCACCCAATTTCAAATCAACAAAACATGATCATCATCATCGTCATCAGCAGCAGTATCAGCAACGAGATCACTATTCCACTATATTCATATATAAAAATTTCAAATAACAAAAAAATAAGTGAAAAATATTTTGATTAGCTTGTAAATGCTACAATTGTATTGGATTTTTATTTAAGACAAAAAAAAAATTTCCTATAAACCACTACTATTTACCACCTCACATTTTCACTTTGGCAAATAAAGCAACTGAAATAAAGAAAAATATTATGGGTAAAAGAGACTACAAAAAACCCTACTGCATTAATTAACAAATATTTAGAATCTGAGATTTTTGAAAAAAAAATGAATTTACGTTCAAAAATTGATATTATTTAGAGTTTTAAAAAAGTATTATATTTTTTGGTACTTTTTATAAAAATTTTCCAACAAAAATCATTTTTAATAAACCCATTATTTGATTAGAGAGATAAAAGAGTAGTATTTTGGTAATTTTATCATCATCATCATCATTAGCGCTACAACCCGGGGTGGGTCCTGGCTACCTCCAATCTTGCTCTGAACATCTCTCTATCTGCTGCAACTGTTCTCCAGTTGTTCGTGCCAGTTTTTCGAAAATCTTCATCGACTCCATCACTCCATCTTAGCTTGGGTCTGCCACGTTGTCTCTGTCCATCAGGTTGAAATTGCATAACTTTCTTCGTCGGGTTCGAGTCGTCAAGCCGTTGTACATGACCTGCCCATCGCATTCGATTAATCTTTATGCGTTTTACAACGTCAATATCTTGAAACAGTATATAGAGCTCACTATTGTATCTGCTTCTCCAAGAACCATTTTCATATACTGGACCATATATTTTTCGTAACACCATACGCTCAAAAGCTCCCAGCTCCCAGTACTTTTTTCGAACACTATTTTTAACCTTGTGCACACTTCTATTTAAATGTCCAAGTAGAGATTAAAAAAAAAAAAAAACACTTTACTATTAAATAAAAGTCCATAACAGTTTCTATTTACGAAAAACAGTATTTTTTACATTTTTCAACTTCTATTTTGGTACTTTTTATTAAAAAGTACTGGTTTGGTACTTTTGAAATGTACTATTATGGTAATTTTTATTCATAAATACTTTCCTGGTACATACTTTTTTTTTTTTAAAGTACTATTTTGCTATTTATTAACAAGTTCCTAGTACTTTTTATTTAAACTATTATAAAAAGGAATTTTTTGGTATTTTTTATAAATTACATTTTTCATTACATTTTTCCTAAAAGTAGCATTAAAACTTATTTCTTTGGACGGACCCAATTTCATTTTTAGCAGAGTAGAGAGAAACGAAGGAAGTCGAGAAAAAATTTGTTTGGTACTTTTTGTCAGGATTAGCCTCTCTGGTACTTTTTACCAAAAATTACTACTGTGGTACTTTTTTGATAAAAAAGTAGTATTTCGGTAATTTTATTTAAAAAAAAGTAGTATTTAAGTTAACTAGTTTTTTGTGAATCACTTGAATAAGGAATTTTTTAATACAGACCAAGTAGGACCTGAATCCAATTTGTTATGGATAGCAATTCCTTAAACAATAAAAACAAAACAGTTTTGTTTCGAACTTCAATAAAAATAAGACTCACAACAGCTCTTAGATCTTCCGAAAAGAAACAAGTAGAAAAGTTAAATTCGACTTTGCCGAATCTATGAATACTAGGGATGCCAAACGGGAAATCCCGAATCCCGAAATCCCGGGATTTTTCGGGATTGACAAATCCCGAATCCCGGGATTTATTTTTTTCAATCCCGGGATTTTTTTTGTCAAATTTGTAATCAAAATTGACTATTTCTTCAGTGTTTGTTGTCCGATGGTAACAAAATGGATATCGTTTGAAAGGTGTTTGAAATATCTTTCAATTGAGGCATGTTGGGCTTAAATTCTCTTACTCTTTTGGAGTACAATTTAATTTTCAGGTCGTATTACTTAATATACAGAAGTGTGAAGCATATTTTCCTTTTTTCGAATTTGAAAATTGTCGGAGTCAGAATTGATGCCTTTTATGGTCAATATTGTTCCTGCAGGGAAATGTCTTCAAAATCGAAAAATTCCGAACAAAGTAAAACATTTTTTTACTTTGTTTGAAACTTTCACATTTTCTTGTCTAAAAAGGAGCCTAAAGGTCCAATATTTTAAGAAACAGTTAAATTTTGCAGAGATTTTAATTTATAAGGGATCATTAAGTAATCCATCTGTAAAGTTTATTTTTAACAGTTTTAGTTCGTAAATGAGTTAAAGCGGATGAGGGGAAAATTTGTTTACCAATTTGTACTTTTGTTAAGCAAATGACACATTTTTAAGTTTCACCTAGCCAGAAAATGAAATTTTTCTCGTCCCGCCCCTTTTTGTGGGCGTGAATATAAAAAATAATATAAATAATGATAAAATTCTGTTACTTCAGCGTAATAAATGTATTTGTAAACATTTATCGCAAAGGGAAGAAAATCGTTAACATGCGATTCGCCTACCAATAGGACAATTAATACAAACTTTGTATTGGCAGAGGACGTTGGGGACACCTTCCCCTCGCGAGGAATTGTAAAAAAATTACTAACACAATTTTATCATTATTAAAACAAATATTTTATATCCACGTCTAAAAAAGAGGCCGACCGAAAAAAAGTATTTTCTAATCATTTGAATTCGACTGCATCGCGTCTTTCACAGACGCACATCGCTCGAGTCTATTCAAATCGGTCATAGCTGTTTCTAAATTTTCAGTTTTTCTGTGCTAAATATGTGAAACTTTACGAAAAATATTTAATGGTTATGAATTAATTGAATATTTAATTAAATAAAAAATTTATTAAAAATGTTACGTAAAAAACCTTAATTTTAATAAATCCCGAAATGCCGAAAAATCCCGAAATCCCGAAAAATCCCGGGATCCCGAAAAATCCCGAAATCCCGAAAAATCCTGGGATCCCCGGATTAGAATTTTAAAATCCCGAATCCCGGGATTTGTAAATGTCAATCCCGTTTGGCATCCCTAATGAATACCCTCCACAATGCATTTTTTTTTTAAGGATAGTACATTTTTTAACGTGAAAAACAATTTTGATTAGAAATATTTTATTTTGAGTAAAAAACTCTTTTTTTGTAATTTTTTTTTTAAAAAAAGAAAAATTACTAATTTTTTTTTTTTGAGTGTAAAATTTTTTCGAGTGTAATGTTTTTTTTACTGTAAAAATATTTCTTACACAAAATATTGTCATTTTTGTAAAAAAAAAAAATTTTTTTTGTGTAAATTTTTTTTTGAGTGTAAAATTTTTTTGAGTGTAAAATTTTTTTTGAGTGTAAAATTTTTTTCGAGTGTAATTTTTAAGTTACCAATGCTTTTTAAACTAAACAAGTTTAAAAAACATTGCTTTAAAATTAAACAATTTTGAAAAGCATTGTTTAGTTACCACTAGAGTTGTCAGTCGATTAAGAATAATTCGATTAATCGATCAAACAAAACCCAACTCTTGTTCGAATAATTCAAAAATGACGATTTTCGAATAACGAATAAATCGATTAATTAATGTCGATTAATCGAACAATTTTTTTTAATTAAAAAATTAAATAAATGCTTAGAATTTGATTTATTCTCATAAATTTTGAAAGATTTTATACAAAATGTAGGAAAGTTAAAATATATTGTAGCCATAGCCCTGGATAGCACATCCATTATAGAATTTGAGGGAGTTATCAAGTTTTTAATAAATAATTTCGAAAAAATTAATAATTCTTTTGCATCAGACTTAAACGTATTAAAATAAGAATTAATGAGAGACGTATAAAAGTGTTAAATACGTTAATAATTTTTCTAAATTCTGGAAATTTTCCGAGCAACGAAAGTTTCTTAAAATATTCTCCAAAAAGCGAAACAAAAGAATACGCAAATGAATTATACTCCATATTTTATGTTGAAAGTGATCACAATAATTCAGATAAAAGTATTGAAATAGAGGAAGTTATTAGTAATGAAAATAATAATCTTTTATGCGAGTTAAATAATTCAATTCAAAGTATTAAAAATTCAGAAAATAAAAAGGACTTCAGCGATATATCAGACGATATGGTATATTTGGGAAAATCTGAAAAAAAAATTCAATAATTAGCGAAGGAGTGTTTTCAAAATCTAATTTAATAAAAACAAAAACCAAAAATCGTTTGAAAGCAAAAAAATTGAGTCAACTTTTATTTTTAAAAGAGTATTTCTTAAAAACAACTTTAGTTGTCTTATTTGGCAAAAATTAAAATCATTTATGATATATTTTGTCTGAATGCTTCAAATAATAATTTGTATTTGAATTATTTCTCAACAAGTATTAAAATCGACATCCATTAATTAAAAGTGATTTCAGTTATTCAATTTTTAAGTTATTTTAACTTTTAACTATATTATTTTTAAGTTTTTTATGCATTTTTTCGTTAATAAAAATTTAAACTTTCTTATTTTAAGTTTTTTTGTATGAATTGTTTATTTTTTTTGTTAAAAAAAATATTTTTTAAAATAATTTTTTTATTCGTTATTCTCTTCGATTAATCGAATAAATTTTGATCTTTAATCGTTTGATCGAACGAGGAAAAACAATTATTTGAATTATTCGAACAAAGTTGAAAGTCGAATAATTGACAACTCTAGTTACCACCAATGCTTTTAAAACTTGTTAAAACACGTGGCATTTTAGATGAAACTAATCTGTAATTCAAGGTTTTGCTTATAACTTTTGAACCACTGGACCGATTGAGCTGAAATTTAAAACCCAACAGACCCGGGGAACGGCAAAGATACGTGCCAAGCTTCAGTAGTCTAATTATTGTCTTTTGAAAGTTATCGTGTTTTTTATCTCGTAAATTCGCGAAATACCCTTGCCGAAATTTACACTTTTGCTCATAACTTTTGAACCACTGGACCGATTTTGCTGGATTGCAATAGCAACCTGACCAGGGAAATGACAAACATATATGCCAAACTTCAGTAGCCTCTGTAAAGTCTTTCAAAAGTTAGCGTGTTTTCTACGGACAGACAGACAGACGGACGGACGGACGGACGGACGGACGGACATCGCTAGATCGACTTAAAATCGATCGAGGATCATAAATATATATACTTTATGGGGTCCCAGACCAATATTTCGAGGTGTTACAAACGGAATGACAAACTTATATATACCCTCTATCACTAGAGTGGAGGGTATAAAAAGTACTGTATTTAAAGTCCAAAGTGTTAAAGGCCGTTGAAATCGCGAAAATAATAGAGAGGGGCAAACCTATTGAAGGCAATTATTTAAATAACATTAAGAGCTATGGAAAAAACACGAATGGGTGAACTAAAATGGCAAGAACAGAACGAAATCGACAAAAATTTTAAGAATTCCCTCGAATTCCACGTTGACAGGTTCCAAAATTATCAAAGAAAGTGGTGATTTAATGGGTATTTTGACAGTCCATCACGATTAAAAACTAAATGAGTTCATAGTCTGTTGCAAATTGCAAAAAAAGCCACCCCTTAGTTCCAAACTTAAGAAGCATCGATGGTAACGTAAGGAACAGTAATGATGCCACAGTAGAATAGCGCACCCCATACTATAACAACACCTTCTATGATCTGTCTGCTATGCAAAAACGGTTTTTATTGTCTCAAATCACCGAAAACCATTGTATCCGTCCAATGCAACGGTTTTTTTTTTTTTTCATCGGAATATATTACTTTGAAAAATTTCTCAGACCGTGGCATTGTATTCCTGCAGAGATTAAGGCGCTGCTTACTACGTTTGACATTCAGCGATTAGTTTTTGCATAATTTTCGACGAGCTATGAACTCACTTGACTTTTAAACGCGACGGACTGTACAAATACTCGCATTAACGCCACTTTATTTGAGAATTTTAAAAGATGTCGGACTAAAGAAATACAAGTTTATCATTATTTTACAATTTTTTTTTAATCCACGCCCACAAAAGGGGATCGGGCCGAAAAAATGATATTTTCTAATCCCCCGGGTCCAAATGCAAGACTTTGAGCTTCTTGAAGCATAAAAATGTTCCATTTGTTAAACAAAAACACAAAAAATCATGTAAAAATATGGTGCTTTTTAGAGGCTGGCTTAGTTCCTCAAGGGGGAACTTTTTTCCCCCTGGTCCGATTTTGCCCATCTCCGAACTTAATCAGCCTATGAACATAAGACATATTTCTGGCAAACTTCAGGAGTCTAGCACTTTTATTTTGGACTGTATCGTGTCTTCCACAGACGGACGGACAGACGGATAGACGGACAGATGGACGGACGGACGGACAGACGGACATCGCTAGAATGTCTTAGAATCGATCACTGATCAATAATATATATACTTTATGGGGTCCTAGACCGATATTTCGATGCGTTACACACGGAATGGCAAAGTGAGTATACCCCCATACTGTAGTTGGAGGGTATAAAAAGTACTAGTTTGGTACTTTTTATAAAAAATACAACTTATTATTCAAAAGTATTATTTTAGTAAACATGCTATTAAAAGTACCATTTTAGTATTTTGTTTATCATAAAGTACCATTTCAGAAAAATATGTGGTGAAAAACGTATGAAAATCGATAAAAATTATTTTAAAACAAATTATTAATATACAAAAAGTACTATTTTGGTTAATTTTATTAAGAAGTACTAATTAGGTACTTTTTATTAAAATAAATTATTTACGAAATTTTACTATTCTAAAAAAAGTACAAGTTTGGTTAATTTTATTAAAAAGTTCTATTTAGGTACCTTTTATTAAAATGTACTATTTAGAAGTTTTACTTGTTCTAAAATTGGTGACACTAAAATTTTTAAATACTTATTTTTCAAACTAACTTTTTTTTGAATGATGTACCCATTTTATTTTAAGCAAATAAGAGAGAGGTAAACGAAAAAAAACTATATCAAAAAAACTGATTTTGGTAGATCTTATCAAGAAATTGCTGTACTTTTAACTTTTTGATCAAAAAGTAGTATTTTAATAATTTTATTAAAAAGCACAATTGTGGTACTTTTTTAATATTCTATTTTAAGTACTAATTACTAGGAAGTTCTAACTCTAAACATGCTTATATTTAAAAGTACTTTTTCAATGGTTTTATAAAAAAAGTACTGATTTGGTACTTTTTGTAAAGTATACTACTTTTTGTCATAATAGACGATCCTTTAGTGGGGGTGAAACTGATCCGTACAGATATACTATGAGATGAATAACTTTTTAAAGCAATAAATTAAAAATAATCTATTATGACAATATCAAAAATATAAATATTTTTTGGCCTCGAGCTAGAACAATACTATAATCGAATATATATATAAAGGCCGAATAAACACATTTTATTTCTATGTACCTTTTGGTACTAAAATAAAAAACAACATTAAACACTACTTTTAATTAAAAAAAATTATGTTGGTACTTATTTATAAAAACAAAAAAAATTTTAATTTTATTAAAAAGTACTATTGTGGTACTTTTTTAATTTAAATTTTTTACTACTATTTACTAAAAAGTAGTAACTTTAAGCATGCTTTTATTTAAAAGTACTTTTTCAATAGTTTTATAAAAAGTACTAATTTGGTACTTTTTATAAAGAATACTACTTTTTATTAAAAAAAAATTATGTAGGTACTTATTATTAAAAAGAAAACATATATTTTTATAAATGGCCAAGCTTTTTTTCGGGATGAGTTGGTTTTTTATTAAAAAAAAATATATAATATTCATAAAAGTACTTTTTTGGTACATTTTATTTAAAAGGACCATTTTGGTACTTTTTTTAAAAAGTACGTTTTACTTATTGTATGAATAATGCTACAAAATTGTTTAAAATATGATTTTTTAAATTTAAATATCGCGAAAACAAAATATATTGATTATAAAGAATATTTTTTTTTGTCTGGCCCATAAAAGCATATAACAGTAGTAGGATAAAATGTTGGGTGATTGTAGGGTGAATTATTTCAAAAAACAAATTTCCTGAAAAAGAACACCTTATTAAAATTTAAAATGTTCAAAGCTAAAATTTCTGTCCGCCACTACTAGATTATGCTGTTATATTATAATATTTCTTGTCCTCCCCTTAAACGGAAAATTGTTTTGAAATGAAGGTACGACTACAATATTAATTTGTTCAGAGTGTTTTTTTTTTTCTTTTTCTATTTTTTTTTTTTTTTTTTTGTTAGAAAAAAATGTATCTAAATCTAAATTTAAACAAATTATTTAGCGAGTAATTTTGCATTTGAAAAATTGACGCATTTTCATTTTTTAAATTTTCTTGATGATCATCAACATTGTGATCAAAATAATATGTAAAAGTATAAGAATCAAACAGACGTTTACCGAATTTAAACGTCGAGGCTGCCAGCAGTGGCAGCAGCTGCGACATCAAACTCATCATCAGGCAAATTACCAACTAAACAGCTTTTTGAATTATGAATAAGATAAATAACAGAAAAATTTAGTTTGATTCAAATACTGCCAGCCAGATCTGCCTGCCTGATCATCTACTGCTTGACCGACTATTTTGATTTGGGGTAACCCACCGTACGAGTGAGAATATAAATCTTTGTATGAATACAAAACTAAAAAATAAATAAAAATGCACACAGCGCAATAAAATTGTTTTGGCATCTTAAATAATAATAAATTTATTTTTTAGGAGGTTTTTTCTATACAATATTTTTATTTTTTCGTATGTTTTCGTACTTGATTGTTAGTTATTGTTGTACATCTGAAAGAAAATGATTCTATTATTTGCAATATTATTTTTAATAAAGACCTAAATAGTCAAACAATCATATGTAGTTTAAATTAGGGAGGCACTTGGTTTGATCTTTAATGGGATCAAAGAAATCAGGAGTCAATCCATGGGAAGAGAAAAATAGAATTTTGTTCCCCTATGGGCTTGTCTTATTCTTTAACACGTTCGGTGCTTACATTGAAGCTCTCTTTAATGATTTAGCAACTCAACTTTAGAGATGGCAGCTAAATATTTTCTTATTAATTATTTTTAGTTAAATAATTTAATACGGAGTAAAAAATATATTACATAATTACCGACGTGTGAGACAACACGACTGATTTGGCCTTCTCTTAATCAGGGGCGCACAAGTGAGCTGATATCGCTTCCAAGAGGAGAGATTTCAACAGTGGTTTCTATAATTACCGGACACTGTCTTATAGGGAAGCACGCAGAGCGGTTAAATGTGCCGTCGAATGACTTTTGCCGAAGTTGCATGGATGAAGAGGAGTTGGAAACTATCGAACACTTTATTTGCCATTGCCCGGCACTTTCTGGTCAGCGACTTGCTTCACTGGGATCTAGGGAGCTGTACGATCTTTCAGATTTGTCGGATGTCAAAATTCAACATCTAAGGAGTTTCATAAGAAGCTCAAACTGGTTTAACGACAGGGACTAGTAGGGAAACCTATTACGATCCCGTGGTATCACAATGGACCTCAGAGTCTACGTGTGTTGACGTAAAACGTCAGCAGCCACTTACAACCTAACCTAACCTAACCTTACCTACCGTTGCACAGTACTTAAAAAAAAATACTTTAAGATATGGTACTTTTAAAAATAAACCTAAAAAAACTTACTTTTTTTTATGATGGACCCACATTTTTTCTAGCAGGGTAGAGAAAATCAATAAAAAAATATTTTGGTACCTTTCACCGGAATCAAATATTTTGGTACTTTTTTCAAAAATGGACTTTTATCAATTTTATTAAAAAGTAATTTTTTTAATGTACTATATTTGTTAAAATTTATTAAAAAGTATTTTTTTTTCAAAAAAGAACTTTTATCAATTTTGTTAAAAAGTACTTTTTTTTTAACTTTTTTAATGTATTTATATTTTTGTTACAATTTATTAAAAAGTACTGACCTTGTATATACCCAGGCAGAAAAATACAAACAGGCCAACGTTGGAATAAAGTTGGCGGCGACGCTACCAACGTTGGCGAATCATACCCGTTTCTAAGTCTACGACGTCATTCCGAGGTTGAAATGATAACAGTGGCCAACGATCGCTCGACTTTGGTTTTAACGTTGGGTTAACATTGATTTTACAAATTTACGACATTGGATTTAACTTTTGCTTAGGGATTTATTGAAAATCTCGATGTAGTACTTTTTAGTTACCATTTTGTACAAATTGGTTGAAAAAGCAACTACTTAAGGGTTTCTCTTACAATTAGATTAAAGAGTTGAGGTCTATGTAAATCGAAAACTTTTTAAAAAAATAAAAATGTTAAACTTTTAAATTATAATCTATAGTGTAGTGTTATATGTTAACACAAAGTTTACAAGTATACAATGTTGTATTTTTGGCTAGCCCGATATTGTACCAACACAAAATTTTTCGAACGGTTGGCAATTTCTGACTGGGTAGTTCTTTTTAGTACCATTTGATAATTTTATAAAAAAAAGTACTAATTTAGTACTTTTTATAAAAAATACAACTTTTTATAAAAATACACTACTTTTGAAGCAGGTCGTTTTTATATTACTATTTAGTTTTAGTTAATTTCATATATTTCCCTTAATTTTGTTTAGATTTCATTCTTTTAAAATGCTTTTACTTTTTCTTGAATTCATTTATTTAAAATACTGTAACTTTTCTTTTTAATAATTTCTACTTGACATTTTTCAAATATTACTTTGATTCAAATATTTTTTTATTCAAATTCATTGATTTCAATAATGTATAAAAGCAATGGCAGTTTTACTTTTTTAAACTCGGTTGGAAAATCAGTAAATGATTTGTGTGCAGTATCCCAAGATTTACTATCAATCGTTGAAGTATTTGAAGTTGAGCCTAAAATATGGTCTGACCATATGCCTATTAAACTTAAGTTAAACATAATGGAAAAGGACAATAATGTAAATAAAATGAATTTGTTGCCAAAACTTAAATGGATTGAGTCTGAAAAGAAAATATATCAAAAAAGACTAAATAAAAACCTGACCTTACAAAGAAATAGTGGAAATCTTTCCAATCTAAACGATATGGTTAACGTTATTAAAAAGTCAGTGGTTAAGCCCGTACAAAAACACAACAGACCAATATTTAAAAACGTTTGGTTCAATAATGCATGTTTTAAGGCCAGAGAAAAATCTTTTGAAATGTTGAACATTTACAGAAACACATGTATGCAACAAGACAAAGTAAACTATTTAGAAGCTAAAAAGCAGTACGATATTGTCTGTAAAAATAGAAAAGAAGAATATAATCAAGAAATGGTGTCAAAAATAAACATGGTACATGATTCAAAAGACTGGTGGAAAGTTGCAAAGGAGATAAGAGGTCAATCGTTTCAGAAGGGTGTAGAAATATCAGCAGAAGATTTCAAAACGTATTTCCAAGAGCTATTAAATCCAATGCAATTTGCAAGTGATATTCAATTTGCTCCGATGTGGCATGATGATGATGATTTAGACAGACCCATAACAACAACAGAAATTCAAAGTATTCTAAAGAAAACAAAATCAAATAAAGCCCCTGGGTCAGATAGAGTCCCCTACGAATTTTTTAAGCATTCGTCTTTACAGTTTTTGACAGAATTAACAAAAATCTACAACATAATCTTTGAGTCAGGAAGAGTGGATGAAACATTTGTTCAAAGTATAATTTTCCCAATCTACAAGAAAGGAGATGCCAATATAGCTAGCAACTATAGAGGAATTTCATTTATGAATAGCGTGTCAAAAGTTTTAATGGGAATCTTAAATGAAAGACTTTCCTTGTGGGTTGAACAAAATAAAGTTTTGAACGAATATCAAGCAGGATTTAGGAGGAATTATTCGACGATAGACAATGTTTACAATTTGGCAGCAATAGTACACTTAAAAATAGAGGAAAATAAAAAAGTATATGCTTTCTTCGTCGACTTTAAATCAGCTTTTGATAAGGTCCCTAGAAAACGTTTGATATATAAACTTTATACGCTTGGAATTTCAACGAAGATGGTTAACATAATAGAAAATATTTACAGTCACACAAGGTCGGCCGTATGGACAGGAAGTGAATTATCCAGTAGTTTCGAAACGTACTCCGGCGTTAAGCAAGGGTGTTTATTATCCCCACTATTATTTACGCTATATCTAAATGATTTACACGAATATTTGGGAGGTGGTTTAAGAATAGGCGAAACAAATGTGCGATTGCTAATGTACGCGGATGATATTGTACTACTGGCTGATGATAAAAACGTTTTACAACGTATGATAAATAATCTGGAAAAGTATTGTAATGAATGGGATATGGAAGTCAATTTAGTCAAATCAGAAATTCTTGTATTTAGAAAAGGCGGAAGATTATCAAGAAATGAAAAGTGGAAATATAAAGGCCAAGAAGTAAAGATAGTAATCGAGTACACCTATTTAGGTGTTATATTGACGCCAACAATGTCATTTAAAAAACATATTGTTAAACGTAATAACGCTGCAAAATGCAGCATAAACTTTACATGGAAAGATTTTTTAAGCAAAAGCAATATAAAACTATCGGCTAAATGGAAACTTTTCCAAGCAGTATGCAGGTCAGTGCAGGTGTACGCAGCGCAGGTATGGGGTTTCGAGCTATTTGAAGAGGTAGACAAACTACAAAGATATTTTATAAAAAGAATTTTAAAAATACCAGATTTTACTCCCAATTATACACTAACCTTAGAAACAGGTGCAGAAGATAGCCATTTCTATAGCCTAAATTTACATATGGAATACATTTTTAAAACCATCTACAAATTCAACTCTGATAGACTCCCGTACAAGCTCTCCAGGCACGTTCTTTCAAAAAACATTTTCTGGGCAAAACAAATCAACCACTTGGGCAATGAATTCAACATTACGTTTGAAAACATGCCTGAGATGGAATGGTTGAGAAGGGGCTCTGACTTGTTAGCCAAATTAAAGCTCAAAAGCATGCAAGAAGCTGAGAGAAAAGCTTGCAATAGTGAAACTCGTTTCTACAAATTTTTAAACCATACAGTTCCCAATAACTACCCAGTCAGAAATTGCCAACCGTACCAAAAATTTTGTGTTGGTACAACATCGGGCTAGCCAAAAATACAACATTGTATAATGTAAAACAGTTTTACTAAAAATATTGTGTTGGCACAACTTTGTGTTTACATAAAACACTACACTATAGATTATAATTTAAAAGTTCAACATTTTTATTTTTTAAAAAAAAGTTTTTGATTTACATAGACCTCAACTCTTTAATCTAAGTGAACACTTAAGTAGTTGCCTTTTCAACCAATTTCTACAAAATGGTAACTAAAAAGCACTACATCGAGATTTTCAATACATCCCTAAGCAAAAGTTAAATCCAATGTCGTAAACTTGTAAAATCAATGTTAACCCAACGTTAAAACAAAAGTCGAGCGATCGTTGGCCACTGTTATCATTTCAACCTCGGAATGACGTCGTAGACTTAGAAACGGGTATGATTCGCCAACGTTGGTAGCGTCGCCGCCAACTTCATTCCAACGTTGGCCCGCTTGTATTTTTCTGCCTGGGTATATA
This sequence comes from Pegoplata infirma, assembly GCA_963921195.1. Taxonomy (NCBI): domain Eukaryota; kingdom Metazoa; phylum Arthropoda; class Insecta; order Diptera; family Anthomyiidae; genus Pegoplata; species Pegoplata infirma. The sequence goes on from OY992539.1 coordinate 32,731,265, forward strand.
CAAGATACTGAAAATATAAATAAAATATCGATAATTTTTAAAGCAAGATGTGATATCTTAGGTCTAAGAGCCAATAGTTTTGCAACAGATGTAAACAAAATTTGTACACTATGTAATACACGAGAGGATGAAACGTTGCACCATTTCATGGGAAAGTGTCCAGTATTGAAAGAATTCAGAATAAGACATTTAGGTAAACCCATTTTAAATCAAAATGAATTAGAAAACTTTTTAAATGGAGAAATAAATGATTCTTGGAATAGGATATATTATTTTATTTCTGAAGCTATGAAATATAGAAAAATATTAATGCTAGAATTTAATTAATGGTTATATTACTTATTATTAAACATTAATTGTACTCTATTTTTTAACTTTGATTTGGTAAACGACAGACGACATATAATGTCATTGTCATGATCTATCTTTATTTTTAAGATTTTTATGTAATGAATTTTTTGAAAATAAAGAAATTATTATTATTATTATTAAAAGCAAACAAATTAATGAAATAAAATTCAATAAGCTTTCGAAGTTCAAAATAGAAGGTTCTCTGTTCAGATAAATATCCGGACGAGCCCTTTTATTGAAAACAGAGAAAACATAGTTTATAACGTTTATTTAAAATCGTTTGTGTGTTATTTCTCATGAATATATACAATCTTCGGAATAAGATTGTTTCACTTTTTATAAAAAATACTACTTTTTATAAAAATATTACTACCCAGGCAGAAAAATACAAACGGGCCAACGTTGGAATGAAGTTGGCGGCGAGGGTACCAACGTTGGCGAATCATACCCATTTCTAAGTCCACGACATCATTCCGAAGTTGAAATGATAACAGTGGCCAACGATCGCTCGACTTTTGTTTTGACGTTGGGTTTGCATTGATTTTACAAATATACGACATTGGATTTAACTTTTGCTTAGGAATGCATTGAAAATCTCGATGTAGTGCTTTTGAGTTACCATTTTGTACAAATTGGTTGAAAAAAGCAACTACTTAAGTGTTCACTTAGACTAAAGAGTTGAGGTCTATGTATATCAAAAATTTTTAAAAAAAATAAAAATTTTGAACTTTTAAATTATAATCTACAGTGGAGTGTCTTATGTAAACACAAAGTTGGGCCAACACAATATTTTTAGTAAAACTGTTTTACATTATACAATGTTGTATTTTTCGTTAGCCCGATATTGTACCAACACAAAATTTTTGGTACGGTTGGCAATTTCTGACTGGGTACTTACTTGAAAAGTATTATTTGGATACTTATTATTAAAATCTTTTACTTTGTTTATTTTAATCAAAAAGTGTTATTTTAATACTTTTATTAAAAACAAAAAAAAAAAAAATTGATAAATGGACCCATAGCAGATCTGATAGGGAAGATAGAAACACGTATATAAAACGGTTTTGACTATATTTGAATATAGAATATGCAAAAAAGTACTATGTTGGCTCATTTTATAAAAAAGTACTATTTTGGTACTTTTTAATAAAAAAAATTAATTTAGTACTTTTTGCTTATTTTATTATAAGATTGCTGTTATTTTTAATAACTATATAAAAATCTGAAAATTAAGTGCCACCCTAACGTACATGTACAGTACACAATAGGATGGCTCGTTTTTAGGCTTTTCTCTCTGATCAAATTCTAATACCCACCAAAAGTATCGGTCCCCTAAGGGTAATTCAAATGCAAAATATCACTCCGATCGGAGTTTATCTTCTGTCTCCACTTTGAGCCTCAAAATTAGGGTTTTTGCAAAAAAGGACTTTTAAAAAAAAAAATAAGTTTTTTTATTAAAATAATGAAAAAAAAAAATTTTTGTATAATATTTGATCGTAAATACTTAAATATGAAATTTAAAGATGTTAAGGTATCATTAACCCGTTCAAACTTGATACCAAAAAAATGGCATGATTTTGGGGGCGTTCTCAAAACACCTTTTATCAAAATTTGAAAATTTTAATAAAAAAAATTTTAAACATACCATTTTTTCTTTCTGAATTCATTAAAAACACCATGGAGAAGAAAAATGTGAAATATGGCGGATATCCGTCGAACCACTTTTTGGGAATCGCGGGGGGAAGTTAGCGGATTTCAACGAAATGTTGGTTTTATCAATAATTTGGATTAATAAAATCTTATAAATTTCATTTTTGGGCAAATTAACTGTTTTTAGATAACTTTAAGTCTGTCATGAAATCTTACTGATCTAGGACGTCTTTAACCCACATTGCCTGGCGGTAAAAAATGACCCCCGCAGGAAATTTGAAGCTTAGAGCTTAAATTTTGTGCTATTAACAAGTATAAAACGGCTTTTGTGTTTTTTACCCCAACTAATATTTCGTATTAATATGTTATCTTTAAAAAAATCGTTTACCCTTCTTGGTAGGGGGTCAAAAATGACCCATTCAAAAAAAAGTATATATTTTTTATAGAAAATTAAGTTGTGACAGTCGATTAGATAACTTTAAATCAGCCCTGAAATTTCACCTGTTTAAGATATCTTTAACCCACATTGGCCAGGGGTCAAAAATGAACCCCGCAAAATTTTTCGGCATAGTGCTTGAATTTTTTGATATCAACAAAATTTATATTTTTTATTGAATGGACCATTTTTGACCCCCTACCAAGAAGGGTTAACGATTTTTTTAAAGATAATATATTAATACAAAATAATAGTTGGGGTAAAAAACACAAAAGCCGTTTTGTACTTGTTTATAGCACAAAATTTAAGCTCTAAACTTCAAATTTCCTGCGGGGGTCATTTTTGACCCACAGCCAATGTGGGTTAAAAACGTCCTAGATCGGTAAGATTTCATGACAGACTTAAAGTTATGCAGTAGAATCACACGACACCAAAAACCAGTTAATTTGCACAAAAATAAAATTTTTAAGATTTTATTAATCCAAATTATTGATAAAACCAACATTTCCTTGAAATCAGCTAACTTCCCCCCACGATTCCCAAAAAGTGGCTTGACGGATATCCGCCATATTTCACATTTTTCTTCTCTAAGGTGTTCTTAATGAATTCAGGAAGAAAAAAGATATATTTAAAATTTTTTTTAAAAAAATTTTCAAATTTTGAAAAAAGGTGTTTTGAGAACGCCCCCAAAAACCATACCATTTTTTTGGTATCAAGTTTGAACGGGTTAATGATACCGTAAAATCTTTAAATTTCATATTTAAGTACTTACGATCAAATATTATACAAAAATTTTTTTTAAATTATTTTAATAAAAAAACGTAATTTTTTTTTATTTTTTTAAAAAGTCCTTTTTTGCAAAAACCCCAATTTTGAGGCTCAAAGTGGAGATCACTCCGATCAGAGTAATATTTTGCACGTGAGTTACCCTTAGGGGACCGACACTTTTGGCGGGTATTAGAATTTGATCAGAGAGAAAAGTCCAAAAACGAGCCACCCTAGTACACAACCTCACAATTTAAATTAAATTAGAAACATTTTTGTTAAAATTATTTTCTAAGAATCTATAAAACATTTACGAAAAATATATTCTTAATAGTTTTATATATTTAATTTTAATTATGTATAAATACAAAGCGTAAAAATGATTAGCCTTCAGCTAACAAAAAAAAGTCAATGCTTCCATGAGCGGCAAATTTTTATATTTTCCTTAAAGAAAAAATTGTAAGAACCTAAAGTATTTTCTTTTGCAAATTTTTTTTTAGGCTGGTGTCTAATTTTAAAATAGTTGCAGGACGCCACCTCAGTTTGACCATATGAGCTAACGATTAATAAAAAAGAAAATAAGAATTACTGTTTTCATGTTCGTAAAGCCAAAAACTTTAGTAACTTGTGTTTGTAAATTGGATAACACCGTCCAAAAGCCAATATTAAACATGAACCGGATGATATACGTCTGAAAGAAGATATCAAATGGAGTAAAACTGCATTTACAGTTTTTTATTTCGTGATCCTGTTTCCTTTTAAAAGGACTTTAAAGTTTTAAAGGATACATTTTGTATAATATTTTTGAAATATTTGTATTTGTCCTAGGACAACACTGGTGACGGCAGATGAATACAATATTTTTTTAATATTTGTACTTGTCCTAGGATGCCACTATTGACAGAAAATGAAAGAGGAGGATCTCCCCTAATTTTTTCATTTTTATATTTTGACATATCAGGATAAAAGGATGGGAATAAAGTAATTTTAAAACTTTATCAAAATATTTTGCTAAAAATTTTGAATGATATTGAAGGACTCATTTTTAAATGGACGTAACTTTTTTCCGATATGTTAAAATAATAAAATAGGAAAATTTGGGAGAACTTCCTCTTTCATTTTCTGTCAATAATGACATCCTAAGACAATTACAAATGTTAAAAAAAAATTGTATAAAATTTAATCCTTTAAAATTTTTAAGTCCTTTTAAAATGAAACAGGATCACGAAATGAAAAACTGTATATATATCACAGACGGTCATTTTAGTCAGACATATTTTACAATTAATATTAATCATACGTCATGTAAAACTTAAATTTTCAAAACAAAATAAATTTTTAAAAAACAAAATTAAATCTTTTACCAAAATTCACAATTGACCACAAATTGTGTAGCCTATAAGAAAAAAATAAAACCATTAAATAAAGATGTTAATCTTGGCAAAATACAAAAAAACATATAAATAACAATTTTAATAGAAACACATAAAAATTATTATAATTATATTAAATTATTAATAATTTACCTCAAAATATATAAATGCATATAAATTTACATATTGATCAAAAATAAGACACATTGAAAAACAAGCAGATAAACAAGAAAAAAAAAAACATTTTATGTGGCTAAAAAAAAAAAAAAACTTTCAGTTGGTTAAAATAACAACTTGCCAACAATAAAACAGCAACAACAACAAATTAAATCAAAAATTGCCATAAAAACAACAGCGATCATATGAACAAAATAATAATAAAAATAATAATATGAATTAATAATAAAATAATATTTTTAAGCAATAATAACAAAAAAAATATGCAACAACGTGTGCAAAGTACTACAATAACTACAAGTAGAAAATATTGCTAAAAAAAACTTAACAGTGATGAGGAAAATTTAACGTACACTTAAGGAAACTGATACTATAATATGGATCAGGATTTGAGTCCAGATTTACGAAATTCTCCCCCAAGAATTCTTTATTTATTTAAATGTGTTTTTTTTTCTATACAGAAAAAGTTTTAGAATCTGTGAAAGCTTATAGAAAAAGTCTTAGATTCGGAGACATTTTTGCTATATAGAAAAATTCTCAGATTCAAAGACATTTTTTCTATATAGAAAATTTTTTCTTTATAGAAAAAGTCTCAGATTCTGAGACATTTTTTATATATAGAAAAAGTATTAGATTCTGAGAAATTTTTTCTATATAGAAAACGTCTCAGAATCTCTCTCAGAAAAAGTCTCAGAATCTGTCTTAGATTCTGAGACATTTTTTCTATATAGAAAAAGTCTCAGATTCTGAGACATGTTTTCTATATAGAAAAAGTCTCAGATGCTGAGACATTTTTTCTATATACAAAAAGTCTCAGATTCTGAGACATTTTTTCTATATAGAAAAAGTCTCAGATTCTGAGACATTTTTCTATATAGAAAAAGTCTCAGATCCTGAAACATTTTTTCTATATAGAAAAAGTCTCAGATTCTGAGACATTTTTTCTATATAGAAAAAGTCTCAGATTCTGAGACATTTTTCTATATAGAAAAAGTCTCATTTTTTCTATATAGAAAAAGTCTCAGATTCTGAGACATTTTTTCTATATAGAAAAAGTCTCAGATTCTGAGACATTTTTTCTATATAGAAAAAGTCTCAGATTCTGAGCCATTTTTTCTATATAGAAAAAGTCTCAGATTCTGAGACATTTTTTCTATATAGAAAAAGTCTCAGATTCTGAGACATTTTTTCTATATAGAAAAAGTCTCAGATTCTGAGACATTTTTTCTATATAGAAAAAGTCTCAGATTCTGAGACATTTTTTCTATATAGAAAAAGTCTCAGATTCTGAGACATTTTTTCTATATAGAAAAAGTCTCAGATTCTGAGACATTTTTTCTATATAGAAAAAGTCTCAGATTCTGAGACAGTTTTTCTATATAGAAAAAGTCTCAGATTTTAAAACATTTTTTCTATATAGAAAAAGTCTCAGATTCTGAGATATTTTTCTATATAAAAAAGTCTCAGATTCTGACACATTTTTTCTATATAGAAAAAGTCTCAGATTCTGAGACATTTTTTCTATACAGAAAAAGTCTCAGATTCTGAGATATTTTTTCTCTATAGAAAAAGTTTCAGATTCTGAGACATTTTTTCTATATAGATAAAGTCTCAGATTCTGAGACATTTTTTCTATATAGAAAAAGTCTCAGATTCTGAGACATTTTTTCTATATAGAAAAAGTCTCAGATTCTGAGACATTTTTTCTATATAGAAAAAGTCTCAGATTCTGAGACATTTTTTCTATATAGAAAAAGTCTCAGATTCTGAGACATTTTTTCTATATAGAAAAAGTCTCAGATTCTGAGACATTTTTTCTATATAGAAAAAGTCTCAGATTCTGAGACATTTTTTCTATATAGAAAAAGTCTCAGATTCTGAGACATTTTTTCTATATAGAAAAAGTCTCAGATTCTTGACATTTTATCTATATAGAAAAAGTCTCAGATTCTGAGACATTTTTTCTATATAGAAAAAGTCTCAGACTCTGAGACATTTTTTCTATATAGAAAAAGTCTCAGACTCTGAGACATTTTTTCTATATAGAAAAAGTCTCAGACTCTGAGACATTTTTTCTATATAGAAAAAGTCTCAGACTCTGAGACATTTTTTCTATATAGAAAAAGTCTCAGACTCTGAGACATTTTTTCTATATAGAAAAAGTCTTAGATTCTGAGACATTTTTTCTATATAGAAAAAGTCTCACATTCTGAGACATTGAGAAAAACTGTCTCAGAATGTCAGATTCTGAGAATTTTTTTTATATAGAAAAAGTTTCAGATACATAGAAATTTTTTCTATATAGAAAAAATCTGAGACTTTTTCTATATAGAAAAAATTTCTCAGTATCTGAGACTTTTTCGATTTAAAAAAAAATGTCTCAGAATCTGAGATTTTCTATAAAGAAAAATTTTCTCAGAATCTAAGACTTTTTCTATACACAAAAAAAAATGTCTAAGAATCTGAGACTTTTTCTATATAGAAAAAATGTCTCAGAATCTGAGACTTTTTCTATATAGAAAAAATGTCTCAAAATTTAAGTATTTTTCTGTATAGAAAAATGTTTCAGAATCAGAGACTTTTTCTATATAGAAAAAATGTCTCAGAATCTGAGACTTTTTCTATATAGAAAAAATGTCTCAGAATCTGAGACTGTTTCTATATAGAAAAAATGTCTCAGAATCTGAGACTTTTCTATATAGAAAAAATGTCTCAGAATCTGAGACTTTTTCTATATAGAAAAAATGTCTCAGAATCTGAGACTGTTTCTATATAGAAAAAATGTCTCAGAATCTGAGACTTTTCTATATAGAAAAAATGTCTCAGAACCTGAGACTTTTTCTATATAGAAAAAATGTCTCAGAATCTGAGACTTTTTCTATATAGAAAAAGTCTCCGGTTCTGAGACATTTTTTCTATATAGAAAAGTCTCAGATTCTGAGACATTTTTTCTATATAGAAACAGTCTCAGATTCTGAGACATTTTTTCTATATAGAAAAAGTCTCAGATTCTGAGACATTTTTTCTATATAGAAAAGTCTCAGATTCTGAGACATTTTTTCTATATAGAAACAGTCTCAGATTCTGAGACATTTTTTCTATATAGAAAAAGTCTCAGATTCTGAGACATTTTTTCTATATAGAAAAAGTCTCAGATTCTGAAACATTTTTCTATACAGAAAAATACTTAAATTTTGAGACATTTTTTCTATATAGAAAAAGTCTCAGATTCTGAGACATTTTTTCTATATATTAGAAATATTAGAAAAAATTTCTCAGTATCTGAGACTTTTTCGATTTAAAAAAAAATGTCTCAGAATCTGAGATTTTCTATAAAGAAAAATTTTCTCAGAATCTAAGACTTTTTCTATACACAAAAAAAAATGTCTAAGAATCTGAGACCTTTTCTATATAGAAAAAATGTCTCAGAATCTGAGACTTTTTCTATATAGAAAAAATGTCTCAAAATTTAAGTATTTTTCTGTATAGAAAAATGTTTCAGAATCTGAGACTTTTTCTATATAGAAAAAATGTCTCAGAATCTGAGACTTTTTCTATATAGAAAAAATGTCTCAGAATCTGAGACTGTTTCTATATAGAAAAAATGTCTCAGAATCTGAGACTTTTCTATATAGAAAAAATGTCTCAGAATCTGAGACTTTTTCTATATAGAAAAAATGTCTCAGAATCTGAGACTGTTTCTATATAGAAAAAATGTCTCAGAATCTGAGACTTTTCTATATAGAAAAAATGTCTCAGAACCTGAGACTTTTTCTATATAGAAAAAATGTCTCAGAATCTGAGACTTTTTCTATATAGGAAAAATGTCTCAGAATCTGAGACTTATTCTATATAGAAAAAATGTCTCAGAATCTGAGACTTTTTCTATATAGAAAAAATGTCTCAGAATCTGAGACTTTTTCTATATAGAAAAAATGTCTCAGAATCTGATACTTTTTCTATATACAAAAAAAAGAAAAAGTCTCAGATTCTGAGACATTTTTTCTACATAGAAAAAGTCTCAGATTCTGAGACATTTTTTCTATATAGAAAAAGTCTTAGATTCTGAGACTTTTTCTATATAGAAAAAATGTCTCAGAATCTGAGACTTTTTCTATGTAGAAAAAATGTGTCAGAATCTGAGACTTTTTCTATATAGAAAAAATGTCTCAGAATCTGAGACTTTTTCTATATAGAAAAAATGTCTCAGAATCTGAGACTTTTTCTATATAGAAAAAATGTCTCAGAATCTGAGACTTTTTCTATATAGAAAAAATGTCTCAGAATCTGAGACTTTTTCTATATAGAAAAAATGTCTCAGAATCTGAGACTTTTTCTATATAGAAAAAATGTCTCAGAATCTGAGACTTTTTCTATATAGGAAAAATGTCTCAGAATCTGAGACTTATTCTATATAGAAAAAATGTCTCAGAATCTGAGACTTTTTCTATATAGAAAAAATGTCTCAGAATCTGAGACTTTTTCTATATAGAAAAAATGTCTCAGAATCTGAGACTTTTTCTATATAGAAAAAATGTCTCAGAATCTGAGACTTTTTCTATATAGAAAAAATGTCTCAGAATCTGAGACTTTTTCTATATAGAAAAAATGTCTCAGAATCTAAGACTTTTTCTATATAGAAAAAATGTCTCAGAATCTGAGACTTTTTCTATGTAGAAAAAATGTCTCAGAATCTGAGACTTTTTCTATATAGAAAAAATGTCTCAGAATCTGAGACTTTTTCTATATAGAAAAAATGTCTCAGAATCTGAGACTTTTTCTATATAGAAAAAATGTCTCAGAATCTGAGACTTTTTCTATATAGAAAAAATGTCTCAGAATCTGAGACTTTTTCTATATAGAAAAAATGTCTCAGAATCTGATACTTTTTCTATATACAAAAAATGGTTCAGAATTTTATGCTTTTTCTACATTGAAAAAATGTCTCAGTATCTGAGACTTTTTCTATATAGAATAAATGTCTTAGAATCTGAGATTTTTTCTATATAGAAAATATGTCTCAGAATCTGATACTTTTTCTATATAGAAAATATGTCTCAGAATCTGAGACTTTTTCTATATAGAAAAAATGTCTCAGAATCTGAGACTTTTTCTATATAGAAAAAATGTCACAGAATCTGAGATTTTTTCTATATAGAAAAAATATCTCAGAAAGTAAGACTTTTTCTATATAGAAAATATGTATCAGAATTGGATAGTTTTTCTATATAGAAAAAATGTCTCAGAATCTGAGAGTTTTTTCTATACAGAAAAAATGTCTCAGAATCTGAGAGTTTTTCTATATAAAAAAAAAATGTCTTTGAATCTGAGAGTTTTTCTATATAGAAAAACTGTCTCAGAATCTGAAACTTTTTCTGTATAGAAAAACTGTTTCAGAATCTGAGACTTTTTCTGGATAGAAAAACTGTCTCAGAATCGGAGACTTTTTCTATATATAGAAAAACTCTCTCAGAATCTGAGACTTTTTCTAAAAGTGTCTAAGAATCTATAGGAAAAATTTCTATCAATTTTCTGTGAGAAGTGCACGTTCAATTTTCCTATTGACTGTTATTGTAAACATATAGATATAATTTGCCAAAGGCTGCTGTTGGTAAAATGTGTTAAATATTATTTTAAAATCGTTGATATTTTTTTTTTGGTTTTATTTAATTTGGTTTGGGTGATGTCGTTTTTGTTGTTGGTGTCGCTGTTATTATTATTATTTGCTGCTGCTGCCGTATGATGGTGGTTTTTATTTAGTACTACTTTATGTATATTTTTTTTGCCGCCCGGTTCTTGAGTTATTCCCGGTATTCCCGGGAATACCGGTATTCCCGGTTCCGGTTCTGACGGTATTCCCGGGTATGTATATTTTGTAAAATTGTGTAGAACTAAAATTTTTTCTTTGCTTTTACCAAAAAAATACAAAACATGTTGAAAACACCATTTCCTAATTTTTTTATGAACTTAAGAAAAATATAGTTACATGATTTTTTAATAATTTTACAAACACAACTGAATATTTCTGAAATATTGATTAAATGGTGTATTTTAAATATTTTATGGTATAGTATTTTTTTATTTTTTGAGAACCGGTACCAACATCAGAACCGGGAATACCGGTATTCCCGGGAATATATCTAGAACCGGGAAACCGGTACCAGAACCGGGAATACCGGTATTCCCGGGAATACCGAGAACCGGGAAATGGGGGGCACTAGTATCGAAAAACAAAAAAAAAATAAAAAATAAAATTATTACAGCAGAGCTGCGAAGTGGTGACGACGTTGGCGATGGCGGTAACGGTGGCAAGTGCCAAAACAATTTGGCGCATTTTATAAAATAAAAATGAAATTTATCATTTTTAATCATGATTTCAATTAGATCTTTAAGGTATGCCACATGCATATAAACAACATATAAAACTCATATTTATACGAATTGGTTGGTTTATACTACATAAATATAATGGTCTGGTATATGTGAACAAATTTTATGCGACTCGTATAAATTTTAAAAATACTTATAAACATTTCAATCAGTTGCAAATATATAATTGTTGTAGAGAGGGGGTGGGGAGGTGTTGCTGACGATTTATAATGTAATATGCAACATACTTTTTGTTGTTGCAAATAATTTAAAAAAATAAAATACAAATCATTGGTGTTATTACATGGTGTGATGTAATGCAATATACTGGCTATACATTTAATATTAACTGCATATAAACATACATACATATAATTTTATGTATTTTATTTATAAATTTATTATGTTGAAATATTTAAATATTTTTTTTTATCAAATTTAAATAAATTACTAAATAATGGGAGAAATATATGTAACAGAAAATTATAATAATTACACAGTGCAACAGAAAAAATCGTAATGGGATGAGACTAAACCCAAAGAAAAGTTGTCATTTTTCATAAAAAAACCTCTTAAGAGTATTTAAATTTAGTGCTAGACCGTTTTTACACGCATTTGAAGTTGGTAATCTATTATTATTACTAGAATTACTTAAAAACTGCATAAGAGGCGTATACTTAATTTTATAATTAACTTAAAATAACAATCATACGCAACGGTGCACAGTTGGGTGGAGCAAATTAAGTCTCTTTTTTTACTTCGAAAACGTCGGGTTTGGGAAAGTTGCCTTTAGGGGTCGACATTAACACACAAAAATATTGAACCTTTAGGACAATGGTTATGAGTTCCTTTTTTGACTTGGTAAACGGAAAGTTCCGAAAAAAGTGAAAAAAAAATTTTTTTTTGCTTAAAATATTAGTTTATTACATTTATGATAAAAAAATTTTTTGTCTGTAAAAATTAAAAAAAAATCTCAAAAATAAGTGATTATTTTTAAATAAATTTCAAATAGCATTAAAGGTAAATTTTAATAATAGGATAATTAAAAATATATGTACATCTTCTAATTAAAAATATACATCTAAGAATCCCGACTTCTACAGTCTTCCCCTGGAGCCTTTGTAGTATTTAATTGTGCCCGTTTGAGTTTTTCATAAAAACAGTTTAGAATAATTTAAACAACAAAGTTAAAATAAAAACAAGTAGAAAAGTTAAATTCGCCTTGGCCGAATCTACGAATACCCTCCACAAAGCCCTTTTAAAATGATAGTAAATTTTCTAACGTGAAAAAAATAACATTTTTGATAAGAAATATTTTATTTTGTGTAAATTTTTTTTAAGTAATTTTTGAAAAAAAAAATTATTTACTAACTTTTTCTTTGAGTGTAGATTTTTTTTTAGTGTAAAATTTTTTTCGAGTGTATTATGTTTTTTTTTTAGTGTAAAAATATTTTTGAGTGACAAAAATACGTTGTAAAATATTTTTGTGTCTTACCAATGTTTTTAAACATGTTTAACGGGTTTTCAACACGTGAATTTAAGGTGAAGCTAATCTGAAATTCACGGTTTTGCTAATAACTTTTGAACCACTGGACCGATTTGGATGGATTGCAATGCCAACCTGACCAGGTAAATGCCCAATATATATGCCAAACGTCAGGAGCCTCAGTAAAGTCGTTCAAAAGTTAGGGTGTTTTCAACAGAAAGACATACGAACAGACGGACGGGCATCGCTAGATCGTCTTAAAATCGATCGGGAATCATGAATATATGTATATAATTTATGGGATCCTAGACCAATATTTTGAGGTGTTACAAACGGAATGACAAACTTGTATATACCCTCTATCACTAGAGTGAAGGGTATAATAACCGTTATCACGTTCGTTGCGGAGTAAAATTTCCTTGACAATTTTCGAAGCCTTGTAACTGTGAGCAATTTATGAATAAGCCATTAATCCAGATCGTTCCCTGCTCCATTCCATTTCGTTCCCTGTTCTATTCCATTTCGTTCCTGTTCCATCCCAATTTGTTATATATAATTTTCAATCCTTTATGTATAATGTAGTAAAATAATTTTGAAATTTTTATCTTATTTATAAAAGTAAACCCTTTTACCCTTAAATTTAAAATTTCAAAATATGTCTTTCTCTTGTCTGCTATTTATGCTGGAGGATCTTACATGCCAAATATAAGGATTATCGGGATTTTATAAAAACAACAATTTCCCCCTTTTCCGTTTTTTTCCAACAACATTTTTTTTTTGCTGGAAGATCCGAAATTCTAAATATGAAGTTTCTGTACCATTATTTTAAGAAACTTAGAAAGTACCATTTTTACACTATTAACGCCTTTTACGGAATTTCTAAAAAGTACTTTTTCCAAAACTATTTTTTTTTTTGTACACACAAAAAAAAAACTTTGACAAATTACTAGGAAAAGTCTCGTAATCCCATTTTACCAATATTTGACAGTTTTCCTTGTTTTTTAACCAGGGTTGGCAACCGATACCCACCTAGAATAACGGTATTTGGCTATTGTACCGCAACCAATAAAGATATGGACATTTTCAAAAGCGATTATGAAAGCTGATGAAATTTCTAGTATTTTAAATGTGTCACTTCGTGTTTCTACCGGTTCGTTTTAGTTATATAGGCCAATACCGTTATAATACCGTTTCAAACGGTATTATAAAGGTATTAACCTATATTTCGAAAACGAACCGGTATAAACACGAGGTGACACATTCAAAATACTAGATATTTCATAAGCTTTCATAATAGTTTTTGAAAATGTCCATATCTTTATTGGTTGCGGTACAATAGCCAAATACCTTTATTTTAGGTGTGTATCGGTTGCCAACCCTGTTTTTAACAAAACGAAATTTACATATTTTTTTTTTTTTTTGTAATTATACAATTTTTTTTTGTAATTTAACAAATTTTTAAGATAATTTTACAAAAAAAAATCTAGTAAGTTCACGGGAATTCCTTGTAATTTTAATTGCACCAAAAAACTGTAAATTTACAATTTTATTGGTAAAAAGCTTGTAAAATTACAAAATTATTGGTAAAAAGCTTGTAAAATTACTAGGAATTCTCGTAAAACAGGAGGTAGCAAAAAACAGTACCGGTTTAACCATTAGGGCACACTGGGCACGTGCCCAGGGCCCCCGACCCTACGGGGGCCCCGAAAGGCCAAAAACGTATGAGAATTTTTCTATGACAGAAGTTCTTAAACTCATTTTACTGCATAAATGGTCTCAGGTTCTGAGACATTTGTCGTATAGAAAAAGTCTTAGGTTCTGAGACATTTGTCGTATAGAAAAAGTCTCAGGTTCTGAGACATTTGTCGTATAGAAAAAGTCTCAGGTTTTGAGATATTTTTCGTATAGAGGAGGTCTCAGATTTAGATATTTTTCTTATAAAAAAAAAATCTAATTTTAGAATCTAAGAACCTTTTCTCATAGAAAAATTCCATTTTCCTATAGAAAAAGTCTCAGATTCTAAGACATTTTTCCTTTATAAAAAGTCTCAGATTCAGAGACCATTTCTCTTTAATAGAGTCTTTGAGTCTGAGATATTTTTCCTAAAGAAAAAGTCTCTGAGTTTGAAACCTTTTTACTATAGAAAAGTCTCAGATTCTGAGACCTTTTTCATATAGAAAGAGTATTTGATTCTGCTGCCTATTTCCTATAGAAAGAGTCTTAGATTATGAGATCATTTTAATTTTTCGTAGGTCCTAATTCTTAAAACAAAAATAGAACAATCTTTTTTTCTTGTGTTGCAACTTTTAACTTTCCAGGGGGCCCCCAAATGCTTGTGTTCCCAGGGCCCCCGCCATACCTTAAGACGGCCCTGGCAAAAAATCTTGTAAAATTTCGAAACCTCTTTATAAATTTGATCGTGTCAAAAAATTTGTAAATTTACAATTTTATTGGTAAAAACCTTATAAAATTACAAAATAATTGGTAAAAAGCTTGTTAAATTACTAGGAATTTTTGTCAAATAGGAGGTAACAACCAAAAAAAAGTTACAAGTTTTTCTTGTAATTTTACAAGGTCTTTTTTTAGTGTATGATCCTAGATTCCAAATATCTAATTTCTATGACCAGTAATTCAAGTTATTTGAAAAGTACGAAACGGAATTTCCAAAAAGTACTTTTCCTGATTGATCTTGCATTTAAAATTTCAAGTGCCAAAAATCACTTTTCACTGATGGGTCCTACATTCAAAATTTCAAGTGCCAAATCATTATTTTCGAAAATATAATAAGTACCAACAGTACACTTTCACCTTTAGAAAGCGATTTTCCAAAAAAAAAAAAAATACTTAACGCGGAATGCTTTTTTCACCGAAGGATCCTACATTCCAAATTTCAAACTTCTAGGACCATTATTTCAGGAACTATAAAAAGAGGCAAAAAACACTTTATTACCCCCTTGGAAACGAAATTCCCAAAAAGAACTTTTTCCAGAATGTTTTTTTCACCGAGGAATCCTACGTTTAGAATCGGATTTTTCAAAAGTACTTTTTTCAAAATGTTTTTCACCGAAGGTTCCTACATTCCAAATATCAAGTTTCTAGAACCAAAATTTGAAGAAATGTAAAAAGTACCAAAAGTACACTTTTCTACCCCTTTAAACATCTCTTAGAAACGGAATTTCCAAAAAGTATTTTTCAGTAAGTTTTTTCACCGAAGAATCTTAATTTCCAAATTTCAAGTTTCTACGACCATTTTTTCATTATAAAATGTACCAAAAGTTAACTGTTTTGCACCCCTTAGAAGCGGGATTTTAAAAATGTACTTTTTTAAGTACAAATTTGAAGTTTCTTTGGCCATTATTTCAGGAAATAAAAAAAGTACCGAAAGTACACTTTTTACCACTTTTTCGAAACGGAATTTCAAAAAAAATATTCATTCCAAATATTAAGTGTCTAGGATCATTATTTCGGAATATATTAAAAAGCACCAAAAGTACACTTTTTACCACTACATTAAACTTTTACAGAACGTATAAAAAGTACCAAAAGTATACTTTTTAACCCTTTTTGCCCCAATGTATTTAACATTGGCAAAAATCGAGTGTATGTACCACTTTTTCCGAGAGGTTAACCGACATTCCAAATTTCAAGTCTCAAACTTCAAAGGTTTGGGCTTGGTTATGATGAATCAATCAGTCAGTCAGTCACGCCACGTTACTCCTTTAAATATATATATGGGGTTTTCATTTCAAGTGACACAACTTTTCAAACCGATGTCTCCCGATCGGGATGAAATGCACTAAGGTTAGTCCTATTGGAAGAAGTTTAGACACAAACTTTCAACAAGATCTGTAAAGGACTGTCTGAGTTCGAGGGATTCGAATTTTGACATTTTGGTCACACACTGAAAGAATTTTGTTCATTACGGCTATGAAAACGTACATTGATTCTATGAAAAAAATCATTAGAAGTCAGCCAATGATGCCCTTCATACAATCTATGAATCAAATTCATAGAAACCAGATACCTATGAAAAAGTTCATAGGCTATGAAAAAAAAAATTTTATTGTTCAATTCTATTTTTATTTATTTTATTATTTCATTTTTATTTACTTTATTATTTTATTTTTATTTATTTACAATATTCTATTTTTAAAAATTTATTTATTTTTACTTATCCCCACCGAGATTCGAACACAAAACCAGTTGTTCGTGAAGCTTAGTCTCTAACCACTGAGCTAAAGTAAATAAACAAGTTATAACACTTAAAATCCATTTTCTGCTTTGACATATTGAGTTTGTTTCTATGCTCTGCAACAATGCTCTGCAAAAATCTGTGTGTGTGTTTGTAGAAAACAAAATGTTTGTAACGAACATTACAAAACTAAGTGTTAGTTGGCGAGGTTTTCCTCCTTTGGTGGCGCTGATAGCTAAAGCGTCGATTATAAATTTCCCAGCCGGTAGGTTTTGGGTTCGAACCCCGCCAGGGCAGCATTTTTTTTTTTTTAAGTTTTTTATGTTTTTTTTTAAATTTTTTATATTTTTTTAATATATTTATTCAAATTATTTAATTATTGTAACATTATTTTAATTATTGAAAAATTATTGATGACATTTTTTCTATGAATTTTTTCTATGAATCTTACAAAATCTATGAATAAAATTCTATGAAATATTTTACAATACTAATGAATATTCATTCAGCCAATGAATTGTTTCATAGATTCTATGAATTTGGTTTTATGAAAAATGTTCATAGATATTATGAACAATAATTCTTTCAGTGCACACGTGTTTTTTCGCATTCATGTAACTTATTACCCATGAGAGGACTTTTATCCATCAGAAATCTTTTTTCTGAAATTTCTTAATTTTCCTCAAATTCTCAGTTGGAGTTTCTGTCCTAGTTTTGTAAATATTTAAGATTTTTTGATTTCTTTTAATTTCTTCAATTATTTAAAATTTTTTTGATTCTGAAATTTTAAAAATTTTTTAGAATTTTATTTATAATCTGTTCTTAATAACTCCTTCCAGTAATGTCTGAATTTTTCTAAATGTTTTTTAACCACAGTATGGGGGTATTCTCACTTTGTTATTCCGTGTGTAACACATCGAAATATCGGTCGGGGACCCTAAAAAGTATATATAATATTGATCCATGATAGAATCTAAGATATTCTAGCGATGTCCGTCCGTCTGTAGAAATAACGATGCAGTCCAAATCAAAAGAGCTAGACCTCTAAGATTGGGCAACAATATTTTTTATGTTACTGGTAAGGTTAAGTTCGAAGATGTGCAAAATCGGACCAGGGGGAAAAAGTTCCCCCTTGAAGAACTAAAACGACCCCTGAAAAATACGATATTTTTTGAGTTTTTTTTAATTTTTGCTCAACAAATGTAACATTTGTATGCCATATTATGTTCATAGACCTGCGCTTGGACCAAATGTGTTAGAAAATTCGATTTTTTTTCAGGCCGCCCCCCTTTGGGGGCGTGGTTATAAAAATTTATTAAAAATAACGATAAAAATTTATTATTTAAGCGTAAATATCATAAACAAATAATTTGTAAACATATATAGCGGGGGAACAGGTGTCCCCCACCAACTTCGATAACCCCCCCCCCCCTCTCTCCACCACAAAAAAAAGGCGCCCCTGCTAATTTTTTTTTTTTTTTTTCAATTTAAACGTGTTGAAAGGTATAAAAGATTCGGCACAGCCGAATTTAACACACTAACTTGTTTTAATTATTTTAATTTTTCTATTTTATTTATAGATATTTTTTCCAGTTATTTTTTTAATTTTTCTAATTTCCGGAATTTTTCTAAATGTTTTATATTTTTCCTAGATTCAAAATTTCAAGTTTTTAAAACCATTATTTTAGGAAATCGAAAAAGTACCAAAGTACAGTTTTTTACCCCACTTTGCCCTGTTAGAATCAGAAATTCCAAGTAATGCTTATTCAAATTATGTTTTTATAACCATTGTTTCAGGATATGGAAAAAGTGTCAGAGTACACTTTTATTCACTTACAATTAGTGTAGCACGTTTCTAAAAAAGTACATTTTCCAAATTTTTTTGCTGGCTGATTCAAAATTCCGCAATTCAAGTTTCTTGTTACCAAATTTAAGTCTGAATTTTCAAAAGGTATTTTTCTTAGACGAAAGTTTATTTCAGGAGAAAGAATAAAGTGCCAAAGTATCAACACATCATTTCTGAAAAGTACTTTTTTTACAACGTATTTTTTCCGGTGGAATTTATATTTATTTCATGTTTTCCAGGACCATTATTTCAGGATATATAAAAAGTACTAAAAGTACACTTTTTACACCCTCAAAATCGAAGTATGAAAAAAACCCAGCCTTAGCGATTCTTTTTTCCGCACACAGGAAACAAATTTGCTAATTTCTAAAAGAAATTCAATTGATGCAACAAAAATTGAAATGTTACATTTGCATAAAGGTTGTCACAATTAAATTTCGGTAGTCACAACTGATTACCATTGATATAACTGACATTTAGTTAAAACTACCACAAAATTAGTAGTAGCAAATGAATTTTGATTTGATGCAACTGAAAAATTTAGTTGAAAATTTACTATTCTGTGTGCGGAAGGTAAACCTCAATGTTGTATTAAACAAATTAAATAATTTTTAAATCAACTATCTATATTCGTATAATATCTCTTTAAATTTTTGTTTGAAAATGTCAACTTCAACAATATCATTTATAGCGTATAAAATAAAAAACTAAATTGCAGACTATTTAAAAATAAATAATTCTTCATGTAGTATATTATCTTTGCGCACATATAGCACATTTTTATTTTATATCATGCCATATACAACAACAAAACATACCTATAATTCATTAGTTGTAATTAAAAATTTGCTAAAAATAAATAATTTCATTTAAAACAGCACTAAAAAAGCAGCAACAACAACAACAAAATGTCTAGCACTATCAACACAATAATAAAAATACCACACCCTCAGTTTAATAATGACACAAAGTACAAAATATAAAAAAAAATAATACACCGAGAAATCAGACGAAAAATTAAAAAGAAAAAATGTTATATGAAGATATTACAGGGTGATGCAAAAAAAGGTAAATGACTTTACTCAAAATTACTAAAATCGGTGGAAAATAAAATCTGCAAGTCCCATTGAACGAAGAAATACTATTTTGGTACTTTTTATTATTAAAAAGTACTATTTTGGTACTATTTTTCATAATAGTATAAATTAACAATTATGGTACATTAGACTAGCATTTTTCTTAGACTTCTGATTTTTCCAAATGTCTTGGCAAAATTTTACTCTACTAGACCTAAAAATTATGTGGCTAAATGGATAAAATTAAACCGTGGCACTTGTCGATCAAAATTTAAGATTTTAAAAAATTAAAAAAAAAGTGTTTTGTGTTACATTATATTTATTAATTTAGATGATTTGCTATAAACATGAATATCAAAAAATTTTAAAATCAGTCTAACGGTTTTCGAGTCATCTCTACTTGAAATTTGAAAAAATATGCCGTTATTTTTCTATGGTGAAGAAATTTAAAAAAAAAAATCCTAGAGCTTGAGACAAACTTTCATTTAAAATTAATTTGAGCCAAATGCGATCATTTTATCCCCTGGCGCTCTTTGAGCAACATTTTGGTTTTTTAAAAAAATGTTCACCAAAAACTCTAAAATTTGATCAAAGGGTGGGTTAAAATGGTCTGATTTGGCTGAAGTTAAAATTTCTTGAACTTAAAACCGCCATTTGTCGAAATTTTTTTGGCAAATTTCAAATGGCGATATCTCGAAAATCTGATAAGCCTCATTCAACAAATTATGTCATTAACTGTTTGTAGTTTATTTAAAAAGTTTTTCGTTTAGTCGTTTTTAAAAGAAAAAACATTTGTTTGATGTTCAGTTTTTATTAATGACTACTTCTGTCCTTTGTTTCAAAAATAACACACTAAAATATAAAGACTTTCATTAACATTTAATTTTTAAAGTCATTTATTTTTCTTCTGTAAGAAAAAACTACTGATTATTCTTTTAATTTTTAATGATTTGTGTAAGTAATTTTTTTTTTAATTGTTGGTATTTTTTAATGAGATATCATTAGTTTTAACCTACACAAGTAGGTTATTTTTTTGTAGAAAAAAAAATTCAACAAATTATTTATAGAAATATAAAAACATGTTTGTATCAATTGACTTTGGCGCGATGGGTAGAGTGTCTGGCCAGAATGTAGTTGATTGCGGGATCGATTCCCCAAAATTTTATTAAAATTTTTTAAAAAAATACTTCAATAGAAAATTGTAAAAATTAATGATTTCGTAGGTTATTTTTTTGGAATTTGTTGGTAAAAATAACAGAACTATCATAAATTTTTAATGTTTTCGTAGGTTATTTTTTTCGAATTTGTTGGTAAAAAAGAATGAAGAAACCGTAATTTTTTAATGTTTAATGTTATTTATTTTAGAAAATTTTGTCAACAGTAAAAAATAAATGTTGATGTTTGTTAAAACAAATTAATAATTACTGGAATGGTTTTCAATTGTTTATTCACTAGTTTTAAATGGGTTTTCCATTTGTTTTTGCCTACAAAATATTTTGAGTGCTCAAATTTGTAACAAATAAGTTTTAGGCCTGATAGAATAAACAATATTCGGAAATTCAAAATCGGAAGAAAATCCTTTTTTTATTAACAAAAAAATGCAGCTTGAAAAAAACCATATGAAAATCAATATGAAAATTTGTTTGGTATTTTAAAGTGCAATTTTTGTACTTTTTATTAAAAAGTGCTAATTTCGAACTTTTTATAAAAACATAATTTTTTGTACTTTTAAAAACAGTACTATTTTTTTACTCTCTTACTGTTTCCAAAAAAGGTTCTTACCATTTTGGTACTTTTTATAAGAAGTGCCTTTAGTGAATTTTAGTACTTTTTATATAAACAAGCTATTTTGGTACTTTTTATAAAAACGTTCTAAGTTGGTATTTAAAAAAAAAGTGCAATTTTGGTACTCTTAGTACTTTTTTTAAAAAAAACATAAATGTTGGTACCTTTTTTATCAAAAACAAAATTGGCCTCAAATTTGTACCACATAAGTTTTTGGCCTAGGAGAATAAAAATTCAAAATCGGAAGAAAAACTTTTGAAAAAATTCCAGTCAAATGGCGCATATTAGGAAACTATATAAAAATTGAGACGATAAACTTTTTTTGTACTTTTTATTACTATATCATTTTATAAAAAAGAAATATTTTATTTATTTTTATATAAAAAGGTGCAATTTTAGTACTTTTTATTAACAGGTTATATTTTGATACTTTTTATAAAATAAGTATTTTTTTTGGTACTTTTTATGAAAAAGGATGTACTATTTATTACTTTTTACAAAGAAGGTTTTTCGAACCATTTTGTAGCTTTTTACAAAAAGTGCTATTTTAGTACCTTTTATAAAAAAGTTCTCTTTTGGCATAAAATATGCCAAAAAATTTTTGTATTTTTTATAAAAACATTCAATTTTGGTACTCTTTATACTTTTACTAAAGAAATAAAAATGTTAGTACTTTTTTCTATCAAAAAGCAGCAATAGGTACTTTATATAAAAAGCATTATGTATAACTTTTGTACTTTTTACAGTAATATTTTTTACTTTATAACTTTTTACAATTTTGTTACCTTTTATAACAACTGCTTTTTTAGTACTTTAAAAAAAGCGTGCTTTTTGGTACTTCTTATAAAAATGTGATATTTTTGGCACTTTTTATAAAAAGTACAGTTTTGGTACTCTTACAAGGGAAGTATCTCAACCCTTATGAACCGATTTGCCTGAAACTTAAAATATATATTAAAGAGACGATTTTAAGGTTGGGGTGTCTCGGCATATCGGCCATATCGGTGTTTAAAAATTTCGTTGTCCCCTTATGAAATCATGTGGACCTTCGGGAAAATGTTGATAACTTCCGAACTAAGAGGAATATCGTCTAGGGCAAAAATACGTGTCGACTTAAATTTAATAAAGATTATTTCTTATTGATATGGATATCGTAGGTCTATGTCTTCACATAAATACCCCCCAAAATATACATATTTTCCTGAAAAAAATATTTAAAGAAGCCGAATTTTTACAAGGTTATGCCACCATTGGATAGGCATTAAAAAAACCTTTCTTTTCATATGAAAACATCATATAGTTCCTTAAAAAGAAATGGCTGAAAAATCCAAAAAACTATTTTTTCGCCATTTTTTGACCCATGTTTTGAACCCCTTAATCCCCGATATGGCCGATAAGCTGAGACACCCCAACCTTAGAATTGTCTATTTTATATATATTTTAAGTTTCAGGGAAATCGGTTCATAAGGGTTGAGATACTTCCCTTGTTAGTAGTTTTACTAAAAAAAATTTTGATACTTTTCCAAAATGCAGCATTTGGTACTTTATAAAAAAGTTATTATTTTACTACTATAGTACTTTTTACAAAAAAAGTTCTATTTTTGTACATTTTATAAAAAAGTACTATTTAGTTACAATTTAAAAATAAAAAGTACTATATCATGACGTTTTTTAAAAATGTACAATTTTAGTACCAAAATAGTACCTTTTATATAAAAAATGTTAAATATAAAAAGAATCAAAATAGTACTATTATATTAATAGTACCAAAATATTACTTTTTTAAAAAAAAGTATCAAAATAGAACTTTTTTATGAAACCTTCTAAAATACTACTTATTATAAAAAGTAATAAATTAAGGAATGTTATTGTCAGATATAAAAAAAACGACTACCATTAGCGAAACAAGCTGACATTTAAAATTCTACTGAAGATAACGCTTATAACAGGAAGTTTTTGAAACCGGTATATGAATACCAGAAATGTCTATAATTTTTAGAAATTAATTTTCTTTTAAATTTTTTAGCTTGAACTTGTTTTATAAAAAAAAACTGAAAGAGTACAAAAATACTATCAAATCTAAGTGGTATATAGTACTTTTTATAAAAAGTACCAAATTAGTAAATAATGCTTTTTATAAAATATATCAAAGTACTAAAATAGTTCCTTTTATATAGAGCACGTTTTATTATATACTTTTTTTATATAAAAGTCTTTTCAACAAAAAGTGCCAAAATGATAATGTCACTTTTTATAAACAAATGGTATACACTTTTTATAAAAAAGAGCTTTTTAATAAAAAAATATTAATTAATTTGGTACTTAAAAAAAATAATATTCCGTCAGTTTTTATAAAAAAAATTTTGGTACTTTTTATAAAAAAGTAGTTTTTGGTACTTTTTATAAAAAGTACTTTTTATAAAAATTTATATTTTGGTACTTTTTATAAAAAAAATACTATTTTCATACTTTTTATAAAAAAGTAATATTTTGGTACTTTTTATATTTTTTGATACTTTTAATAAAAACATTTTTTTGGTACTTTTTTTAAAAAAGTAATATTTTGGTACTTTTTATAAAAAAGTACTATTTTGGTACTTTTTTTAAAAAAGTAATATTTTGGTACTTTTTTAAAAAATTAATGTTTTGGTCCTTTTTTAAAAAAGTAATAGTTTGGTACTTTATATAAAAAAAGTTCTATTTTGGTACGAAAAAACTATTTCGGTACTTTTTATGAAAAACTACTAGTTAGTATCACAATAGTGCTTGTTACTCATTCGAAGATTGGTACTACAAAGTTTTAAAAACGGATGGGTTTTTCAAACTCGAGCATCTCAAAATCCAAGGGTAATTTTTTATAAAGAATCAATTTATTTTGTGTGACCCTGACTCAAAAAAATGTAATAATAGTCCCAAAAACTATAAAATCAATATAAATCTGGTTGATAGTTGGCGTTATTGTTGGATAAAGAAATTACATGTGTAATTTTAGACTTCAATAACAAATACATCAAATATTTAAAATCTTACCATCATTTCCTTTGAATCACCCTGTTTTTTGTTTCTTGTAAAATACACTCATCTAAAATAAATCTGTATTATTTAAATACAAGTTGGCAAAATCTTGTCATACATCATGCAACGCCTGAACGAATGTGTGCGTACCCAGTTCATTATGGGCTCACGGATAATTTTGCATTTAGTAAGCTGAACAAAAATGCATAAACAAAAACCTATAGTAGATGAATGCAGCAGCATGAGATTTTACCTCGAATACTGCTGCTGCTGCTACCACTACGACTACTACTATTTAGATGATATACACTTTAAAAGGAGACAATCAGACAGCCGGGGTGTCGGACGGACAAAAATATATAGATACAATAAACTTATAGACAGTAGTATGGCAGAATATACAACAACCAAAAAAAAAATAGTCGAGTCTTTTGTCTATCCATCCCAACCAAACGTATTCCTATCCGTCTGTCTGTGTGAGGAAAAAGATGCATATAACAAACTATTTTGCACTTTGCCAGATACTTAACATAAAAAATATTTACAAATTCATGCTGTTTGCCTGATGCCAAAGCAAATTGCCATACATATTTAGCAAAAATTGAAAAAAAAAGAATCAACATTTTATTTAAGGAAGAGTTTTGAAAGAGTTAGGTTAATGTTAATTTCGTCACAGACACCTTTTTTGAACTGAAAAGCGTTTAAGGAGCAGTGAAATAGCTGCAAACTGAAAGAAATAATTTCAAATAAATGAAATGAAATCTTAAAAAATTAAATAAGTCCCAAAAAATATGAAATAATGTTATTTTAAAGTACTTTTTGAAAATGCACCAATTTGGTACTGTTTATAAACAAGTGCTTTATGGTACTTTAACAAAAAGTCAATGTTGGCAATCGATACCTTTTCAATACCGTTATCCGTTTCAAAACCCTTTAAATTGAATACCGGTACCAATACCAATACCGAAACTAAGTTTTGGTATCGGATACCGGTATCCAAAAACCTTTTCCTTCGGTACCGGTACGTACCGGTATTGAAACGGTTTTTCCTTTTGCGTGATCAGAAGAAAATTATTGATTTTCACGAAATTTTTATGGAGTCATTTTGTCTTCCAATAGAAACTTTTTGAACCCCTTTCATATGGAGTTTTTGGGGATTTTTATTTAATCTGCGATGTGGGTGCCAAAGGATTTTTTTGATATTTATGGGACTTCGGGGAGGCGTTTGGAATACAAGCAGGAGGTTTTCCCAAAGTATAATTTTTTTAAAGGGCTCGTAGAATTTTTTTTTATTACTTAAAAGTGCCATAATTCGTAAAAAAATAAATTTTTGCAACGTCCCCCGCCGACCATCTAAAAACGTTTTTTTAAATTTTTTTCACATCTTAGAGGGCATTTTAGCAAAAATGTTAAAAAAAATACGTAATTACGTGTTTAGTAGGGCGTCCCGTCAAATTAAAATTTTCGAATTTCATGTCGTAATACCTGCCAAACAATGGCCAGGTTGAAGCTGATTGTGGGAAAATTTATGTAAAAAAAAAATTTTGCAAGGATATCTTCAGTCGGCAACCAGCGGTCAAAGTTGAAAAAAATTACATATTTCGACCAAAAATCATGTCCAAATCCGGCTCAAAAATTCGGAAATTTGGGTTGAAATTTGCGGAAATTTTGGAAAAATATTTAAAAAAACTTAAACCGCGATTTTGTTCCACAGGTGCTAATTTTTTAACATAAAAATTATTTTTTTATCCAAATTGGTACCAAAAGTTGGAAAATATTAAATGTGTTATCTAAAAAATATTAAAAAAATATAAAAACGCGATTTTGGCACAAAAATTATGATCTGCGATTTTGGTCCACAGATGCTTATCATTATTTTCGGACCAAAATCGTGGTTTTATATTTTTTAACATTCTTTATATAATAAAACTTGGAAAATGTTAAGTGTGTTATCTTAAAAATATTATAAAAATATAAAAGCTCGATTTTGTTCCATAAATGCTGATCAGCGATTTAAGTCCACAGATGCTGATCAGCATTTTAGGACCAAATCGTGTTTTTATATTTTTTTTTTAATATTTTTTAGATAACACACTAACCATTTTCCAACTTTTAAGGCCAATTTGGATAAAAATAAATTTTTATGTTTAAAAATCAGCATCTGTGAACCAAAATCGTGGTTTTGAAATTTTTTTTAAATATTTTTCCAATAAAGTGCGCCAAATTTCCAAATTTTTGAGCCGGAGTAAGTCAAAAAATTCGGACATGAAAAAAATTTGTCATAAATTTTAACACAATCAGCTCTAACGTGGCCATCGCTTGGCAGGCATTATGACATGAAATTCGAAAATTTAAATTTAACGTTACGCGCTTAGTGTTTAGTATTAAAATTGAAAAAAAAAATTGTTTTTTTTTTTTTTAAGTTTTTATACGTTTTTTTTTTAATTTTTAGCATTTTTTTCGATAATACCGGTACGTACCGGTATTGACGTTTCGGTATCGGTAATACCGTAACCGATTCAACTCAAACGCCGTAACCGATACCGATACCGCTATAAATAAAAAAAATGATACCAATACCGATATCGATACCGTTATTCGTTTCGATTGCCAACCTTGCAAAAAGTACTTTTTGGTACTTTTTTATAAAAAATATATTTTTAAACTTTTTATAAAAAAGTACTTTTTGGTACTTTTTATAAAAAAGTACTTTTTGGTACTTTTTATAAAAAAGTACTTTTTGGTACTTTTTAAAAAAAGTACTCTTTGGTACTTTTTATAAAAAAAGTACTTTTTGGTACTTTTTATAAAAAGTACTTTTTGGTACTTTTTATAAAAAAGTACTTTTTGGTACTTTGTACAAAAAAATATAGTTTTAATATGTTTTTTTTTATAAAAAGTACTATAATGTTTTTTTTTAATTAAAAGTACCTAAATAATACTTTTCATAAAAACAACTAAAAGTACTTTTGCATAATTTTTTTTTTTTTTTAAAGTACTATAATGTTTTTTTTTAATGAAAATTACCAAAAAAGTACTTTTCATAAAAAGAACTAAAACTACTTTTCTATTCAAAAAATCCAAAGTACTAAAAAAGTCGCTTTTATAAAGTACCAAAGGGACAAAACGGAGTAAAGTAGTGAACTTTAGTAAGTTTTTAATCTCCTAAAATAATTGTGATTGAAATTTTAAATGTGAGATAATTCTGCCAAAAAAAAACACATTTTAAAAAAAAAACTTTTTTTTGAAATATCGGTAACAAATTGTACTTTAGTACTTTGTCTAACTAATGAATGTGGAATGTAGGATCGGCCAGCGGAAAAATTATATTGACAAAAGTACTTTTTAAAAAGTTCGATGCTTAGAGGGCAACAAAGTGCACATTGGTACATTTTTGATCTCCGGAATTTTTGGTCATTATGGCCATTGGAATAGAAATTTTAAAATTAGAATTTAAGAAATTTCTGATTCTATGAGCTTAAAAGCGTGTTAAATATTGCACTTTGGTACTTTTTCCGTTTTTAAAAAAATGGTCCTATAAACTTGAAATTTTGAATCTGGGACCATTTAGAAAAAAACATTCAGAAAAAGGTAGTTTTTTTTAATTTCGGTTTAAATTTCAAATTTTAAAATTGGTACTTTTTCATAAGAGAAAATACATTTTGGTAAAAAAAGTACATTGCAAAAAAGTACTTTTTGCAATTTCTTATTCTAAGGAGGCAAAAAGCTGTAGAGTATTGTACTTTGGTACTCTTTCTATATGCTGACTTAATGGTAGTAGAAACTTGAAATGGGAAATGAGGGATCCTTCAGCCGAAAAAAAACTATCTAAAAAAAGTACATTTTTCAGACTTAAATGAGCTAAGAAAGGTGAAAAAATGTACTTTGGTACTTTTTCTATGCCTTGAAATAATGGTTCTAGAAACTTGAAATGAATAATGTAGGATAATCTATCGAAAAAAACTTTTTGACAAAAGTAAATTTTAGAACGTTTAGTTGGCAAGATGGTAAACAGTGCACTTTGGTACTTTTTCGAATTCTTGAAAAATTAAACAGGACAAAAACAAATTTTGATAAAAAGATTTTGAGAAATTTTTTGATCCTAGTAGGGTAAAATGGGGTAAAAATTTGTACTTTTAGTACTTTTTCGGTTTTCTAAAATAATGGTCTTATAAACTTGAAATTTTGAATCTAGGATATCCAGCAAAAAAACATTCTGAAAAAAGTAGTTTTTGGAAATTTCGGTTAAAATTTCAAATATTAAATTTTAAAATTGGTACTTTTTCATAAGAAAAAATACACTTTGGTACTTTTATTATTTCCCGGAGAAAAATTGCCAAAAAGTTCTTTTTGGAAACTCTGTGAAATGATCCTTCAGCCGAAAAAACTATATAAAAAAAAGAAAAAGTACCTTTTTCAGATTTAAATGAGCTAAGAAAGGTGAAAAATGTACATTGGTACTTAATCTATACTCTAAAATAATGGTTCTAGAAACTTAAAATGAATAATGTAGGATAATCCGTCGCAAAAAAAAATTTAGACGAAAGTACTCTTAGAACGTTTCGTTGGCAAGATAGTAAAAAAGGACACTTTGGTACTTTTTCAATCTGCGAAAAGAATAATCATGACCACAACAAATTTTGATAAAAAGATTTTGAGAAATTTCTTATCTTAAAATGGGCTAAAAATTTGTAATTGTTGTTCTCTTCGGTTTTCTAAAATAATGGTCTTATAAACATGAAATTTGGAATTTAAGATCATCCAGCAAAAAACATTCAAGAAAAAGTAGTTTTTGGAAATTTCGGTTCTAAGAACACAAAGAGGAATTTTGGAAAAAAAAGTACATTTTGATACTTTTTATATTTCCATTAATTTGGAATAGAGAATCCTTCGCCAAAAAAAATCGAAAAAAGTCCTTTTTTGGAAATTCCGATTCTAAGAGGGCAAAGAGGTGTAAAGTATTGTACATTGGTACTTTTTCTATATGCAGACTTAATGGTCTTAAAAACTCGAAATGGGAAATGAAATTATTTTTTTTAACGAAAAAATAATCTGTTTAAAGTACCATATTCAGATTTAAATGAGGCACAAATGTATTTTCGTACTATTTTTACACCCCGAAATAATGCATTTTATATCGTTTCGTTGGTAAGAGCGAAAAAAAGTGTACTTTGGTACTTTTTGGATCTCCTGAAATAATACTCATAGTAACAAAATGG
Organism: Pegoplata infirma; assembly: GCA_963921195.1. Taxonomy (NCBI): domain Eukaryota; kingdom Metazoa; phylum Arthropoda; class Insecta; order Diptera; family Anthomyiidae; genus Pegoplata; species Pegoplata infirma. The sequence goes on from OY992539.1 coordinate 32,761,005, forward strand.
GGTTAAAAATTGTTCTTTTGGTACTTTAAAAAACATAAAAAAACATTCTGAAAGAAGTAGTTTTTGAAAATTTCTATTCTTAGGGGAAATAAATGTGGTAAAAGGGGAAAAATTTACACTTTTTTTACAACCATTGAACGAAAACCCCATAATATCAAACTTTGATTTTGGTGATTATGGGATTATGGGGGAGCAAAATAAACATCGAGGAGAAGGACATATTTTTTTTGTAAAATTTAAAATTTTAGTGGTAAAAAGAAGTAAACAATTGGTAAAAGTGGGGAAAAATAGACTTTTTATATCTTTGAGGCATTCCACATCAAATGTACGGCGAAAAAAACATGTGTACCGTAAATTGCTGAATAGGTTGTATTGAAAGCCCTATATGGAACTAAGAAAATTGAGATAAAGGCTCTAGAATTTTTTTATTTCTTTTTTAAAATGTTATATGACAAGGAATGAAACATACATAAAACGACATAAAATGGAACTGGAAACGAAACGGAATAGAACGGGAAACAAAACGGAATAGAATGGGGAACAAAATGGAATTATTTTTTTAATTTTTTTATTATTTTTTTTTCACTAAAACAATTTTCTTTTACATTTTTATCTGAACTACGAATCGAACTCAGATCTTTAAGCTGTAGACCAATTTCATTTAATCATTTGATGCCTTAGTTACAAATGAATTCATTCTTCGAATTCCCCAACTATAAAATGATCTAAAGAGTAAAGACATTGCTGCAGAACAAGATGAAGATGATACTTTTTCTTCTGCTGGTTGTTTTTTTCTAAAGTATAAATATTTTTTTTATGTGATTTCTGTAGTTTTTGTGTTGAACTGCTTCAATATGTGGCATTATAAATAACTTTCAAAATACATACAAGTGTATACATATGTAAATATTATGTATGTACATTTAGTTAGTTATTTATGAAACTTATAGGCCTTATGTTATTTTTCATACCAATTGTATTTTGCAGTGATTGTTTTATTTTAAGTTAAATGCTTTAAAAAAGGAAGATGCACTTGAAGAAATAATAAAATTAAAAGATCTATACAACTAACAATAATTGCAGATATAAATACGATAAAGGAAAAAGTGCTAAGTCCACAAAATATGTATGGGAAAGAAAAGTCACAAAAAGTGCTAAGTCACAAAAGAGCTTGTAAGTCGACAGAAAATTATTTTAAGTTGTGGATATTTATACCCTACACCACACTGTGGTACAGGGTATAATGAGTTTGTGCTGATGTTTGTAACTACCCAAAATATTGGTCCTAGACCCACCTTTAAGTATACCGATCGACTCAGAATCACTTTTTGAGTCGATTTAGCGATGTCCGTCCGTCCGTCCGTCCGTCTGTCCGTCCGTCTGTCTGTCTGTCCATGTAAACGGTGTAAACACGATACAGGTCGCAATTTTTAATCAATTGACATGAAATTTGAAACTTAAGTCTCTCTTGGCCCAAGGACGAAGCCTATTGAAATTGGAAAAAATCGGTCCATATTTAGACCTAGCCCCCATACAAAGGTCCTCTTTAGTTTTGGCTCAAATGACTCTAATAACCGTATTATAGAAGGTATCGCTTTGAAATTTGGATGGTAATCATGTTTTGTCTTCACATATCATCATTCCGAATTTCAAAGAAATCGGACCAGTTCTTCTTGTAGCCCCCATACAAACCACCTTCCCGATTTTCACATAAATGTCTCAAATTTCATGAAAATAGAAAATATTTAATTAAAATTTTGTTTGTGTATGTTAAACGCGTACTTAAATAACCTTATCAAACCTGATAATCATCGGACCAGTTTTGGACTCAGGCCCCTTGTGAAAATTTCGCCCGATATTCAGTTAAAGCGGTTTATTGTCAACAAATAGAAGCCTATTTCACTCAAATTTGATTTGTGAGTGTTTTCTTCACTTATTAAAGGTTTTACAACATATAGATCTAATCGATCCATGGGACCCATTTTCCGGGAAACCTTGGTGTAGGGTATTATATGGTCGGTCTTGACCGACTATAATTTTCTTACTTGTTTTTATTTATAAAAAGTGTCAAAGGAGGAAAAAAAATTATTAATTCTATTAATTATTTTTTTAACAAAATAATATTAATTATTAAAAGATTTTACAAGTTTTTGACCTTTCTTGTAATTTTTTTTTTTTCAAATTGGACTTAGCCCTTTTTATACCCTACACCACACTGTGGTACAGGGTATAATGAGTTTGTGCTGATGTTTGTAACTACCCGAAATATTGGTCCTAGACCCACCTTTTAGTATACCGATCGACTCAGAATCACTTTTTGAGTCGATTTAGCGATGTCCGTCCGTCCGTCCGTCTGTCCGTCCGTCCGTCCGTCCGTCTGTCTGTCTGTCTGTCTGTCCATGTAAACGGTGTAAACACGACACAGGTCGCAATTTTTAATCAATTGACTTGAAATTTGAAACTTAAGCCTCTTTTGGTTCAAGGACGAAGCCTATTGAAATTGGAAAAAATCGGTCTATATTTAGACCTAGCCCCCATACAAAGGTCCTCTTCAGGTTTGGCTCAAATGACCTTAATAGCCGTATTATAATAGGTATCTTCTCGAAATTTGGCAAGTAAACATGTTTTGTCTTCACAAATCGCCATTCCGAATTTTAAAGAAATCGGACCAGTTCTTCTTGCAGCCCCCATACAAACCACCTTCCCGATTTTCACACAAATCTCTCAAATTTCATGAAAATAGAAAATATTTAATAAAAATTTTATTTGTGTATGTTAAACGCGTACCTTATCAAATCTGATTATCATCGGACCAGTTTTGGACTTAGGCCCCATGTGAAAATTTCGCCCGATATTCAGTTAAAGCGGTTATTGTCAACATATAGAAGCCAATTTCACTCAAATTTGATTTGTGAATGGTTTTTACACTTATTAAAGATTTGACAAAATATAGATCTAATCGGTCCAAGGGACCCTTTTTCCGGGACCCTTTTTCCGGGACCCATTTTCCGGGAAACTCTGGTGTAGGGTATTATATGGTCGGTCTTGACCGACTATAATTTTCTTACTTGTTTCATTTAATATTTTTGAACCTGGTGATCTGAATAATTGAGAATGGATTAATCAGTTTCTGTAGTGTTGATCAAGCTGCGCTTAAGAAATTGTATAAGAATTTTGCCCCAGACTCAACTAAACACCAGTTGTCACGATAAGATTGGTTATAACGATTTTTGATGTTCTTTGTAAAAAAGTAGTGCATACTTTTAGGAATGTAGGACAAATTTATATTACATACGATTTTCGATATATTTAGAAATGTTTCAAAAAGGTTTATAAACCATTCGATTGTCTGGTATAAGAAAACAATTTTCTTTTGTCTGTAATGTAAAAATACTGTTTTTTCTGCCTAAATATATGCATGAAAAAAAGATTAGTTTTTTATAAATAATATCAAAAAGAGTTTTAAGGCCGTCGGTATTTTGTGACTTCCTGGTTATAGGGTTTATTTTTTGCCTTAATGTGATTCGAGAGAATCTTTCCTTGTTATTCGTAATTGTCAAAGAATACACTTGGTATAAGCATTTTATTGAATTTCCCCCATTTCTGCCAGTGTTTTTAAATATTTCTTTTTCGTTCTAATATTTTCGCTAGCGATTATAATAATGATGTTGTACTTTGTTGTGTACACTGTATAATTCTTGTTCAATTCTATACAGTGTTGCCACTGTTTAAGGATTTAGAGTAGAAAAAATAATGCTGGTAATTTTTTGGAAACATTTTTGCTCATTGGAAACTCTTAAAAATAAGTTCCAAAAACCAACAACAGGGAAATATCTCGGAAATATCTGTCGTTTTCAATTTACCTCTCAATGCTGATTTCAAATCTGGTTTTTAAATTTTTCTATCACGTTAGGTTTTTGAAAAAATTGCGTTCAAAACAATCAAAAAAACTTGTTTTTTGCCATTTTTGAGAGCTCATAACTTTTTAGCGGGTGTGATAGAACGGAAATTTTGGCACCATTTTGTTAAGCTGAAAATTCCCTTGCATCGTGCATATTGTTAATACAACAACAATTACATTTTTTTTAGAAAAATTATATTTCCAACCCCTATTCCGCTGTTTTTGTTCTGCAGCAAAATCAGCTCAAAGTCCACGATTTCAGATGCTTTCAACTGAAGGTGGGCGCGTGAGGGACCTTTGACTCACGCAAACTCATGATCACGCATGATTTTTATCTGCTTCACGTTTACGCACGTTCACATGAGTAACTAAAAATGTTCTCACTGTCACGAGGACTCACGAACTTAAAACTTACACATTTTCGTATTTTTTAATTTTCTGATTTCTTGCACAAAAAGGATTTAATTTCATTAAAAATAATCACACTCAAAAAAAAAAACTGTAATGTTAGCAAAAAAAGCTTGTAAACCTACAAGAAAATTTGCTAAAGTTAGCAATTTTTTTGCTAAAGTTATCAAAAATGTTTTGCCAAAAATTAGTTAACTGAAATTTTTTTTATTTCAACTTACACATTTGAGGACCCCATTGGGTTCGGACCCGATAGGTCCAGACACCGATGGGCCAAGACGTAGTTGGGTGCCTTAAAAATCTTCATAGTTTTTGATCCAAAATGTGTGTCCGTTTCACTCTACCTACACTCAAAAAAATACGTTAGTAGATTTACTAATTTTTTTTTTGCTAAATCTGGTTAGATAACTTTTAGCAAATTTTTAGTTGCGATTAGCATGTTAGCAAAAAATTCTTGTAAACATCATTTAGCACATTAGAAATTTTAAACAAACTTTGAACTAATTTCTTTTGCTAAGATTTGAAATTGAGTTGACAACATTTTTACAAGATTTTTTGCTAATAATAGCAAAAATAAATGGTAAATTTTTTTTAATTTTCAAAAATCTTAAAATGGCGCTATCTCGGAAACTGAGCCAGATAGAGCAAAATGGAGGCCATTTTTGGTTCTCGGGCTCTTCATAGTATCGCCGGTCCTCTTCACATGTGTGAACCCTAATGGGTCGGAACTTTGGATCCAAAAAAGTTAGCATTCCCGAAAATTTTAAAATACTCATATCTCGGTAAATATTGCCGACACAACAAAAAGTCCAAAAGCATTTTTGTAGCTCTCAACACGTAGAACAAATCAAAAGCTCTCCGAGTAATATTTTTGAAGTTATCGAGTTTTGTAATTCTCAAAACCCCGGTGGTCCCCTAAAATCACGTATCTCAAAAACTAAGCAAGGTAGAGCGAAACGGACACAAATTTTGGATCAAAAACTATGACCATTTTTAAGTAACCTAACTAGGTCTAGGCCCATCGGGGTCTGGAACTATCGGGTCCGAACCCAATGGGATCCTCAAATTTGTCTGAACTAAGTTGAAAGTTGAAAAAAAAAAATTTCAGTTACTAATTTTTGGAAAAACAAAAAAAAAATTTCAGTTACTACACCCAGAAAAGTTTTACAGTAACTTTTTTACAGTTATTCAAAAAGTTTTTAGTTAAAGTTGTTTTAAACGTTTTATCGTTTGTTTTTCAAAGAAAATAAAATATTGAATGAATTATACAGTTGTTAAAACAATAAACTACAAAAGTTACGGAAAAATATTTTTATCAGTTAAATTATTTGTGACTGATTATACCGTATAATTTTACAGAAGAACGGTTTTTGTAGTTTGTTATTCAAAAAATTTAATTTTTACTCCACAAAATGAAAAATTGTAAACAGTTAAAATAACTGAAATATCGTTTGTTTTTACGGAATGTCTAGTCATTTATTAACGTTTAAAAATAACTGAAAAAGTCTGTTGTTTCAAATGAAATATAAGTAGTCCGTTTTTTAAAAGGAAAAACGATTGTTTTAAACGTTTTTTCAGTTGAATTTACTTACAAAATATTTTTAGTGTAATTTTTGGAAAAACATTTTTGCTAACTTTACCAAAAAAATTTTGGGTTCAAAATCAGCAAATTTTCTTGTAGGTTTACAAGCTTTTTTTGCTAACATTTGCGAATTAAAAAACTCGATAACTTCAAAAATATTACTCGGAGAGCTTTTAGCGGTCTTGTGCTACGTGTTGAGAGTTACAAAAATGCTTTTGGACTTTTTTTTGTGTCGGCAATATTTACCGAGATATGAGCATTTTAAAATTTTCGGGAATGTTAACCTTTTTGGATCCAAACTTAGGACCCATTAGGGTCCACACATGTGAAGAGGACCGGCGATACAAAATGGAGGCCAATAATGGCCTCCATTTTGCTCTATCTGGCTAAGTTTCCGAGATAGAACCATTTTAAGTTTCCTTACAAAAAAAAAAGTGTATTTCTAATTTAAAAAAAAGTACCGTTGCGGTACTTTTATGTACTTTATTATAAAAAGTACTTTTTAGTATTTTTTTATAAAAATTAACTATATCAGTACCTTTTATAAAAAAATAACTATTTCAGTAACTTTTATAATAAAGTACTGTTTTAGTACCATTTTGGTACTTTTTATAAAAAAGCATTGGTTAATAGATTTTTTTCGAAATTTTAAATCTGTTTTCAGACGACTAGAGTTGATTGATAGTAATTTTAAGTTTCATGTGTAATTTTGACTGCATCCATGTGTAATTTCGAATTTTCTTCAGTGGCAACACTTATTATATCTGACTGTTTTGCCTGCCTGCCTGTCTTGTCCGTCTGTCTATGTTTCTGTTTGCAGTGATTTAGTAGGTATGTAATAATTTTAGTCATAGTACTTGTACTATCGCAAGTACCACACGTATCCCCAAAATGATTCCCCCTCATATCTTAGTGCAACAAAAAAAAAAAAAAAACAAGACAATTTTTAAATACTAAATCAGCAACAACAAGAACACAACAGCAGCAGCAGCAACAACAGCGACAAACAAGCAATCAACCAACCAACCATTGAGCTAGTCAAACATCTATGTTGCTAGCTACAGCCAGCAAGCAAGCAGCAAGCAATTGTTGTTAATGTATGTATTTAAGCTAATTTTCAACGCATTGTTGACAAAACTGTCAACAAATGTTAAAAACTGCACCATGCCACATATAAAAATATACATAATTTGTATGTATGCTGTATGTTCGTTCGGTGTTTAAATATAGCCACTCTGTAATCATGTTGAAGTGTGGTAGAGTATAAATAATTTACAAATGTTACGGCAGATTTATCAAATTCAACATTCAACACAATTTTTTTTTTCTCTTATATGTATGAAGAAGCAGCAGCAGTTTAAAAGAAAGCAGAAAAAAATTGTTTAAATTAATTTTGTTATAATAGTGTTGATAAACTAATGAAACTAATGATATTATGTTTATAACAAAAACAAAAATTTAATTTATAAAATCTTTTTTTAATTGTTTAAGATTTTTTTTTGATTGTAGTTAAGAAAAAACACTTGTTGTTGGTGGTTTTGAGAAGAAGAAAAAAAAAATTTTTTACCCAAAACCTCAATATGTCAATCAGTTTATTATTAAGTTTATTTTATAATTTTTTCTTAAAACTTTTAAACTCTCAAGAAAAAATTGGTTATTAATAAAAAAATATTATTAAAATTAAGGTAAGAAAAAAAATTTTTATTACGATTGTTATTTTTCAATTTACCCTCAGAAATAGTCAAACATAAGTTGGGTTTCAAAAAAAAATCATTAAAAAATATCTATAAAGAAAAGATTTAAAATAAACTACATTAAAATGGGGCTAGCTAGGACTTTAATGAAACGAATGCTTTATAAACTTGTGTTGCGAAAATTAAAAAAAAGGGACAGATATATGAAAGTATCTGGTGTCTTAATTTAAAAATGATGCAGGACGCCACCTAAGTTTGACTATATAAGCTACCGACTAACAAAAAGGAAAATGAGATATACTGTTTTTATTTTCTGAAAACCAAAAAGGTTTGTAACTTCCATTTGTAACTTGGATAACAATTCACCTGCTGGTGAATAAAACCGTTTTTCACCAGCTGGTGAATAAAACGTAACATTATTATTTTTCAATTTAAATCTATTTTTTTTTTTTCAGCAATTTTTTTTTTTGTTATCAAATTTTTTTTATCAATTTTTTCTTTCCATCAAAAAATTTTCTTTCCATCAAAAATTTTTTTTTTTATCAATTTTTTTTTATCAAAAATTTTTTTTTTCATCAAATTTTTTTTATTATTTAATTTTTTTTTCATTTAATATTTTAAATCATTTAATTTTTTTTCATAAAATTTTTTTTTCATAAAATTTTTTTTTTTCAACATTTTTTTTTCTTCGACAATTTTTTTTTCATAAATTTTTTTTTTCATAAATTTTTTCTTCATAAAATTCTTTCTTTCATAAATTTTTTTTTTTTCATCAATTTCTTTTATTATAATTTTGTTTTTCGTGAAAAAAAATCGTTTTTTTTTCTATTTTTTACCAAAAAAATAATCTATTTGTTTAACAAATGTACAAAAAACAAGTGAGAGTGTTTAATTCTTTTTTTTACTCTCCAAAATGTAAAAACACTTTTTTGAACTTAAGCAATACACTCATTTACTAAATTTGGAGCTCTTTTGGGTTGGACTACTCTTACTTTTCATAGCCAGATAGTTGTCTCTTAGAGTATCGTAGAAATGGATCAACAACATGGGCACTTCCACCGAAAGGTCTACCAAGACCAAAAAACCAAAAGTTCTTGAAACGAATTTGTTTTAACATATTTTCATAGGAAAACAATCAAATTTAACTAACGTGAACAAATTGTACATTTATTCATACCCCATTTCGAGATATTCGAATGTAAGGTCGAGCAAGCCAATTTTTTCTCATTGGGACATTTCTATTGCACCTTTTGTTTTGTTAAAAGTTCTTAAAGACAATCATTAAATATTGACTTTTGCTTTTAAAAAATCTTTCTGGAGATACAAAGAGCTAAAAAAATGCATAACAAACTATGCAATTCAAAAAATAACGGTTAGTTTTTGCTATGCTTTATCACATATTTCGATGTCCCGTGCGACATTGAAAAACAACATTTGTAATTAGTGCGTCAAGTGGACATGACGAAAGTTCATCAAATATTGAGAACAAACACAGATTTTTATTACAATTAAAATAAAAAAAAAATAATTAAAAAATAATAAAATCTGTGATCTTGGTTCTCATATGAAGTTGGTCACATGCGACATGGTAAGTGTGGATTTTAAAATTTTGAAAAAATATTTTTTTCTTAAATAAATGATTTACTTATTTTAATACATTCTTTTAAATTATTTAAATATAGATGAGTATAAACGGCGAAAAAAATAAAGAGAGATTCAAACGGCGGAGAGAAAAGTTTAAGGAAGAAGAAATGAAATTACAAGACAATAAATTAAACAAGTTGAAAAGTTAAATTCGACTAGGCGAATCTATGAATACCCTCCACAATGCCCTTTTTAAGTGAATGTTAATAACATTTTGGATTAGAAATATTTAATGTTATGCTAAAATTTTTTTAAAGTAATTTTTGAAAAAAAAAAAAAATATTTAATAAATTTTTTTGAGTGTAAAATTTTTTTTGAGTGTAAAACTTTTTTGAGTGTACTTTTTTGTGACAAAATTTTTGAGTGACAAAAATACGTTGTAAAATAGTTTTGTGACTTACCAATGTTTTAAAAACATGTTTAACGGGTTTTCAACACGTGAATTTAAGGTGAAACTAATCTCAAATTCTCGGTTTTGCTAATAACTTTTGAACCACTGAACCGATTTGGCTGAAATTCAATACGAACCAGACTAGGGGAACGAAAAATATGTATGCCAAGTTTTCTAAGCTTATTTATTTATAATTTGTTAAAAAAGAACAACAAAAAAACATAAATATGATGATGGAAAAAACGGTCCCGTGCGACATGTCCCGTGCGACAGTGATTAAAGTTAAATTAAAAAAAAAGTAGAAATAATTTTGAGGTAAAATTTTACAACTTTTAAGAGACATTATAAGCCAACATTTCAAAATTAGTCGCATTGTGATATTGGCTCAGGTTTCGCTGAAATCAGAGTTTTGATTGATAGTCTCGAAAACGACTTCTGGTTTTTGTCCCGTGCGAATGGTTGTCTTTTTTGCGATTATCTCGAAAGCTTGAAACAATTTTCAAAATCAACCTGAGCAACAATTATAGAGCTAGTTAAGAGCTATAAGTTTACTCTTTTGTCAAGAAATAAAAATCTTTTTATTTTGACTTTTTTTTCAACTTTAATGTGTGCAACGGTCACGTTCGACATGATGGAATTGCCCATATATAAACTTAATGGGGCCTCGACCGATATTTCAATTCGTTTTTCATGGAATGGCAAAAAAATATATATATTTTTTTCTAAAAGAAGCTTTGCTTTGGCAAGTACACTTAAATCTTCAGCAAAACATTATTTGATTTAATGTTTTGGGCAAGAGTACAAATTTGCAGGCATTTTTGTTTTAGATTTTCCTAAAGTTGTTGCAGTTTTTAGTGCCCATTAAAAAAACCCCCTCCGGTAAATTTTTAAATTTTGTGTGGTTACTTGTTTAAAAGATATCGATTTTTCAAAAATTTATAACTTTTACCTTTACTGAGAAAAGTAACGCCTAGTTGCAACAATAATATCCAAGAAAATTTATTTGAACATATTCCTGGTTCAATAGATTTTTTTAATATATTCTACTAATTCCAATTTTCTATACAAAATTATTTTTCAAAAAATTTACTTTTTCTAAAAACTATTGCTTTCGGGATAATTTCAAGAAAAATCATATGATGCGAATAGTGCCCAGAAAAAAAAATTTTTTTGAGGTCTTTCCCCCTTAATTTGTTTCTTTTAATGAAAAAAAGTTAGTTTTTTTTTGGGGATTTTTAAAAAAATATCTAGACGTCACGCTCAAGGCTTTTTAACAAAAATCTACGAATTTAAGATTTTTAATCGGTAGATCAACTTAAAATTGATCAGGGATCATTAATATACATACTTTATAGGATCCTAGACCAATATTTTGATTTGTTACATACGGAATGACAAACTTATAAGGGGTGGTCCAATAACTGGTATCTTTTTAAAACATGCAATGAAATGAACAATACTCAATAGTTTTGAAACCTTATGGCTTTATTTGAAAGAGCAAACATTCCCGTTTTTTATGGCAAACGACTTCATTGATGCGTCTTCGGCTTGCTCCGCTGTATCGCGTTGTAGCGCAGTACTGCGCTGCCAAACTGCACGTTTTTCGAAAAAAAGTTTTTAACCGAAATAAGGCACTCAAATGAGGTTATGTTAACAAACAAATTGGTACATCTTGGGATCGTAAAACTCGCAAGGTATTGTAAAGAATCCAATTCATCTATAGAAAGCAATAGATTTAAGTATCAGCATCATTACACAATATTTTCAAAAATACATCTGAAACTCCCATTTTCGTCAAAGATGAGCGCTACATAGCCATGATTACCGACTTTTTGTTGGCCGTAATAGAATATACCAACTTGGATGACATTTATTTTCAGAAGGATGTCGCAATATGTCCCACATTCCATCAAACAATCGATATTTTGCGCACTTAGTTCGGAAATCGTGTTTTTCGCCATATTCGCGGTGACAATTGGGCCCCCCCCCCTTCCCCGAAATGATTTCACAAATTTCAGGATTTGGTATCAAATAACAAGTACAGTATTAAAAAACTTATTAAAAAATCGAAAAACATTAAGAATCTAAAATTTTTGGAAGAAAAATGTTTTGAAACTGAAAATTTTTCTGTTAAAAGAATCTCAAAATCTGAAAATTTTTTCTTAGAATTTGAAACTTTTCAACTTAAGATTCTAATGTAAAATATCTTAGAACCTGAAGTTTTATGTACATAAGAAATGGACCTAATTGTAAGTAAAATGTAGTCAAATAAGTCTATAAAGAATTCTCAGAATCTGAGGTTATATGAAAAATGTTTCAGAGTCTGAGAACTTTCTATAGGAATAATGTCTCTGAATCTGAAAAATGTCTCAAAATCTGAGATTTTTTCTATAAAAAAAATTCTTAGAATCTGAGGCTATTCTATATGAAAAATGTTTTAAAATCTGAAAACTTTCTGTAGGAAAATTTCTCAGAATTTTTCTTACAATCTTGGAAAATGTCTCTGAATTTTATACTTTTTTTACGAAAAATGTCTCAGAATCAATGAATTTTTCTTAAGGAAAATTATCTCTAAATCTAAGATTTTGTGTATAGGAAAAATGTCTCATTGTCAGAGACACAAGCTGAGACTTTTGGTACAGAAAAATGCTCAAAATCTAAGACTTTTTCTATTGTAAAAATATATTTTTCTGTAAGAATAATGTCTCAGAATCTGAGTATTTTTCTATGGGAAAAATATTTCAGACACATCATTACCATTCGAATTACTTAGTAATAACAGAAAATTATTTTAAGCATTAGTCTGAAATGTAAAATAAGGACTTATTAATAATGACTAACCTAAGTCATTATAATAAAATAAAAAAATTTCAGAACTAGATTTTCACTTTTTGACCCACTGTTCATTATTTTGATTTAAAATAAAATTAAACATTTTTTTATTTTTTAAAATTTTTTTTTTTAAATAATTTGTTCATTACCTGTAAGTATATATGGGACATTCCAAGTGAAATCGGACACTTTGAAAAACTTTTTTTTTAGATTTTCCCAATTTGTTTACAGTTTTTAGTACCCTTCCAAAACTCCTTCGTGGTAAATTTTCAGTTTTTTTTGATGACCCGTTCAAAAGATATCGAATTTTTAAAAATTGGTAGTTTGTTCCTTTACTCAAACTTCTTTTAATCATAACTTCTTCAATAATGGTCCAAATTTCAAATTTTTTTTTTTTTCAAAATTTTTGTTTTTTTGCGAGCTTTCTAAAAAAAAATCCCAAAAAATTTTAAAAAGAGCTCTAGTATGCGATTTTTAGTTTTAAAATTTAAGTCTCATTTTTGAAAATGTTTGTACTCTTCGATTTTTTTGAAATTTTTTTGTGTAAAAGTTCTATCAATTCTACAAATTTTTTGCCCAGGCAGATCGTGGGATAACGATTATTACTATTTTTTTAAATTTTTTTTAAAAAATTGATTGTAATTTTCCAATCTTAAAATCATTTCTACTGCTTCAATGGTGCGTCATAGAGGGGTCCCTTATAAGACCGACCCCCATTAATTTTTACGTTTTAACATTTCTTTGGAACAACCTAGTACCCTATCTCCAATTTCTAAGGGGGCTCCCACACAAAACGACTTTTTTTAAAATTTGTTCCAACCGCTCTAACTGCCCTAATTGTGCCCTTAGAGCAATAAAATGTATGACTGACCCACAATATTTTTTTAGTCCAAACATTTTCTCTGAACACACCTACCCTCTATCTTTAACTGTTAAGGCGGTCCCCATACAATTTTTTTTAATTTTTTGTAAATTTGTTTTATTTAATCAGCTTCTACCGGTCCAATGGTGCGTCCGAGAGGGGTCATTACTGAGACCGACCCCCATTTATTTTTACCCTACAACATTTTTTCAAAAACATACCTACGCCCTATCTCCACTCCCTAAGTAGGCTCCCATACAAAATTACATTTTTATAAAATTTGCTCCAACTGTTATTTGTATGGGAGCCTACTTAGGGAGTGGAGAAAGGGCGTAAGTATGTTTTGAAAAAATGATGTAGGGTAAAAATAAATGGGGGTCGGTCTCACAAATGACCCCTCTCGGACGCACCATTGGACCGGTAGAAGCTGATTAAATAAAACCAATTTACTAAAAATAAAAAAAATTGTATGGGGACCGCCTTAACAGTTAAAGATAGAGGGTAGGTGTGTTCAGAGAAAATGTTTGGACTAAAAAAATATTGTGGGTCAGTCATACATTTTGTTGCTCTAAGGGCACTTTTAGGGCAGTTAGAGCGGTTGGAACAAATTTTAAAAAATGTCGTTTTGAGTCGGAGCCCCCTTAGAAATTGGAGATAGGGTATTAGTTTGTTCCAAAGAAATGCTAAGACGTAAAAATTAATGGGGGTCGGTTTTATAAAGGACCCTTCTATGACGCACCATTGGAGCAGTAGAAATGATTTTAAGATTGGAAAATTACAATAAAATTTTTTCAAAAAATTTTAAAAAATAGTAATAATCGTTATCCCACGATCTTCCTGGGCAAAAAATTTGTAGAATTGATAGAACTTTTACACAAAAAAATTTCAAAAAAATCGAAGAGTACAAACATTTTGAAAAATGAGATTTTAATTTTAAAACTTAAAAATCGCATACTAGAGCGCTTTTCAGAATATTTTGGGATTTTTTTTTTAGAAAGCACGTAAAAAAACAAAAATTTTGAAAAAAAAAAATTTGAAATTTGGACCATTATTGAAGAAGTTATGATTAAAAGAAGTTTGAGTAAAGGAACAAACTACCAATTTTTAAAAATTCGATATCTTTTGAAAGGGTCATCAAAAAAATCTGAAAATTTACCACGAAGGAGTTTTCGAAGTGTACTAAAAACTGTAAACAAATTGGGAAAATCTAAAAAAAAAGTTTTTCAAAGTGTCCGATTTCACATGGAATGCCCCATATGTAATTAGTTACTAATACGGGTTTGATAATCATTACATATGGCACATTTGTTTGTAAATGTAATGGGAAAGGTAATTCGAATAGGAAGTAGTTATAACTTTTGAATTTCCTATTACACATTTCATTACTTGGTAATGCAATTTTTTGCTGGGTAAGACTTTTTCTTTAGGAAAAATATCTTAGAATCCGAAGCTTTTTCTTTATGAAAAATGTTTCAGAATCTGACAATTTCCTATAGGCAAAATTTCTCAGAATCTGAGACTTGTTCTATAGGAAAATGTCTAAGAATTTGAAATTTTTTTCTATAGGCCAAGTGTTTAAGCATCGGAGACTTTTTCGAAAAAAAAAATGTCTCAAAATCTAAGAAAGTTTCAGTAGAAAAAATGTTTGAGAATCTGAAATATTTTCTATAGGAAAAATGTCGAAGAATCTGAGAACTTTGCTATAGGAAAAATGTCTTAAGAATCTGAGACTTTTTCTATAGGAAAAATGTCTAAGAATTTTAGATTTTTTCTATAGGAAAATTTTCTCAGAATCCGAGAATTTTTCTTTAGGAAAAAGGTTTTAGAATCTAGGTCTCAGATTCTGAATTATTTTTCTTATAGAAAAAGCGAAGATATTCTTAGAATCTAAAACTTTTTGTGTATAATGTGTCAGAATCTGAGTAAATGTGCTAGACTAGAAATATCTCAGATTCTGGGAAAATGTCTTACAATCGGAGTCTTTTCGTTTTGAAAAATTATTTTATGAATATGTATACAGAATCATTTTTTAAAATGACTTTTTCAAGAGAAACGTTTTCCATTGGAAATATGATTTAGAGTCTTTGACTTTTTTACTATAACAAAAACTGTCTTAACTGGAAATTGTCATAAAATCTTAGAAAAAAAATCAGATGCTGATAATCTATTTTGTTAAAATGTATCAGCATCTAATATAATTCACATTTTGAAAAAAGGCGTAAGTCTCTCAAAAAATTTTAAAATATTAAAAAAATTTTAATTTTTATACCCTCCACTCTAGTGATAGAGGGTATATATAAGTTTGTCATTCCGTTTGTAACACCTCGAAATATTGGTCTAGGACCCCATAAAGTATATATATTCATGATCCTCGATCGATTTTAAGACGATCTAGCGATGTCCGTCCGTCCGTCCGTCCGTCCGTCCGTCTGTCTGTCTGTCTGTCTGTCTGTTGAAAACACGCTAACTTTTGAAAGACTTTACGAAGGCTCCTGAAGTTTGGCATATATGTTGGGCATTTACCTGGTCAGGTTGGTATTGCAATCCAGCGAAATCGGTCCAGTGGTTCAAAAGTTATAAGCAAATGAGTGAATTTCGGCAAGGGTTTTTTTGGAATTTACGAGATAAAACACACGGTAACTTTCGAACGGCAATTCTGAGGGTGCTGAACTGTGGCATATATATTTGTCGTTCTTCAGGTCCGGTTCGTTTTAAATTTTAGCTAAATCGGTCCAGTGGTTCAAAAGTTATTAGCAAAACCGTAAATTTCAGATTCGCCTCACCTTAAATTCACGTGTTGAAAACCCGTTAAACATGTTTTAAAAACATTGGTAAGACACAAAAATATTTTACATCGCATTTTTGTCACTCAAAAATATTTTTACACTAAAAGAAAAAAAAAATACACTCGAAAAAAATTTTACACTCAAAAAAAAATTTTGTAAATTATTTTTTTTTTTTCAAAAATTAGTTAAAATAAAAAGTTTTTTTACGCAAAATAAAATATTTCTAATCAAAAATGTAATTTTTTCACTCTATAAAATTTACTATAACTTAAAAAACGCATTGTGGAGGGTATTCATAGATTCGGCCAAGTCGAATTTAATTTTTCTACTTGTTTTTTTCCAGTTTTAAACTTACACAAAAATTAAGAATCTGATTGTGATACATTCAGTTCAAGGAAAAGATCGAGAAAAATTCTTAAACATGTGCTGTTATGTAAATTTTTTGTAAAAAAAAAAAAAAAATTAAAAAAATGTTGGACCCCCACCGAAATAAAATCCTGGATACGCCCCTGCCCTCTATTACTAGAGTGGTGGGTGTAATAAAAATAATTTTTTCTCAAAAATCAATATCGTAGTACAGCACTCAATATTTTGCCATTAAAAATATTTTTTTTTTTTTTTAGAAAATGGGAGTAACGGGGGTTTTCATACTCCTGTCCTAAATTTAATTCTTGTTAACTTCACTTAGCTAACACCGTCCGACAAAAATGAAAAAAAGTCGTTAAACACGAACTGGATAATATACGTTTTAAACTAGAGACTAAACGTAGTAAAACTTGATTTACAGTTTTTCGTTCCGTGATCCTGTTCATTTTTAAAAGGACTTCAAAGTTTTAAAGGATTAAATTTTATAAAATATTCTTTTAATATTTGTACTTACCCTAGAATGCCTCTAGTGATAGCAAATGAAAGCGGAGGATCTCCCCTAATTTTCCTATTTTATTATTTTTACATATTACGAAAAATTAGGTAAGTTACGTACTTTCAAAAATTTATACTTCAATATCATTTATAAATTTTCAACAAAATATTTTGATAAAGTTTTCAAATGACTTTAGTCACATCCCTTTATCCTGATATGGCAAAATAAAAAAATAGAAAAATTAGGAGAGTTCTCCTCTTGCATTTGCTATCACTAGAACAAGTACAAATATAAAAAAAAATATTTTATAAAATTTAATACTCTAAAACTTTGTCATTCTAGGACAAGTACAAATATTTCAAAAATATTTTTCCAAATGTATCCTTTAAAAAATTTTCCTTTTAAAAGGAAACAGGATCTCAAAATGACTAACTGTAAATGCAGTTTTATTCCATTTGATCTCTGCTTTCAGATGTGTGAATATCATCCGGTTCATGTTCAATATGGGCTGTCGGACGGTGTAATATTGAAAATAAAAGATCACCGACTATTCTTTTTTTGAGCGTAAAGTTTTTTAAAAATCTCATAACTGACTATTCATTTCAATTGTTTTAAAATTGTATAATGTTGCAATTTAATTTTTTTTAATCTTCCCTGGTAAAAAAAATATAAATTTAATACCTTCTTGTTTAACTATTGCATTATACAAAGAAAACTTTTATTGTTGTTTGATTTTGTTTAATAGTTTTTTTTTTTTTTTTTTTGTAATTTTTATTGTTGCAATAATTGCATACATATTGCCGTAAGAACTTAATGCTTTTTTGTTTTGCCACTTGTTTATCAGTGTTTTAAAATCTTTAACAAAGTGTTGTTACTCATTGTTGTAGATACTTCTATTTTATAACAACTACAACATACATACATACTACGCAATCAATAACAGTTGTTTGCAATTATGATGTTGAAATTTGTATTTATTTTTGTATATTATTTTTGTTACACCTAGAAGAAAAATTATCAGACTTTAAGCTAGTGTTTTTGTGGTCCTTGATCGATTTAAAGTCGTTCTAACGATGCCGGTGTGTCTGTTTAAATGGCAAACACGGCCAAAATATGGCACCTATAAGACTGTATCTATGATACTGAGACTTGCTGATGCTTGAAATAGTTTGGTATTGCATTTGAGCGATATCGGTTAAACAGTTCAAAAGTAATGAACGAAATTGTGTGGGAAATTCGAAAATATTTTTATTTTCCCCATAATCTAAAAATACCAAATGCTTTAATTCGGCTGCTGTTGACACATGTGAACGGAATTTGATACAGAATAATATTTTAACAAAGAACACACATTTATTTTTCACCAAAAACAATTATTACCGATAATGAAGCACTGAACGGGCACGCTAGTAAAATTTATAATCCTTTTAAATTTAAAAAAACACAGTTAATAGACCGTTCTACACACACATTATAAAATATCATCAAACAACCACAAACAAGTAATAAAAAAAGTGCCCCTACTATCAACATTATACGCCCCATTGGACAATTAAAACGCCAACTCAACAACACAAATACACTCTTATGAATAAATATTAAAAAAAAATCCACACAATACAAACAAACAAAACCACACTTAAGTCCAAGCCATATGGTTAAGTTTCGGTCCATTCAAAAGAACAACAATATAAAAAAAAAATTAAAACCTATTAAGATCTCTAATATTTAAACAAACAGGCTGGCTGGCTGGCAATCCGGCTAGCTGGCAAAGCAGGCGCATGCTTAACATTATATTAGACTCTTTGCCAAAGCAAAAAGGAGGTGCCAAGTTAGTGTCGCATTAACGGTAATTAATATGCGCATTAATAACAACAAACACAGCAAAGAGGGCGTAACTGTAAAACACTTATCAAATAATATATGTATACAAAACAGACATGATTTAAATATTAAAAGGCGCTTTACAAAGCCAACGAAACGAGGGTGCCCCTCAGTGGAAATGATATTTAAATTGGAATATCAAGTAGTAAGGGGAATACTGCAAGTATACTTTATATATTTTATAAAAAGTTAGAATAAGATTGGGCTGCGCCGAATTAAAAATATACTCCATCATTCTACGAAAAAATTTCTGGAGAAAATTTTTGTTTTCCATTTATAGCAAAATTTGCTATAACAAGTGAGAGTGTTAAATTCGGCTGTGCCGAATCTATTTTACCCTCCAAAATATAAAAAAAAAAATAAAAACAAAAATTTGTCAGGGGCGTTTCTTTTTTTTTTTGGGGGGGGGGGGTTGATAGGGTCAGTGGGGGACGTTGAGAGCACCTTCCCATCGCGATAAATATACCAAATGTTTCATTTAATTAACAAAAATACAAAAAAAAACATGTAAAAAAGTGTATTTTTTTAGAGGTTGGTTAAGTTCTTCAAGGGGAAACTTTTTTCCCCCTGGTCCGATTTCGCCAATTTCCGAACTTAACCTGCCTAGGACCATAAGACATATTTGTGCCAAATTTGAAGGGTCTAGCTATTTTATTTTGGACTGTATCGTGTTAACTACAGACGGACGGACGGACGGACGGACAGACGGACGGACGGACGGACGGACATCGCTAAAATGTCTTAGAATCGATCACTGATCAATAATATATATACTTTATGGGGTCCCCGACCGATATTTCGATGCGTTACACACGGAATGACAAAGTGAGTATACCCCCATACTGTAGTTGGAGGGTATAAAAAAATTGTTATCCATTTTTAACAAAATTTTCTATAAAAAATTTTTCGGTTATCCATTTACAATAAATTTTCTATCGAAAAATATTTGTTATCCATCTATAAAAAAAATGTTTTCTAGAAATTTTTTTGTTTTCCATCCATAATAAATTTTTTATGAACAATTTTTTTTATCCTTCTATATCTAGTTTTCTACAGAAATTTTTTCTATCCCCATCTATAACAAATTTTCCTTAAAAAATTTTGTTATCCATCAATAACAAATTTTCTATAGAAAATTTTGTTATCCATCTGTAAAAAATTTTCTATAGAAAATTTTGTTAACCATCTATAAAAAAATTTCTATAGAAAATTTTGTTATCCATCTATAACAAATTTTCTATAGAAAATTTTGTTATCCATCTATAACAAATTTTCAAAAGAAAATTTTTTAATCCATATATAACAAATTTTCTGGATAGCAAAGTTGTCAATAGAAAATTTGATATAGATGGATAACAAAATTGTCAAGAGAAAATTTTTTATAGATGGATAACAAAATTTTCTGAAGAAAATTGTTATAGATGGATAACAAAATTTTCTATAGAAAATTTGTTATGGATGGATAACAAAATTTCCTATAGAAAATTTGTTATAGATGGATAACAAAATTTTCTATAGAAAATTTGTTATAGATGGATAGTAAAATTTTCTATAGAAAATTTGTTACAGGTGGATAACAAAATTTTCTACAGAAAATTTGTTAAAAATGGATAGCAAAATTTTCTATAGAAAATTTGTTATAGATGGATAAAAAAATTTACAATAGAAAAAAATGTTCAGAAAATATTTTATAGATGGATAAAAAAATTTTCTTCCGAAACTTTGTTATAGATGGATGACATAATTTTCTGTGGAAAATTTTTTATAGATGGATAAAAAAACATTCTATAGAAAATTTGTTATAGATTGATAACAAAATTTTTTACTGAAAATTGGTTATAGATGGATAATAAAATTTTCTATAGAAAATTTGTTATAGATGGATAATAAAATTTTCTTTAGAAAATTTGTTATAGATGGATAACAAAATTTTCTATAGAAAATTTGTTATAGATGGATAACAAAATTTTCTATAGAAAATTTATTATATTTGGATAAAAAAATTTTCTATCGAAAATTTGGATAACAAAATTTTCTATAGAAAAATTTGTTATAGATGGATAACAAAATTTTTTGTTGAACATTTTTTATAGATGGATAACAAAATTTTCTATAGAAAATTTGTTATAGATGGATAACAAAACTTTATATGTAAAATTTGTTATAGATGAATACCCAAATGTTCTATAGAAAATTTGTTATAGATGGATATCACAATTTTCTACAGAAAATTTGTTATAGATGGATTACAAAACTTTCTATAGAAAATTTGTTATAGATGGATAACAAAATTTTCTATAGAGAGTTTGTTATAGATGGATAGCAAAGTTGTCAATAGAAAATTTGTAATAGATGGATAACAAAATTGTCAATAGAAAATTTTTTGTAGTTGGCTAACAAAATTTTCTAAAGAAAATTTGTTATAGATGGATAACAAAATTTTCTAAAGAAAATTTGTTATAGATGGATAACAAAATTTTCTATAGAAAATTTGTTATAGATGGATATCAAAATTTTCTATAGAAAATTTGTTATAGATGGATAAAAAATTTTTTTTTAGAAAATTTGTTATAGATGGATACAAAAATTTTCAATAGAAAATTTTGTATAGATGGATAAAAAATTTTTTTATAGAAAATTTGTTATAGACGGATAAAAAAATTTTCTATAGACAATTTTTTAAAGATGGATAAAAAAATTTTATTTGATAAAGATGGATATCAAGATTTTTTATAGATGGATAACAAAATTTACTTTAGAAAATTTGTTATAGGAGGATAAAAAAAATTTCATTAGAAAATTTGTTATAGATGGATAAAAAATTTTTCTATAGAAAATTTGATATAGACGGATAAAAAAATTTTTTATAGAAAATTTGTTAAAGATGGATAAAAAATGTTTTATAGAAAATTTGGTTAAGATGGATAGCAAAATTATTTCTAGAAAATTTGTTATAGATGGGTAACAAAATTTTCTAAAAAAAAAATTTTATAGATTGATAACAAAAGTTTCTATATAAAATAGAATATTTGTTATAGATGCATATATATATATTTGTTATAGATGGATAAAAAATTACTAAGGAAAATTTTTTAAAGATGGATAACAAAAATTTTCTTTAGAAAATTTGTTATAGATGGATAACCGAATTTTCTATAGAAAATTTGTTTTATGTGGATGACAAAATGTTCTATAGAAAATTTGTTATAGATGGATAACAAAATTTGCTATAGAAAATTTGTTATAGATCGATAACAAAATTTTCTATAGAAAATTTGTTATAGATGGATAATACAATTTTCTACAGAAAATTTGTTAAAGATAAATAACAAAATTTGATATAGAAAATTTGTTATAGATGGATAACAAAATTTTCTATAGAAAATTTTCTATAGATGGATAACAAAATTTTCTATAGAACATTTGTTATTTTATGATAACAAAATTGTCTATAGAAAATTTGTCATTGTTTTCAGTCCAATATTCTGATGTGTTACATAAGGAATGACTATTTTATATCTACTTTCTATCACTTTGTAGTGGGTATAAAAACCAGTTGGAATAAATTTAGAGCTTAATTTATATTATGACAGCAAAAGTTGCTGAAAGCCCCATATATTATGTGCATATATTGAAGTAATAGAATACGGTTACTGATTTTAATCGATTAATATATAAATAATTATGCAGTATTATTTAGATGGAGTTTAAAAAAGTTATAAATCAACTAATAAATTAACAGTGGTTCATTAGGAAGTTTTAAATTATATTAAAAACCACTTGATTTGAAAAACTATTTTTAACATAAATTATATTACCATAAACCTCGGAGCCTAATTTAAACTGCGTTATTAAAAATATATTTTTTAAAATGTAAAAACTTAAAAAAAAATTTTTTTTTTTTGTTTTCTCTTAATCGCTCCACTGTGCCTTAAGTGTGAATCTAAACATTGTATCGAAATCAATAATTTATCTCCTGTTGCTCCCTCTTTTTTTTTGTTTGTTTCTTGTCTATAAATTTGCGTAAAATTCAAATAAAAAACTAAGAAAAAAAAAATTTATTAATTTGTTAATTTGTTGTTTGTCATTTTTTTCTCATTTATGCGGCTTAAACGATTTTACTTCTGTCGGTTGGGTTTTTTTTCTGTTTGTTCTGCTACAAAGCATTTGAAATTTATGAGTCTGCTTGTTTTTTATTTTTTTGTTGGGTGTTTATTTAATTTTGTTGTGCCTTTTAGGCGAAACTAAATGATTTTTTTTTTCATTTGTGATTTGGGTTTTTTTGTAGAGAGATCTTTTCTATAGAGTGTTGTTAAGATCTTTTGTGTGGTTTTTTATAGATCTTTAAAATTGTAATACGTCACACTTAAGTATTTAGAATAGTATTAAGTATGAATTAGCAATATAATTAAGTCAAATAAATTTTATTTATTGTCCAACTGTTTTAAAAGTGTTTGGTTAGGATACAAGTAATAGTTTTAATAATATTAAATTATCGACAATTTTTTTATCGATCTATAACACATTTTTTATATAGAAAACATTTTTTATCGATCTATAACAAATCTTCTAAAGAAATTATTTGTTGTCGATAAAAAACAAATGTTGTATAAAATTTTTTTATCGATACATAGAAAATTTTTGTTTTCGATCTACATCAAATTTTTATAGAAAATTTTTGTATCGATCTATAACAAATTTTCTTTAAAAAATTATGTTATTGATTTATAATAAATTTTCTATAGAAAATTTTGTTATCCATCTATAACAAATTTTCTATAGAAAATTTTGTTATCCATCTATAACAAATTTTCTATAGAAAATTTTGTTATCCATCTATAACAAATTTTCTATTGAAAATTTTTTTATCCATCTATAACAAATTTTCTATAGAAAATTTTATTATCCATCTATAACAAATTTTCTATAGAAAATTTTATTATCCATCTATAACAAATTTTCTATAGAAAATTTTATTATCCATCTATAACATATTTTCTATAGAAAATTTTGTTTTCTATCTATAACAAATTTTTTATAGAAAATTTTGTTTTCAATTTATAACAAACTTTCTGTAGAAAATTTTGTTATCCATCTATAACAAATTTCTATAGAAAATTTTGTTATCCGTCTATAACAAATTTTCTATAGAAAATTTTGTTATCCATTTATAAAAAAAAATTAATAGAAAATTTCGTTATCCCTCTATAACAAATTTTCTATAGACAATTTCGTTATCCATCTATAACAAATTTTATATAGAAAATTTTATTATCCATCTATAACACATTTTCTATAGAAAATTTTGTTATCCATCAATAACAAATTTTCTATAGAAAATTTTGTTATCCATCTATAACAAGTGTTCTATAGAAAATTTTATTATCCATCTACAACAAATTTTCTATAGAAAATTTTGTTATACATCTAGAACAAATTGTCTATAGAAAATTTTGTTATCCATCCATAAAAATTTTCCATAGAAAATTTAATTAACCATCTATAACAAATTTTCTATAGAAAATTTAATTATCCATCTATAACAAATTTTCTATAGAAAATTTTATTATCCATCTATAACAAATTTTCTATAGAAAATTTTGTTATCCATCTATAACAAATTTTCTATAGAAAATTTTATTATCCATCTATAACAAATTTTCTATAGAATTTTTTTTTTCATTTATAACAAATTTTCTATAGAAAATTTTATTATCCTTCTATTACAAATTTTCTATAGAAAATTTTATTATCCATCTATAACAAATTTTCTAAAGAAAATTTTATTATCCATCTATAACAAATTTTCTATAGAAAATTTTGTTATCCATCATAACAAATTTTCTATAGAAAATTTTGTTATCCATCTATAACAAATTTTCTATATAAAATTTTGTTATCCATCTACAACAAATTTTCTATAGAAAAATTTGTTATCCATCTATAACAAATTTTCTGTAGAAAATTTTATTATCCATCTATAACAAATTTTCTATAGAAAATTTTGTAATCCATCTATAACAAATTTTCTATAGAAAATTTTCTTATCCATCTATAACAAATTTTCTATAGAAAATTTTATTATCCTTCTATTACAAATTTTCTATAGAAAATTTTATTATCCATCTATAACAAATTTTCTAAAGAAAATTTTATTATCCATCTATAACAAATTTTCCATAGCAAATTTTGTTATCCATCTATACCAAATTTTCTATAGAAAATTTTGTTATCCATCTATAACAAATGTTCTACAGAAAATTTTGTTATCCATTTATAACAAATTTTTTATAGAAAATTTTGTTATCCATCTATAACAAATTTTCTATAGAAAATTTTGTTATCCATCTATAACCAATTTTCTATAGAAAATTTTGTTATCCATCTATAGAAAATTTTCTATAGAAAATTTTGTTATCCATCTATAACAAATTTTCTATAGAAAATTTTGTTATCCATCTATAACAAATTTTCTAAAGAAAATTATTGTTATCCATCTATAACAAATTTTCTATAGAAAATTATTGTTATCCATCTATAACAAATTTTCTATTGTAAGTTTTGTTAGCCATCTATAACAAATTTTCTATAGAAAATTTTGTTATCCATCTACAACAAATTTTCTATAGAAAATTTTGTTATCCATCTAATACAAATTTTCTATAGAAAATTTTGTTATCCATCTAATACAAATTTTCTATAGGAAATTTTGTTATCCATCTACAACAAATTTTCTATAGAAAATTTTGTTATCCATCTATAAAAAATTTTCCTTGTTATCCATCTACAACAAATTTTCTATAGAAAATTTTGTTATCCATCTACAACAAATTTTCTACAGAAAATTTTGTTATCCATCTACAACAAATTTTCTATAGAAAATTTTGTTATCCATCTATAACAAATTTTCTGTAGAAAATTTTGTTATCCATCTAGAACGAATTTTCTATAGAAAATTTTGTTATCTATCTATAACAAATTTTCTATAGAAAATTTTGTTATCCATCTATAACAAATTTTCTATAGAAAAATTTTATTATCCATCTATAACAAATTTTCTATAGAAAATTTTATTATCCATCTATAACAAATTTTCTATAGAAAATTTTGTTATCCATCTATAACAAATTTTCTATAGAAAATTTTATTATCCATCTATAACAAATTTTCTATAAAAAAAATTTCTATAGAAAATTTGTTATATTTCTATAGAAAATTTTGTTATCCATCTATAACTAATTTGCTATAGAAAATTTTTTTATCCATCTATAACAAATTTTCTATAAAATCTACAACAACTTTTCTATAGAAAATTTTGTTATCCATCTATAACAAATTTTCTATAGAAATTTTTTTTATCCATCTATAACAAATTTTCTATAGAAATTTTTTTTATCCATCTATAACAAATTTTCTATAGAAAATTTTTTATCCATCTATAACAAATGTTCTATAGAAAACTTTATTATCCATCTATAACAAATTTTCTATAGAAAATTTTGTTATCCATCTATAAAAAATTTTCTATAGAAAATTTTGTTTTCCGTCTATAACAAATTTTCTATAGAAAATTTTGTTATCCATCTATAACAAATTTTCTATAGAAAAGTTTGTTATCCTTCTGTAACAAATTTTCTATAGAAAATTTTGTTATCCGTCTATAACAAATTTTCTATAGAAAATTTTGTTTCCCATCTATAACAAATTTTCTATAGAAAATTTTGTTTCCCATCTATAACAAATTTTCTATAGAAAATTTTGTTATCAATCTATAACAAATTTTCTTTAGAAAATTTTGTTATCCATCTTCAACATATTTTCTATAGAAAATTTTGTTATCCATCTATAACAAATTTTCTATAGAAAATTTTGTTATCCATCTATAACAAATTTTCTATAGAAAATTTTGTTATCCATCTATAACACATTTTCTATAGACAATTTTTGTTATCCATCTATAACAAATTTACTATGGAAAATTTTGTTATCCATCTATAACAAATTTTCTATAGAAAATTTTGTTATCCATCTATAACAAATTTTCTATAGAAAATTTTGTTATCCATCTATAACAAATTTTCTATAGAAAATTTTGTTATCCATCTATAACAAATTTTCTATAGAAAATTTTGTTATCCATCTATAACAAATTTTCTATAGAAAATTTTGTTATCCATCTAAAACAAATTTTCTATAGAAAATTTTGTTATTCATCTATAACAAATTTTCTATAGAAAATTTTGTTATCCAGCTATAACAAATTTTCTATAGAAAATTTTGTTATCCATCTATAACAAATTTTCTATAGAAAATTTTGTAATCCATCTAAAACAAATTTTCTATAAATTTGTTATAGATGGATAACAAAATTTTCTATAGAAATTTTTTTATACTTAGATGGATAACAAAATTTTCTATAGAAAATTTGTTTTAGATGGATAACAAAATTTTCTATAGAAAATTTGTTATAGATGGATAACAAAATTTTCTGTAGAAAATTTGTTATAGATGGATAACAAAATTTTCTATAGAATATTTTATAACAAAATTTCTTTCTGAAAATTTGTTGTAGATGGATAAAAAAAATTTTATAGAAAATTTGTTATAGATTGATAACAAAATTTTTTATAGAAAATTTGTTATAGATGGAAAACAAAATTTTCTATAAAAAATTTGTTATAGATGGATAACAAAATTTTTTATAGAAAATTTGTTATAGATGAATAACAAAATTTCTATAGAAAATTTTTTATAGATGGATAATTTAATTTTCTTTAGAAAATTTTTTGTAGACGGATAACAAAGATGTCTATAGAAAATTTGTTTTAGTTGGATAACAAAATTTTCTGTAGAAATTTTCTTATAGATGGATAACAAAATTTTCTATAGAAAATTTGTTATAGATGGATAACAAAATTTTCTATAGAAAATTTGTTATAGATGGATAACAAAATTTTCTATAGAAAATTTGTTATAGATTGATAACAAAATTTTCTATAGAAAATTTGTTATAGATGGATAACAAAATTTTCTATAGAAAATTTGTTTTAGATGGATAAAATTTTACAAAATGTATCCTTTAAAACTTTGAAGTCCTTTTAAAAGGAAACAGTATCACGAAATGAAAAACTGTAAATGCAGTTTTACTCCATTTTATCTTTACTTTCAGACGTTATCATCCGGTTTATGTTTAATAATGGCTGTCGGATGGTGTTATAGAATCCAATGCATTTTTAAAAACTTTGTTTAGAAAATTTCTATGTTTCTTGTAAAAAAAAAAAAACTACCAGCTTAAACTCAAACCATCATATTTATCTTAAGATGAGAAAGTTTTTTTTTTTGCTAATTAATAAATTTTGCAATATTGTTAATCTCCTGTGTATATTTTTTTTTCAAACTTAAGTTTATTATTAATAATTTTTTTTAAGTCTAAATATGGAATTTGTTTTGTTATTTATTTTTTATCGCATTACATTAATTGGTTATTAGTAGACAAGCCGACAATGTTCTAATGTTTTTTATTTTTTAAATTTTTTGAGATAACATGATTTCCACTATTTTGCAGGTGATTAAAAATTGTTTGATTTATGACCGTATAATTTTAACTACAGTAGATTTTTAAGATTATTTAGTCTATGGAAACTAACAGATGAATATGATGAGAAAAGATTTAAGATATCTAAAAAAGGCGTTTAGGTAATTAATTGAACATATGTTTAGTATACACAAACTGATGAAATGTTGGAGGAAAAAAAATTGAATCAAATTAATTAATTTGAAGCAAAAACTAAATGGGAGTCTAAAGAGGTATTAACGGGCCTGTTCAGAGTTATGACTGGCAATGACTGTTATAAGAAAATTTTTATGATTAAACAGTCAAAATTCAATATTTTTCTAGACAAACCAATAACAAATTTACAAAAAAAATTAATTTTATTTGTGATTTTTAAGACCTGCTATCAAGACGATCATAATATGGACAAATTAATTTAATTTTCTTAAATTTTTTTGCTAGTTTGTATAGTAAAATATTGATATTATGACTGTTTAATGATTAAAATTGACTTATGACAGTCACAGAAAGTCATAATTGTGAACAAACCGTAAATTTAATATATTGGCGGCGGAAAAAGGAATGGAATAATGTTTAGAGACTATTTTTAAAAGAATTTTTTTGGAAAAATATTGAAAATTTTATTTTCAAAGAAAAACTTTTCCATTCTAAAACATCATTTCTACCAACAAAATATCGGGTTTTAAAAATTTTCTATATAATACCTTTTGGATTTCGTGAAATGATAGTTATTGGAAACTGCCTGGTTTAAACAATAAAATATAAAAAATCTATTTGAGTTTATTAAAATCCAAGATAACATCGCACTACTTCAAAATTTAAAATTTTATAAGAAAAAAAAACTTTATAAAAACTTGATTTAGCAGCCAATTTCATATAATTTGCTATTATTTATCTTAACAGTAGTTTTTCATAGATCAATGACCATTTCAAAAAACTAAGCACCATTCAAACTGAAATATTATATTAAAAAAAGATCCGCATCAAAGAAAAAAATAACAAAATTAAATAAAAAAAATAGAAGTTAAATAGATAAAAATTTAAATATTTTAAGATCGATGACCTAAAACACTAAAAATAACAAAACAAGTACAACTTCTCACACCAGTTAAAGTAAAAATTGATCATATTAGCAAAAATCAAACAACAATACAGAATCTCATAGAAAAGAACCAAAAAAAATTCTCATAAAAAAATTTATAAATTGACCAGAATAAAAATCGACAAAAAAAAATTGAATACACCGTTTCAAAAAAAAAAAATAAAAATATGGAAATTTTCTATAGAAAAGTTTGTTATCCATCCATAACAAATTTTCTATAGAAAAATTTGTTATCCATCATTAACAAATTTTCTATAGAAAATTTTGTTATCCATCTATAAGAACTTTTCTATAGAAAACTTTGTTATCCATCTATATCCATCCATGTATAAAAAATTTTCTATAGAAAATTTTGTTATCCATCTATAACAAATTTTCTATAGAATATTTTGTTTTCCATCTATAACAAATTTTCAAAAGAAAATTTTGTTATCCATCTTTAACAAATTTTCTATAGAAAATTTTGTTATCCATCTATAACAAATTTTCTATAAGAAAAATTTATCTATTACAAATTTTCTATAGAAAATTTTGTTATCCATCTATAAAAAATTTTCTATAGAAAATTTTGTTATCCATCTATAAAAAATTTTCTATAGAAAATTTTGTTATCCATCTATAACAAATTTTCTATAAAAAATTTTGTTATCCATCTATAACAAATTTTCTATAGAAAATTTTGTTATCCATCTATAACAAATTTTCTAGAGAAAATTTTGTTATCCATCTATAAAAAAATTTCTATAGAAAATTTTGTTATCCATCTATAACAAATTTTCTATAGAATATTTTGTTTTCCATCTATAACAAATTTTCAAAAGAAAATTTTGTTATCCATCTTTAACAAATTTTCTATAGAAAATTTTGTTATCCATCTATAACAAATTTTCTATAAGAAAAATTTATCTATTACAAATTTTCTATAGAAAATTTTGTTATCCATCTATAAAAAATTTTCTATAGAAAATTTTGTTATCCATCTATAAAAAATTTTCTATAGAAAATTTTGTTATCCATCTATAACAAATTTTCTATAAAAAATTTTGTTATCCATCTATAACAAATTTTCTATAGAAAATTTTGTTATCCATCTATAACAAATTTTCTAGAGAAAATTTTGTTATCCATCTATAAAAAAATTTCTATAGAAAATTTTGTTATCCATCTATAACAAATTTTCTATAGAAAATTTTGTTATCCATCTACAACAAATTTTCTATAGAAAATTTTGTTATCCATCTATAACAAATTTTCTAAAGAAAATTTTGCTATCCAATTTTCTAAAGAAAATTTTGTTATCCAATTTTCTATAGAAAATTTGGTTATCCATCTATAAAAAATTTTCTATAGAAAATTTTTTTATCCATCTTTAAACAATTTTCTATACGAAGTTTGTTATAGATGGATAACAAATTTTCTATTGACAATTTTTTTATCCATCTATAACAAATTGTCCACAGAAAATTTTGTTATCCATATATATAAAAAATTTTCTATAGAAAAATGTTTATCCATCTATTACAAATTTTGTTATCCATTTATAACAAATTTTGTATATAAATTTTTAGTATCCATCTATACGAAATTTTCTACAAAAAATTTTGTTATGCCTCTATAACAATTTTTCTACAGAAATTGTTTTTATCCATTGATAATAAATTTTCTATAGAAAATTCTGTTATCCATCTATACCAAATTTTCTATAGAAAATTTTGTTATCCATCTATAACAAATTTTCTACAAAAAATTTTGTTATCCATCAATAACTAATTTTCAATAGAAAATATTGTTATCCATCTATAACAAATGTTCTATAAAAAATATTGTTATCCATCTATAACAAATTTTCTATAGAAAATTTCTTTATCCATTTATAACAAATTTTCTATAGAAAATTTTGTTATCCATCTATAACAAATTTTCTATAGAAAATTTTGTTATCCATCTATAACAAATTTTCTATAGAAAATTTTGTTATTCATCTAACCAAATTTTCTATAGAAAATTTTGTTATTCATCTATAACAAATTTTCAATAGAAAATTTTGTTATTCATCTATAAAAAATTTTGTTATCCATCTATAAAAAATTTTCTATAGAAAATTTTGTTATCCTTCTATAACAAATTTTCTATAGAAAATTTTGTTATTCATCTAACCAAATTTTCTATAGAAAATTTTGTTATTCATCTATAACAAATTTTCAATAGAAAATTTTGTTATTCATCTATAAAAAATTTTGTTATCCATCTATAAAAAATTTTCTATAGAAAATTTTGTTATCCTTCTATAACAAATTTTCTATAAAAAAATTTGTTATAGATGGATAAAAGCATTTCTCTATAGAAAATTTGTTATAGATGGATAACAAAATTTTCTAACAACAAAATTTTCTATAGAAAATTTGTTATAGATGGATAACAAAATTTTCTATATAAAATTTGCTATAGATGATTAGCAAACTTTTCTATTAAAAATTTGTTATAGATGCATGACAAAACTTTCTATAGAAAATTGTTAAAGATGGAACACAAAATGTTTTACAGAAAATTTGTTAAAGATTCATAACAAAATTTTCTATACAAAATTTTTTATAGACGGATAACAAAATATTCTATAGAAATTTTTTTAAAGATGGATAACAAAATTTTCTATAGACAATTTGTTATAGAAGGATAACAAAGTTTTCCATAGAAATTCGTTTTAGATGGATAACAAAATTTTTTATGGAAAATTTGTTAAAGATGGATATAGATGGATAACAAAAAAAAATTGTTATAGATGGATAACAAAATTTCTTATAGAAACTTTGTTATAGATGGATAACAAAATTTTCAATAAAAAATTTATAGATGGATTGTTATCCATGTTCTAGATGGATAACAAAATTTTCTATAGAAAATTTGTTATAGAAGGATAACAAAATTTTCTATAGAAAATTGGTTTTAGATGGATAACAACATTTTTTATAGAAAATTTTTTATAGATGGATAAAAAAATTTTCTATAGAAAATTTGTGTTAGATGGATAACAAAATTTTCTATCGAAAATTTGTTATAGATGGATAACAAAATTTTCTATAGAAAATTTGTTATAACGAAATTTTCTATCGAAAATTTGTTATAGATGGATAACACAATTTTCTATAGAAAATTTGTTATAGATAGATAACAAAATTTTCTATAGAAAATTTGTTATAGATGGATAACAAGATTTTCTATAGAAAATTTGTTATAGATGGATAACAAGATTTTCTATAGAAAATTTGTTATAGATGGATAACAAAATTTTCTATAGAAAATTTGTTATAGATAGATAACAAAATTTTTTATAGAAAATTTTTAATAAATGTATAACAAAATTTTCTATAGAAAATTTGTTATAGATGTATAACAAAATTTTCTATAGAAAATTTGTTATAGATGTATAACAAAATTTTCTATCGAAAATTTGTTATAGATGTATAACAAAATTTTCTATAGAAAATTTGTTATAGATGGATAACAAAATTTTCTATAGAAAATTTGTTATAGATGGATAACAAAATTTTCTATAGAAAATTTGTTATAGATGGATAACAAAATTTTCTATAGAAAATTTGTTATAGATGGATAACAAAATTTTCTATATAAAATTTGTTATAGATGGATAACAAAATTTTCTATAGAAAATTTGTTATAGATGGATAACAAAATTTTCTATAGAAAATTTGTTATAGATGGATAACTAAATTTTCTATAGAAAATTTGTTATAGATGGATAACAAAATTTTCTATAGAAAATTTGTTATAGATGGATAACAAAATTTTCTATAGAAAATTTGTTATAGATGGATAACAAAATGTTCTATAGAAAATTTGTTATAGATGGATAACTAAATTTTCTATAGAAAATTTGTTATAGATGAATAACAAAATTTTCTATAGAAAATTTGTAATAGATGGATAACAAACTTTTCTATAGAAAATTTGTTATAGATGAATAACAAAATTTTCTATAGAAAATTTGTAATAGATGGATAACAAAAATTTTCTATAGAAAATTTGTTATAGATGGATAACAAAATTTTTGTTTGGAAAATTTGTTATAGTTGGATAAAAAAAATACTTTAGAAAATTTTTATATATTGATAAAAAAGATTTGCTGTAGGATATGGTGTAACTAGTTACAGTTCGGAGATATTCAATACCAGTTAAACCAAAATACAGCAGACAACAAACATCTTTTCTAAATATATCTTTTAACCAACCTGACACCTATTTGCCAAAGCTTAAACACCAAAACAAAAACAACCGAATAGAAATTGAATAGAGAACAACAAACTATAAACAACATTTTTTTTTTTGTACTCGTACAATAGAAAACGTTAGAATTTCATCAATATCCATAAACTTTGAATGTTAAATAAACTTAAACGTACAGTTTTGGATGATTCTGTATTAGAATGTGCGATTTTGTTTTTTTTTTTTTTATTTTTGCTGACATGACTTTGATGAATTGATTTAAGGTTGTCATGATTTCAATATGAATAGAAAATAAAAATAATAAAAAAAAGAAGAACAACAACTGGAGAAAAGAAGTTGGACATGTGTGTCGTTCTATTATAATGTGGTACAAACATTCAATATAGAATAACATATATGATGATTTTGATTTTATATTAGGGGTGTTCACGCTAAAGACAATGTTTTCAAGTTTTTTTAAATTGGTCAAACGGATTACGAGATATTGGCATTTGAACTTAACTAAAACTGACGGTTTTCAAAAAGTTCAAAATCTTTTTGACGAAAATGTTGCAACTAGTTCTGAATACCATTGTTATTTAAAAATACCTTTAAAGTAAAGTTAAATTTTTAATAATTTAAATATAATTTTTTGCAATATAAAATAATTTATTTTTGCAAGAGTTATTCACATTTGGACACTCAGAAATGTAAATTTATTGTTTAAAAATAAACGTGAAATATTGTCTTCTTTGAATTTTTATACTTGTTTACCTTTAAGTCATGTTTATTGATAAAAAAAAATATCTACATATTTATGAATTTATTAAAAATGTGTTAATTTGAACTTTATGTTTTTGTTATTTTTTTTTTTGGTTTATTAGTTTTGTTTTCAATTTAAGATTTATTTGTTAAACGTGAATGAATCTATAAAAAACTTTCACAATGCATATTGTATGACCAATTATGAATTTAAAATATTTTAAGAAATGAATGTTATATTTAATTAACAAATATGGAAACCATATTTGAAACTTGACGGATGAGACTTAAATTAGAAAGAATTTTTTATAACTGATATAAAATTTAGCTTTAGTAAAAATTTAATTGATATTATCAATAAAATAATTGGCTTTAATACATTGTTGAATTCAAATTTTTAAGTATTTAACAAAGTGTTTAATTATCTCTATTAAATGTTTAATTTATTTAATTAAACGTTTAGGTGATTCAATTAAATATTTACATAAAACAATTACATGTGTAATTGATTTAGTTAAACTGATTCAATTATTTTTTTTTTGTTAACTGTATTATAAGATTAAATAAATTTTTACCGAAGGAGAATTTTTGTTAATATTTTTGATTTTTATCGGCCTATAAGAAATTTTCTATAGAAATTGTTCCATTCAATCTATAACAAATTTTTTATAAAAAACGTGTTTTTTATAAAAAAAAAACCGACCAAATAACATTTTCATCCGACCTTTTAAATCAGACACTTAAACTTAGATGCTTAATTCCATTTCTTTTCATTCAAATTTATTTCAAATTGATTTTTCATTGATTTATTATTATTTTACAGAAAATTTTTTATTTTCTTATTTATTTTTAATGTTTCCGTTGTATTATTAACAAAACAAAACAATTTAATAAAATCGGTTTAAAAAAAATAATTTCCTTATTTGTTTTATTTATATTCAGTACAATACTCGTACTGACAGTCGCTCATTAATTTATGACGTAAATTAATAAAAATTAAACAACAACAACCAACAATAATAAAAACAGAGAAAAATATAAAAACAATTTTAACAAATTATTAGAAAATTTATATAAATTTTATATGAAACTAATCAATACAAAATACTCAAATACTCAGATTTTTATAGAAGTACACTCAGAAAAATAAAAAAAAAAATTATTATTATTTATAACAAATTTTCTACAAATAAATTTGTTATCTTTGTACTATTATACCAACTACAACAAATTTCTATCGACAATTTCGCTATCCATTTATAAAAAATTTTCTAAAGAAAATTTTCGTTAGATAATTTTGTTATTAATCTAAAACAAATTTTCTAAATAAAATTTTGTTATTCATCTAAAACAAATATTCTATAAAAAATTTTGTTATCCATCTATAAAAAATGTTCTATAGAAAATTTTGAAATCCATTTATAAAAAATTTTCTATAGAAAATTTTATTTTCCATTTATAACAAATTTTCTAAAGAACATTTTTTTATCCAATTTTGTTATTTATAACAAATTTTCTTTAGAAAATTTTGTTATCCATCTATAACAAATTTTCTATAGAAAATTTTGTTATCCATCTATAACAAATTTTCTATAGAAAATTTTTTTATCCATCTATAACAAATTTTCTATAGAAAATTTTGTTATCCATCTATAACAAATTTTCTATAGAAAATTTTGTTATCCATTAATAACAAATTTTCTATAGAAAATTTTGTTATCCATTAATAACAAATTTTCTATAGAAAATTTTGTTATCCATTAATAACAAATTTTCTATAGAAAATTTTGTTATCCATCTATAACAAATTTTATATAGAAAATTTTAGTTTGTTATACATCTGTAAAAAATTTCCTATAGAAAATTTTGTTGTCCTTTTAAAACCAATTTTCTATAGAAAATTTTCTTAGTCATCTATAAAAAAATTTTCTATAGAAGATTTTATTATCCATCTTTAACAAATTTTCTTAAGAAAATTTTTGTTGTCGATAAAAAATCTTTATAAAAAATTTTTAATATCGATAAAAATTTTTTTAGAAGGTTTTTTTTTATAAAAAATGTTTGTTATCGATAACAATTTTTTTTATAGAAAATATTTGTTATAAAATGTTGTTATTGATAACAAATTTTTTTATAGAAATTATTGTTATCGATAATAATTTTTTTATAGAAAATTTTTATTATCGATAACAGATTTTTTATAGAAAATTTTTGTTATCGATAACAACATTTTTATTGAAAACTTTTGTTATCGATATCCAAATTTTTATTGAAAACTTTTGTTATCGATAACAAAATTTTTTATTGAAAACTTTTGTTACCGACAACAATTTTCGTAGAAAATTTTTTTTATCGATTACAAATTTTTTATAGAAAATTTTTGTTATCGATAATAAGTTTCTTATACAAAATGTTTGCTATCGATAACAAATTGTTATAGAAAATTTTTTTTATCTGTAACAAATTTATTATAGAATATTTTTGTTATCGAATACAAAGTTTTTATAAAACATTTTTGTTGTCGCTAATAAATTTTTAGTAGAAGGTTTTTGTTATCGATAACAAATTTTTTGTAGAAAATTTTTGTTTTCGATAACAAATGTTTATAGAAAACTTTTATTATCGAAAACAATCTTTTTATAGAAAATTTTTGTGATCGATAAAAAATTATTTATAGAAATTTCTGTTATCGATAATAAATTTTTTATAGAAGATTTTTGTTATTGATAAGAAATTTTTATAGAAAGTTTTTGTTATCGATAACAAATTTTTTATAGAAGATTTTTGTTATTGATAACAAATTTTTAATCACAAAATTTTGTTTTCCATCAATAACAAATTTTTTATAGAAAATTTTTTCATCCATTTGTAACAAATTTTCTGTAGAAAATTGTTTTATCCATTTATAACATATTTTCTATTTAAAATTATGTAAACCCTCTACAACAAATTTTCTATAAAAAATTTAGATATCCATTTATAACAAAATTTCTATAAAAATTTTTTTTTTCTATAGAAATTTTGTTATTTATCTAAAAAAAATTTTCTGTAGTAAATTTTGTTATCCATGTATAACAAATTTTCTTATCCATTTATAACAAACTTTCTATAAAAATTTTTTTTATCCATTTATAACAAATTTTCTATACAAATTTTTGGTATCCATCTATAACGAATTTTCTATAGAAAATTTTGTTATCCATCTATAACAAATTTTCTGTAGAAAAATTTTGTTATCCATCCATATCAAATTTTCTATAGAAAATTTTGTTATCCATCTATAACAAATTTTCTATAGAAAATTTTGTTATCCATCTATAAAAAATTTTCTATAGAAAATTTTGTTATTCACCTATAACAAATTTTCTATAGAAAATTTTGGTATCGATCAATAACAAATTTTCTATAGAAAATTTTGTTTTCCATCTATAACAAATTTTCTATAGAAAATTTTCTTATCCATCTATAACAAATTTTCTTTAGAAAACTTCGTAATCCATTTAAAACAATTTTTTTTATAAAAAATTTTGTTATCCATTTATAACAAATTTTCTATAGAAAATTTTGTTATCCATTTATAACAAATTTTCTATAGAAAATTGTGTTATCCATTTATAACAAATTTTCTATCTAAAATTTTGTTATCCATATATAACAAATTTTCTATAGAAAATTTTTTTATCCATCTTAACAAATTTTCTATAGAAAATTTTGTTATCCATCTATAACACATTTTCTATAGAAAATTTTGTTATCCATCTATAACAAATTTTCTATAGAAAATTTTGTTATCCATCTATAACAAATTTTCTATAGAAAATTTTGTTATCCATCTATAACAAATTTTCTATAGAAAATTCTGTTATTCATCTATAACAAATTTTCTATAGAAAATTTTGTTATCCATCAATAACAAATTTTCTATAGAAAATTTTGTTTTCCATCTATAACAAATTTTCTATAGAAAATTTTCTTATGCATCTATAAAAAATTTTCTTTAGAAAACTTCGTAATCCATTTAAAACAATTTTTTTTATAAAAAATTTTGTTATCCATTTATTACAAATTTTCTATTTAAAATTTTGTTATCCATTTATAACAAATTTTCTATAGAAAATTGTGTTATCCATTTATAACAAATTTTCTATCTAAAATTTTGTTATCCATATATAACAAATTTTCTATAGAAAATTTTTTTATCCATCTTAACAAATTTTCTATAGAAAATTTTGTTATCCATCTATAACAAATTTTCTATAGAAAATGTTGTTATCCGTTTATAACAAATTTTCTATAGAAAATTTTGTTATCCATTTATAAAAAAATTTCTATAGAAAATTTTCTTATCCATATTTAATAAATTTTCTATAGAAAGTTTTGTTATCCATTTTTAACAAATTTTCTATAGAAAATTTTGTTGTCGATCTATAACAAATTTTCTATAGAAAATTTTAGTATCTATCGTCTATAGAAAATGTTGCCATATTCTATAGAAAATTTTGCCCTTAGTTTAACCTGTTATTAATTTCAGTGCATAAAATATTTATCCATAATATTTACCCGCTCTTATTATTCAATTATAAATAACAAAAACAAAATCTATGAAATACTTGTTTTGAAATCTATAAATGATCTACGCAAATTATTCTGAAAAAAAATAACTTGAGTTGATATATATCTTCACTTATTCTCTCAGTTTTAAATTCTTTTACACAAAATTGAGTAGATCAAGTATTGAAATACTGGCCGTCTGGTTAGCTGGATATATATAGTAGACCGGAGTAAATTTTGCGTTGAAAATTTTCAGCCACCGTGGTATTAGCAAATTTGTAAATTTATTAAATTTATTAAAGTTTATTGAAAATTCAGTTTTTAAGAACAGAATTCTTAACCTTGCAAAAGTCTATTGCAAAATAGCAAATTTGCACTTTCCATTACAAGAGCAGTTAGGTAAATAGCAAAATTTTCAGCAAACAAGAAAATCAAGCTCCTACCGTTATGATGACAACCTTGCAATTTCGCAACGTATTGAATTTTGAGGCATCACTGTACTAATAAGTTAATAAAATAATACCGTAAAAACTCCCCAAATAATCTAGTTTCTCTCCAACCTATTTTTATAATATATATGAGAATTGCTGTCGTTTTTATTGTGTGACCATCAAAATTGTATGTACGTGTTTGAATACAATATTCAACGATATTGACGTATGGTATGGACGTATCTACATATTGTATCTTTTTGTGTATATTTTTTTATATTTTTCGTACTTGTTTTATTTTTTTCTGAAGTAGCTTTATCCATATCCACACCATAGAATTTGATTCTGTACCATATATATTAAGATATATAAAGTATTCCATACCAAATCTTCCGCTACAGAAAAATTTGTTTTTCATAATAATCATTTTCTTCTTTAAATACATTGCAAGGTCCATGATAGAAAATTTTCGAAACTTAGAAAATTCTTCAAAATTTTTTTCTTCTTTAAAAACATAGTATTTATTCCAAAACCCAAAAAATATCAGCAAAATTTTTTATCCGCGACTTCGAAAATTTTCAGAAAAATTTTTAAAATTTTTAAAAATTTAAGAATTTTTTTTTCTGAAATCATTTCTGATCAAATGTTTTACTACAAAACCCAAAAAAATGTGTCTGGACATAGAAATTTTTAAAATTTTTAAATTTAACGTCAAATGATTGGCGGGTGGGGGGTGGTTAAATTTGACTGCTTTTTGGTGTTTGTGTGAAGTTTTGAGTTTAGTTCATAGTAATTATATAATCTTTTGTCACCTTTTCCCCTTAGTGTCATGTAGGGCCATCCATAAGTTTTTAAAGGTTGTCTTTCATCTCTGTTGAACACTTATTGTAAAATGCTTCATATATGTATAAATACGCATTTTTATATACAAAAAATCTGTTATTTTTATATTGTTAAAAACTTTTTTTTTGGTATTTTTTTATATGGTTTTGGTGTTGACGTTATTTAAAACTTTTTTTCAATAAATTTTTACTTAGATAAATTTTGAAGAGAGAAATATTTAATATTTGTGTTGAAGTCTAGCCTACCCGCACTGGATTTGATTTGAACCATAAACCAGGAAATTCCGGTTTTAAGTTGGTAAAAAGTTGTCCTTTTGGTACTTTACAGAAAAAATATTCTGAAACGAACTTTTTGGAAATTCATATTCTAATAAAACTGGAATAAAAAACCATTCTGAAAAGGGTACCTTTTAGAAATTCAGATTTTAATGGTGTAAAAAAAAGGATAAAAATTTGTACTTTGATACTTTTTCTATCTCCTTAAATAATGGTTCTTAAATCTTGAAATTTGGAATTTAGGATAATCTAGTAAAAAAAAGTAAAAAAGTTAAATTCGGCCATGCCGAATGTATTGATACCCTCCAATATGTAAAAAAAAACATTATTTGCAAAAAAAAAATGTTTTTAAAAAAAAATCCGCGAAAAAAAGTTTTAGTACAAAAATGTTTCGTTCGTTCCTTCGAAAATGTTTTTTTTTTTTTAAAAAATTATATTTGTACTTGTTTAAATACCATTTTCTGATTAATTTTGTTCACATGTGTCAACCAGCAGCCGAATTAAAGCAAATTTTATTTTTATGTTATATTGAATGTACCAAAATTTTCGAGGTATTCTTACTTTTCTTTCACAACTTGTGAACCGTTGAACCGATTTCGCTGAATTGCAATAACAAACTGCATAGGACAACAACAAGTAAATACGCTAAGTCTTAGTCATATCTGTTTAATATTTTGGCCTTGATCACAATTCCAACGGACAGACAGACGGACATCGCTGGAATGTTTTAAAATCATTCACTGATCAATAATATATACACTTTATGGGGTCCTCGACCAATATTTCGATGATTAAAAACGGAATGATAAACTTATATATACCACTAAGTGGAGTAGGGTTTGCAATGCGGTTTTAATCGTTACTGTAACCGCGGTTAACCGCACTATTTAACCGTAACCGTAACCGCAAAAAAAATACTGCGGTTACGGTTTTTTTAATAAAAATAAGATTTGTAGGGCAAAATAGTTTTTTTTTTTCAAACAATGAAAAATGGATATGAAATTTTTCTGTAGCAAAAATTTTTCATTTTTTTGTTGACCAAACATATTCTGACACAGTTTCTAAAATAAATATGACTGAGACTTTTTCTTAAAAAATATGACTCAGAATAATTTTCTATTGAAAAAATTTCTCAGATTCGGAATCATTTTCTCTACAAAAAAATACTCAGGATATGAAATAGTTTTTATAAAAAATATGTCTTAGAATCAAAAATTGTTTCTATAGAAAGAATATTTCAGAATCTGAAAAATTTTTAACAGAGCAAATTTCTGTTTTTCTACAGAAAAAATCTTAGAATCTGATACTTTTGTTGTAGAATAAATTTCGTAGCCTCTGAACCTTTTTCTAAAAAAATAAAAACGGAAATTTAAGATCATTTAAAAAATATTATATTCTTTTTTTAAGAAAAAATGGCTATAAATCTGAGACATTTTTTTAAGTATAAAATTTTTCAGAACTTAAAAAGTGTTCAATCGAAAGAAAAAATGTCTCAAAATCTTTTTATTAAGATTAAATAATAAAATATCCCTAGAATCCAGTATTTTTTGTAAGAACTAATGACAATAAATCTAAGACATTTTTAAAGAATAGAAATTTTCAAAATTTGAAAAGTGTTCAATCAAAAAAATGTTTTAAAAACTTTTTTTAAATCAAAACCAAAATGCTACTTCCTCCTCTGTCTACTTTTTACATAAAATGATTAATTTTTACTGTTATGCATTTTTTTTAGTCAAAAAAATAATGAAATTAAAGTTATTTTAAAAGAGTGCGGTTAACCGTTAACCGCGGTTAATCGCTTGAGTTTTAACCGTAACCGCGGTTAAGGGAAACTGCGGTTATTTGCAAACCCTAAAGTGGAGGGTATAAAAAACGAATTCTTACAAAACTACTTTTTAGAAAATTTCGATTCAAAGAGGAAAAAAGGTACTTGGTACTTTTTCGATCTCCTGTAATAAGCGTCATAAAAACTTTTTAAAATGTAGGATCCTTAATCGAAACAAGGCACACATAAAGAAATTTAATAATTTTTTTGATTCTATTAGAGTGAAATGGATAAAAAAATTTACATTGGTACTTTTTTGATTTCCTAAAATAATGCTCATAAGAAATTGAAATTTTGAGTCTAGGAGCAACAAGAAAACAGAATTTGGCAGAAATTTTTTTTTTTTGGAAATTTCTATTCTAACGGGACAGATAAGAGTTAAAAGCGGAAAAATAGAACTTTGAAATATGATCCTCAGAATCTCTTTTTTAATAAACTTTTTCTCTTAGTTTCCAAAAAAAAACAAAATTATATTGTTGGTGTTAATCAAAAACTTTGGGCATTGCACAGTGGATCGAAAATCAAAAGTCCCGGTCAAAGGGTAGAAATAATCATGCAAACTCATTGAAATTTGTGTCCCATATGGATTTAGGGTCGCTGAATTGAAGTGTGCTCTTAAAATTTTGAAATTTGTAATGGTTTACGAGATATTAGGATCCAAACTTTTATATTTTTGGAATTCTTCAGTTTTTATATTATTATTTTTAATAGAAGATGTGTAATTTATTTTTTTATGCTAATATGATAATAGGGACT
Source organism: Pegoplata infirma (assembly GCA_963921195.1). Lineage (NCBI taxonomy): Eukaryota > Metazoa > Arthropoda > Insecta > Diptera > Anthomyiidae > Pegoplata > Pegoplata infirma. The sequence continues at coordinate 32,804,191 of OY992539.1, forward strand.
TATTTTAAAACCTTGCATGCTTCGTTTGCAAAAAAATTGCGTTGACAGCAAAATTCATAAAACGCGATATTCCGCGAAAAATAGAAATGAGAGGTTATACCGCTTTAAATAAATTATAAATATCATCTGTCTTAATAATCTGATGAAAACTTTTTACAAATTCGACAAATAATACACTGAGAAAAATTACTCAAAAATTTTAACCGTCAAATATTTCGGCGGGGTTAAACAAAATGGGTATAAAACCAATATGGGAATTAAAGAGGATGTAACCCACTTTAGTTTCCTGTTCATACTTTTTTGAAAGAACTTGGGCAATTTTTTTCACAAAATTAAAAATTTTGTTTTTTTGCAGAGTAGAATTTTTATTACATATTTGTATTGATATTAAGGTTTTTTGGTTTGAACTTTTGGATTCGAAGCAGTACTAAAAGAAAATTATCAACTTATGCCTTAAATGAACGCGAATGTTGCAAAATTGCAAAAAGAAAAAATCGCCATTTATGATTTTTTTGAAAAAATATATTTTTTTTTTTGTCATATTCGGAGTCAGAGGCCCATATCAGAGAATTCGCACAGCGCATTACTGAGAACGTTCGTTCATCAGTCGAACTAGCCGTATGTGGAATAATCTTCCCGCAGAGGTCTTCCCAGTTTCTTTCAATGTAGATATATTCAAGTCAAATATCCACAAATACTACTCCCCTTTCTTCCTCCTCATAACCTATTTTCCTGATATCAACACAATGCACTGCATTAATAGGGGCATCCCCTGAGTGTTTGTTCAACGTAAAAAAAATTACACAGTTATACAAAATCAAACTTGGAATGGGATGAAACCAAAAGCAAATGAAAATTGGTATTTAACATAACAAAACCCTCAAAGTTTATTTAGTTCAGCGCTAGATTTTTTTTACACGCATTTAAAGTTAGATATGTGGGTTCCAGCGTCCACACTTAAGCTGGAAATTACGTTACCTTTAACCAGTACCTACCTACTCCCTGAATAACCAAATTATTAAAAACAAACCGCTGTGCACCGCTGCGTATGATTGCTATTTACAGGCAGTTACAAAATTAAGCATACTCCACTTATACAGTAGCTTTCAAGCAATCATTATTATAATTTTAATTAAAGTTCATCAACTTCAAATGCGTGTAAAAAAAAAACTAGCCCCGAACTAAAAAAACGGTCTTGAGGGTTTTGTTATGGTTCATGACAATTAATATTTACTTTTGGCTTCATCCCATTCCGATTTTGGTTGTTGCGCTGTGTTATTATTTGTTTGATCTCTAATAAATGTTTATGATCTTTCGTTAAAAACCCTAAAATATTATTTAAACAAAAAAATGTCATCAAAAATCTTTATCCACAAATAAATCTTTTCAATTTTTTCGATCCAAAATCAATTTTCTTAATCTTACAAAAAAAATCTTAAAGAATTATGAAAATGTCACCCAATCAAAAAATCTTTATCCATAAATGAGGTCGTCTTTATATCTATCTGTTGGCTTTTGTTGTTGTTGTTGTTGCTGCCATTGTCAATATGTCAAATTAAATTATTTAACAACACACAATTTCAGTAATAATTCATTAAAGTGAAAAAAATATTGTCACATCAGTCAAAAGACACTCTAACACAAAAATAGTCTTTCATAGTCTTTCTCACTCTGTCCATCAACTGACAATGAGTTCTTTAGCTATTTTAATATACAATCATAGATATTTTTAGTAGTTTATGAAAATATCAAAATAAAAATGTTTAAAATAACTTAACACAAGATAACCAAATAATTTAACTAAAATTTATTAGAAGGAAGAAGCAACCAACAACAACAAAAAAGATGCCAGCTAACCAACAAAAGAAACCCGCATCATTCTTAGGGTGTTTGCTTAGATTTTTTTAAATTTTATATATTTTATTGAATTCGAATTCAGCTTCTTCTAAAAAGACGACATCATGCTGTGTTGTCACAACATAAATTTTAGTATTTTTGTAGTAGATTTTTAAAAATATAAAACGACAATAACACGAAGAAGAAATAGTGTCAATTTAGCGATTTTTAAACGACAATTTTCACACTTAAAAAAAATATATTAAAAAGATATTTTTGTATAATTCTCCGTTGTGTATAAAACTTAAACTTACTAGAACTCTTACAAACTCCATTTTATAAAAAAACGTATTTCGGAATTTGTCAAATTCCATTGTCAAGAGTATTTAGTAAATTGACAATCGTTATTGGCAAAACATAAAGTCTTATATCTTTATTTTTTTATAGATAACGATTGTTAATTTGCTAAACGATTGTTAATTTGCTAAATATTCTTCACAATGGAATATGACAAATTCCGAAACACGTGTCAAGTAAGTCTTGCAAAATGACCATACCAATCAATTTAAAACAAACAAACTTTATAAATAGTTTCTTGAAAAATTTTACTTTGACAATATCATGTTAATAATTAGTAAAGAAACGTCGAATAATAAATAATTTTTATTAATTTAAAAATTTTTAATTTTTAGAACTCTTATTTTAGGAAGTCTAAAAAGTATCAAAATACATTTTTTTAACCCCATTTTTTACCCTCTTAGTATCTGAAATTTCTAAAAGTTGTTTTCATACGCTTTGTTTAATGGAAAATTATATATTTAACAAATGAAGTTCTTATGACAATTACTTCAGGAGATATAAAAAGTACCAAAGCACACTTTTTTACCTTATTAGCATTGAAACTTTCTAAAAAGGACTTTTTTCAGAATGTTTTTTTTTTTCGCGGAATGTTGCTACATTCCAAATTTCAAGTTTCTGAATCATTATTTCAGGAGATAGAAAAAGTACCAAACACTTTCTCCCCGTTTAAATTTGATTTCCAGAAGCTAGCTGGAGAATTTCAAGTTTCTATGATCACTATTCATATTTCATGAGACAGAAATAGTACCAAATTATACTAATTTACACTATTTTATAACAAAGAATCGGAACTTCCAAAAATAATTTTTTTCGGACTACTTGGCTGATTCAAAATATCAAGTTTAGGTTAGGTTGTAAGTGGCTGCTGACGTTTTACGACAACACACGTAGACTCTGAGGTCCATTGTGATACCACGGGACCGTAATAGGTTTCCCTACTAGTCCATGTCGTTAAACCAGTTTGACCTTCTTATGAAACTCCTTAGATGTTGAATTTTGACATCCGACAAATCAGAAAGATCGTACAGCTCCCTAGATCCCAGTGAAGCAAGTCTCTGACCAGAAACTGCCGGGCAATGGCAAATAAAGTGTTCGATAGTTTCCAACTCCTCTTCATCCATGCAACTTCGGCAAAAGTAATTCGACGGCACATTTAACCGCTCTGCGTGCTTCCCTATAAGACAGTGTCCGGTAATTATAGAAACCACCGTCGAAACCTCTCTTCTTGGAAGCGATATCAGCTCACTTGTGCGCCCCTGATTAAGAGAAGGCCAAATCAGTCGTGTTGTCTCACACGTCCATCCATTTTCCCATCTTTGATTGGTCTCCGTCGCAGAACAAAGCCGTAGGTTTTGCTTGCAAGTTTCTAGAGGCATACCAACACATTCCAATTCTGTTGGGACCTGTAAGGTAGTTCCTAGTCTTGCAAGCTCATCGGCTTTGCAATTCCCTGGAATGTCTTTGTGCCCTGGGACCCATATGAGTCGTATGTTAAACTGCTTGGCCATCTCATTTAAAGACGTGCGGCAATTAAGGGCAGATCTTGTTTTCAGAAACATTGAATCCAGGGACTTTACCGCGGCTTGACTGTCAGTATAGATGTTGACTGCGGTTGTAGACAAGACATTGCAGCTCAACCAGTCAGCCACTTCCTTTATTGCCAGCATCTCTGCCTGGTAAACACTGCAATGATCTGGCAATCTTCGAGCCAGGCTCAATCCAAGCTTTTCCGAATAGACTCCAAAGCCCACTTGTTCGTGAAGCCTCGATCCATCTGTGTAAAAATTTATGGTGGCTCCACTACCCGGAATGTCCCCCATCCAAGACTCCCTGGATGGTATCATAGTGGTAAAGTGGCGCTCAAAGAGGCTCAATATCAAGTTTACAAAACCATAGTTTTAGGAAGTAAAAAAAATACCCAAGTACAATTTTTTACCCCATTTCACCCTTTAAGAAACAAAAAAAAAAGTTTTTTTTTCAGAAAAATTTGATCCGATGGAGAAATATACATTTCAAAATTGTTTTTAGAAATAAAATACCTTTTTAAGAAAAAATAGTACTTGTTTAGAAAAATAATATTTTTTTAGAAAAAAAAGTACTATTTTTAGAAAAAAAATTATTTTTTTAGAGAAAAATTTTATTTATTTTTTAAAAATTTTTTTTTTTTAATTGTACTTTTTTAGAAAAAAATAGTACTTTCTTAGAAAAAATAGTACTTTAAAAAAATAGTACTTTTTTAAGAACAACAGAAAAAAAGTACTTTCTTAGAAAAAGTAGCACTTTTTTTGGTCAAATAGAAGTACAAAAGTACATTTTAGAAAAAAGTTCTTTTCCAAAAAAGGACTTTTTTAAAAAAGTATCTTTTAAAAAAAGTACATTTTTTACTACTTTTTTAGAAAAAAAAATATTTTTTTTAAAAAAAAGTACTTTTTCTAAAAAAGTATTTTTTTTTTCTAAAAAAAGTACTTTTCTAAAAAACGTACAATTCTTTTTAAAAAAGTACTTTTGTACTACTTTTTTAGAAAAAAGTACTTTTGAACTACTTTTTTAGAAAAAAGTACTTTTGTACTACTTTTTTAGAAAAAGTACTTTTTTCAAAAAAAGTATTTTTTGGAAAAGAGTATTTTTTGGAAAAAGTACCTTTTTAGAAATAAGTACCCTTTTTTGAAAAAAGTACTATTTAAAAAAAAAACACTTTTTTATAAAAAGTACTTTAAAAATAGTAAATTTTATACTACTTTTTTAGAAAAAAAGTAAATTTTTACTACTATTTTTAAAATAAGGAAATTTTTTACTACTTTTTTTTCTCAAAAGTGCTTATTTTTCTACAAAAGTACTATTATAAAAAAAGTACTTTTTCACGAAAGAAGTAGTAAAAAGTACTTTAAAAAAAGTAAATTTTTTACTAATTTTTAGAAAAAAGTAAATTTTTACTACTTTAAAAAAAAAAAAAAAAATTTTTTACTACTACTTTTTTTTCTCAAAAGTACTTATTTTTCTTCAAAAGTACTATTATAAAAAAAGTACTCATTTTTTTCTAAATTCATACGTCCTGGTTTTATAAAAAAAAACACTTTTTTTTCTAAAAATGTGCTATTATTATTTATAAAAAAGTACTTTTTTTAAAAACGTACTTTTTTCTAAAAAATCAAATTTTTCCTAAAAAAAAAAGTATTTTTTCTTTAATGGTACTATTTTTTCTAAAAAAAAAAAATATTTTTTAAAAAAGTACTTTTTTTCTAAAAAAAAAAATAATATAAATATTAAAAATAAACATCTGAAATGTGCATTGTGCCCATAACTGGTGCCCATAACATGTGCCATGTGCCATAGTATGGCACACGGCACATTTCAGATGCACCAAATAATACTTTTGACCTTCTAAGCATCGAAACTTTCTAAAAATCACTTTTGTCAGAATTTTTTTTTATTGCTACTACATTCCAAAATTTTTTGATGCTACATTCCTAAATTTTAAGTTTCAAGAATCTTTAGTTTAGGAGATATAAAAAGTACCAAACAACAAATGGTCACAATTTTCTATCCATTTAAAATAGATCTTGAAGAATCTACCTTTTCGATATGTTTTTTCGGCTGTAGGATTCCACATTTAGAGTTTCTACGACCATTATTTAGAAAATATAAAAAGTACCAAAGTACAATTTTTTAACCCTTTTTAGCCCTTAAAACAGCAATTTTTAAAAAGTACTCTTTTTTGTTTCGTAAAACGCTTCTTAAAATCGATTTGCTGAGATCTGGCAACACTTTGGCCTATTCTTGGTAGAAGGGAAAATAAAAAAATTACTCTCGAAAAAAAATTTCACACTCAAAAAAAATTTATTTCAAAAAAACCTTACACTCACGAATTTTTTGTACACTCAGACAAATATAAACTCATTTTGTTTTATTTGAAAAAAATAATAAAAAAATATTTTGTTAACCACAATAAAATTTTTAAAGTCAAATTTTTTAAAGTAAAAAAAAAAAAAAATTACACTCAGACAAATTTACACTCAAAAAAAATGTTATACCCCGAGTAAAAATAAACATATATAACAATATATAACTTGATACAAACATAATAAATCATATATAATTATACATCCGTGAGATATTTTCTAAATTTTTTAAATGCAGTCATATGTAGTAATATATAATTTAATAACGATTCGGATTAAAAGGTATACGGTTGATATAAATATATGAAGTAATATGAGGATCAGTACAAATTTTGTTTTTCTGTATAATTTAATATAAAATTATATATATTTTATTCTGTTCCATATATAACTATATAAATGTTTCAAATTAACCAAAAATTTTCTAAGATTTTTAGGCAAAGTATAAGAAACTTTTAAATGTTCCTAAACATTTCCTTGTTAGGGTTATGTAGATCACCTATCTGGTTCGAAGCGTACCCAAACAATTTTTTTGTTTTAGAAAATTATGTGTTTGGTGAATGTATCGTTGACCTGTGGTGTAACTCAGCCAAACCAAAACACACCAAGATTTTATATGTTTTTATGCAATTAGATCTAATTGGATCCGCTGAAATATGGCAATGTCTTCTGGTCAAAACTCGGATGAAATCGAATCATATTTTATACAAGTTGATCTTTTTTAATGCAAAAACATCCAAAATTATTCGGATTAAATTGCGTATAAATATATATTGTGTTATATATCATTATATATTGCATCATATAAAAATTTTTGCTCGGGACATTACTAAAAAAAAATCTAAATTAAGCTAAAATTTTTAAGTCTAAATTGTTATAGTTTTTTTAGACTCAACTCACTTTAATTAACCAATTTGGAGGGTATTTAGCGATTCTGCCAAGTCGAATTTAGCTTTTGTACTTGTTTGTAATATTTTTTTTTTCAAATATTTCTACGCTTTTCTTCCTACCACCAAGTTGTCACCACTTCAACCGTAGAATCACCACAGAACTTAACGAAAGAAACCACAAAATCCCAAAAAGTCTTTCATTTTGACAGCATAAACGATCATAAACAACACAAAAAAACATTTCAACAATTTGTTTAAGAATCTGTGAAATTGTTAATATACACATAATTAATAATGTCATCATTTTGTTCGTGTATTTTTTTTTTATTGTTTGTGTTTAGAATTTTTAACGAAAAAAAAAAAATATTATGATTGAAGTTTTATTTTATTTAGAATTTAGTAGTTGGAATTTTTTTAAATTTTGAAAATTTTTGTTTAATTTTTTTTTAAACAAAATGAGGATGATTTTGTTTTGCATGACCTAAATAAATCTTTTTTTTTTAATGGGCGATGTTTAGTTGTCATTTAAAATGTATTTTTTTTTTGTTAGTTTTCTAATATTTAAGAACATAAATAAATTTATAAAAAAACTAACTGAAATATTTTGAAGAATTTCAAATATTTATATTTTGATAAATATATTTTTTTATAGTTTAAAAGGGGTGTTTTAATTAATACAAATTGATCCTATGATATTAGGGTGATAACTTTGTATGTGTAAATTATTTCTCAGGTTTTGAATAAAAAAAATTTAAGTAGTGAATTGCCGAGCTAAAAATTTGTATAAGTTCTCTGTCCATAGACGTATGATTGTTTTTATAAAAAAATATTACTCATACGCCACAAATGTTCATCATTGTAATATTTTTTTTAACAACAAAATTTGTACTTTCAAAATGTTAACAAGACCCTGAACCGATGTACAATTTTTTAGAATAGAACAAAAAATTGTTGTTTTGTGCGCAAATTAAACAGTTTTGCTGGTTCGACGAATGTGTTTTTTGCTAATGGTGCGGGCAACTTAAGTTCGAATCCTGGCGATGGTCATCAAAATTTTTTTTATTATTTTTAAACTTAAAAAAAATATACAAATTAAGTCGCTTTTACATTAAAATTTAATTTTTATACCCTCCACTTAGTGATAGAGGGTATATATAAGTTTGTCATTCTGTTTGTAACTCATCGAAATATCGGTCTGGGACCCCATAAAGTATATATATTCATGATGCCCGATCGATTTAAAGACATTCTAGCGATGTCCGTCTGTCCGTCTGTCCGTCTGTCTGTCTGTCTGTCTGTCTGTCTGTCTGTCTGTCTGTCTGTCTGTCTGTCTGTCTGTCTGTCTGTCTGTCTGTCTGTCTGTCTGTCTGTCTGTCTGTCTGTGGAAAATGCTCTCGCGGACAAAATATTGCACAGAGATGACTGAAACTTAACATATATATTGGAAGTTCTCCCGAGAAGTTTGGTATTGCATTTGAGCGATATCGGTTCAGCGGTTCAAAAGTTATGAACGAAAATGTAAGCATACCTCAAAAATTTCAGTACATTCAACATAACCTAAAAATACAAAATGCTTTAATTCGGCTTCTGGTTGACATATATGAACATAATTGAACACCAAATGGTATTTAAACAAGTACGAACATATTTTTTGACAAAAAAAGAAAAAAATCGCGGATTTTTTTTTTACCAAAATTTTTTTTCGCGGAAATTTTTTTAAATTTTTTTTTTTTTTCAAAAGTAATTTCCTTTTAAATAAAGTTGTTTGCAATAATCTTTTTGAAATTGTGGAGGGTATCACTACATTCGGCAAGGCCGAATTTAACTTTTTTACTTGTTTTTAGTAAAAACAATTAAATTATTAAAAAAAATAATTAAATAAAAAATAATATGATTGATTAAAAAATAAATAAAAAAATGTTGGCCACACCCGGATTTGAACCCTGGACCACAACAGCACTAATTAAATTGTGCTCTAGATTCGAGTTTTTCTACATTTGAGAATAACAGGAAAGTTTTTTTACCCCGTCATTTGGGTAAAGGGTAGAAATTTTGCCTTTTAAACTCCCGAGAATTCAATATTTTAAGAAAAGAACATTTTATTTTTCAAAGGTGTGCACTTTTTTTAGAAAAGACTTTTGCGACAAAATACACAGAAAAAAATAACAAGTAGGAAAGTTAAATTCGACTTTGCAGAATCTATGAATACCCTCCACAATGCCTTTTTTAAAGGATAGTACATTTTTAACATGAAAAAAATTTAAAATTTTGATTAGAAATATTTTATTTTGAGTAAGAAACTCTTTTTTTGTCATTTAAAAAAAAAAAAATACAAGTTTTTTTTTAGTTAATTTTTTTTTTTTGATTGTAATGTTTTTTTTACTGTAAAAATATTTCTGAGTGAATGCACGTACGTATGTACACAAACTATTGTAATTTTTGTAAAAAAAAAAATTTTTGAGTGTAAAATTTTTTTTGAGTGTAACATTTTTTTTGAGTGTAAAATTTTTTTCGAGTGTAAGTTTTACCAATGCTTTTAAAACTAAACAAGTTTAAAAAGCATTGCTTCAAAACTAAACAAGTTTGAAAGGCATTGTAGGTTACCACCAATGCTTTTAAGACTTGTTTAACACGTGTCATTTAAGATGAAATCAATCTGAAATTCAGGGTTTTGCTTATAACTTTTGAGCCACTGGACCGATTGAGCTGAAATTCAATACCAGACATACCTGGGGAACGGCAAAGATACACGTCAGGTTTCAGTAGTCTCATTATTGTCTTTCGAAAGTTATCGTGTTTTTTATCTTGTAAATTCGCGAAAAACCCTTTCCAAAATTTACTCTTTTGATCATAGCTTTTGAACCACTAGACCGATTTGGCTGGATTGCAATACCAACCTGACCAGGTAAATGACCAACATATATGCCACACTTCAGTAGCCTCTTTAAAGTCTTTCAAAAGTTAGCGTGTTTTCTAAGGACGGACAGACAGACGGAATATTTCGATGTGTTACAAACGGAATGACAAACTTATATATACCCTCTATCACTAGAGTGGAGGGTATAAAAAAATATTTGAGTAAATTTTTAATACTATTGAGTAAAAAATTACTCAATTTTGCACCAGTAAACGATTTGATAGTATTGAGTAAACTTTTAATAAAAATTTAATAAATGTTGGCCAAAAAATTTTAGTAAATTTATAATTGACACAACTAAAACTTTACTCAAAATTTTTCATTTTTTTAGGTAACTATTTAATTGTGTCAAGTAAAAATTTACTCAAAACTTTTAATTTATTTTTTTAAAAAGTTTAAAAAAGTTTAAATTTAAAAAAAAAAAAAAAATAGTTTTTTCAAACTTTACCAAACATATTTTTAAAGACATAGGAACATTTTAAAAAGACGATTACAAACTTTCATATACATATACAAAAAACTATAAACTAAATGAGAATTTAATAAACTATGAGAATTAAAAGAAAAATAAAAATAATATTAAACTATTATTAAATTATTTACTCAAACTTGTTTAAAAATTTTTGAGTAAATTTTTAATTGCGTTAATTAAAAAATTAATCAAATTTTGTTTTAAAATTTAAACAAGTGATTACTCAAAATTGTTTCCCCCGTTTTTTTTCTGTGTACTTGAAAGAGTAAGACGTGTCGATTAAGTCTTGCAAAAAAAAATTACCAATATAATAAATTTAAAACAGAAAAATAATTTTATTGAAAATTATTCTATGAAATATCATAGTTTTAATTAGTAAAGAAAATAATGACCTCGAGCTGGAATAAACCTACTCAAAATACACTTTAAAGAAATTTATATTTTATGACGGTAAAATGGGATAAAACAGTAAAAGCATTAATTATGGAGGTGCCAATTCTTTAATACTTACCGTCTTACTTTTAAAAAAAACTAAAAATTACAGGGGCGTTTTTCCTGTGGCTCGGCAGAGGTCATTCTCATAAAAGAAAAGAACGCAACTGAGAGAAACAGAAAACGACGTGGACTGAATTATTATACCTCCAACAACGGTATGGGCAGTGGCGGGTACATCTTTTAAGTTTGAGGGGGGGGTGGTGTAAATTGGTTTATTTCGAAAAACAATCATCGATCCTCGTCGTAAAAAAATGCTAATTGAAATTTTCTGTTTCTCTAACAGGCGTTATACAATTTAAAAAATCCTTGTCGGACGAGCAAAAACGGCCATAAATAAACAAAATTGGTTTAATAGTTTTTGCTGTACAACTGAAGCCGAATTTTTTCAGCAATAGTTCGATAAAAATTTATTTGAGGTTTATTAAAACGGGACATATTTAAATTGATAAAAAATTTTGTAAGACTTTCGCGGTGATCTTTTTAATACATTCAGAAAAAAACTTATGCTATTGAAAAATTTTATACCAAAAATTTTTTAAGTCTAAACAATCAATGTATTTTTCCATCACAAAAATGTGCATATCCTTAAACATGAAAAAAAAAAAACCGTTGTAACTGAGATCGTGATTGAGAAGCACACGTTCGTTCCTGGTATTAATTTTGTTAAAACCAGACACGTGGGCCTGTTTGTCGGCCATTCGTATTAGTTATTTCTCACCCGCATTTGGATTGGTGGTGAATTCGATTATAACTGTAATATACAGTTTTCCATCGTGTTTGTTGCTGATACTCATGCACTCGTTTTGACGCCTCGTGGCGTTTATTACTAGAAATTGGTGGAGGACCACAAAAAACTCATCTTAGTATATATATTTATACTATTTGTGCCGTCTAATTTATGTTTAATATGGTTGAGTGCCATTAAAACTCATCGATTGAAGAATTAAAAGGATTTGCCCTGTTTCATTAAGGGTTGTTACCAGCCCTAGGAAGAGGGAATCTATGAAAGAAGAATAAGTAACCTGTGACTTGGTTACACACCTCCTAGCACTGGCATATAAACAAACGTTTTGCCATAATTAAAAGTCAAAAAAAAAAAAAAAATATTTTCCTCGATATTTTTTAAAAATAAAAATTTGCCGATTTTGGAGTTGCATTATTCCTTCATCTTATTTTAAGATGACTTTAAGACCACTTTTCTAGAAAACTATAAGTGCCAGATTACAGAAGGCGAACGATACACACGAATGAAAATTTTGCATGTATTTTGTTGTTCTTACAATAACAAAACACATGCAAAATTTTCGTTCGTGTGTATCGTTCGCCTTCTGCACAGAGAAAAATAAATTTCCAACTGAATTTTTCAGTTGTATCAACTCAAAATTTGGTTGCTGCTACTAAATTTCGCTGTGGCAGACGAATTTTTTAGTTGTTTTAATTAAAAGACAGTTATATTAACAAAATTTAGTTGTTACTACCGATATTTAGTTTTCACTTCAATAATACAAATGCATCAACCGAGTTTTTGTTGCAACAACTGAATTTTAGTTGGAAAATAGAAAATTAGTTTTCTGTGTGTGTAAACTGGCACTAAGATTCTAAGACTTTTGTTATGTATAATTATCTATTTCTTAGATTTGTTCAAACATTTTTCTAAACAAAAATTTTCCGGTTATGTGAAATTTTTAAAAAATTTTCGAAAACTGTTCTATTAATGTCAGACTATCAAAATTGTTTAATTTTTAGATATTTATACCCTACACCACCACACTGTGGTACAGGGTATAATGAGTTTGTGCTGATGTTTTGTAACTACCCGAAATAATGGTCCTAGACCCACTTTTAAGTATACCGATCGACTTAGAATCAATTTTTGAGTCGATTTAGCGATGTCCGTCTGTCCGTCCGTCTGTCCATGTAAACGGTGTAAACACGATACAGGTCGCAATTTTTAATCAATTGACTTGAAATTTGAAACTTAAGCCTTTTTTGGCCCAAGGACGAAGCCTATTGAAATTGTAAAAAATCCGTCCATATTTACCCCTAGCCCCTATACAGAGGTACTCTTTAGTTTTGGCTCAAATGATTCTAATTACCGCATTTTAATAGGTATCTTTTTGAAATTTGGCAGGTAATCATGTTTTATCCACACAAATCACCATTCCGAATTTTAAAGAAATCGGACCAGTTCTTCTTGTAGCCCCCATGCAAACCACCTTCCCGATTTTCACATAAATCTCTCAAATTTCTTGAAAATAGAAAATATTTAATTAATATTCTGTTTGTGTATTTTAAACGCGTACTTTGATAACGTTATCAAATCTGATTATCATCGGACCATTTTTGAACTTGGGTCCCATGTGAAAATTTCGCCCGATATTCAGTTGAAGCGGTTTATTGTCAAATCAAATTTGGATTGTGAGTGCTTTTTACACTTATTAAAGATTTGACAAAATATAGATCTAATCAGTGAATGTTTGATCTTGGGACCCATTTTCCGGGAAACTCTGGTGTAGGGTATTATATGGTATAATATAATTTTCTTACTTGTTTTCATTTGTTTTTGCCTACAAAATATTATGAGTGTATATATTTTTAATATTTTTACACAAAAACAAAAAATTACACTCGAAAGATATTTTACACTCAAAAAAATAGTTTTGTATTTTTTTTTTTTTTAAATTACTAAAAAAAATGATTTTTCTTCAAACTAAAAAAAAAACAGTTACTTTTTCATGTCAGAAAATTTACTATCACTGAAAACAAGCATTGTGGAGGGTTTTCATGGATTCGACCAAGTCGAATTTTACTTTTCAACTTGTTTTACTCAAACTTTTTTCACTCCATTTTTTTTTTTTAATCAAACATTTTTTTTCGCAAAAATATTTTTTCTCCTTAGTAGGTAAGGTAGTTTGCTAACTACTTTTGACAAGATCCCGACAAGATCAAAACACGTGTCGAGTAAGTCTTCCAAATGATCAAACCTATTAAGTGTAAACAAACAACTTTATAAATAGTTCCTTGAAGATTGTTACTTTGACAATATCATCGTAATGATAAGTAAAGAAAAGTGACCTCGAGCTAGAAAAGTATTTTTTTTTTTAATTGAATTTAAAGGTCGAATAATAAGTAATTTTTTATTAATTTAAAAATTAAAATAGAATATTTAGAAAAATTATAAAAATCGTAGAAATTCAGGAAAACGATAAAAGAAAATCAGAACAATGTAAAGAACTGTAGGAAGTATTTAAAGATTCGGCTAATTTGAATTTAAAATTCAAACCTGTGCTGTTTATTTTTTTTAATAATCCATAATAAATTAAATTAATCTAAACAAATTATGCATTATTTTTTTTTATTTTCTCCCTATTACACGTGTAATAAAATATTGTTTTTTTATAAACAAATATTTTTAAATCCGTGTTTAAACAATTAACTTATATAAAGAGAAAAAAATCTTACTAACTAAATATCTTTCTATCTTATTAAATCAATTAAGAATTTATACTACAATAGTTTGTCATTTCGATTAATTGAAACTGTCGTCTAGTGTTTTGTGTGGTTGGTGTATTATTTGAATTTTAACATTCATTAACATTAAACTCACATCATTTATTACGTTTGTTAATATATTTATTTAACTTTTTTTTTTTATATTATATTTTTTATTTAAACTAGAAAATAATTTTTATTTAAGTTTTGTTATTCTATTGTTTAAATTCTTGTTTATTTTCAATGTTTTCATTGTTGTTGGTGTATAGGAAATAAAACAAAATACAACAAAAAAAAAAAATTCCAAATCAGCCATATTATGAACTAAAATATTATTTCAAATAAACAAAATCAAAATCTGTAGTCTTTTGTGTTTGAAAATTAATAACTAATTTAAAACACGCAAACATTTTAATTTGTTTTGTTAAGTTTTTTGTTACTTTTTTTTATATTAATGTTCATTCACAAAAAAAAATAAAAATAATTTTATTAATATTCATATAATTCCCACACTATTTCATTTTAAAAGTTATTAAAATTTTTTTAACAAATTAAAGCCTTAAATGGTTGAGTTAAAATTTTAAAGTTTAAAATTTTTATTTATTCATGGGTACTAAGTTTTAAGCGTATTCATGTTTATACCCTACATTTAGTGATAGAGGGTATGTACAAATTTGTCATTACGTTTGTAATATATATTTTGAGTTTAAACATTTTTAAGTTTTTTTTTTTTTAAAGTTAGTAAAATTTTTTTTTTAAATTAAAAAATTTTTAATTTTTGAGAGTAAAAATTTTTTTTATGATCTTAGACTGATCAAACTCAAATCAGATTGCAGAATATATTGATACCCTCCATAATGGAAAAAATATTATTGCAAAAAGTTTATTTAAACAAGTAAGAAAGTTACAGTCGGTCAAGACCAACCATATGAACCCTACACCAGCGTTTCCCAGAAAATGGGTCCCAAGTCCAAACATGGACCGATTGGGTCTGTCTTTTGTTAGATCTTTATTTAGTGTAGAAAACACACATAGATAAAATTTTAATGGAATTGGCTTATTTTTTTTTATCAATAGACTGATTTAACTGAATATCGGTCGAAATTTTTATAAGGGGGACTTAGTCGGACTTAGTCCGATTTAATTAGGTTACTAATGTACACGTTTAACACCTAAAAATAAAATTTTTATCAAATATTTCCATTTGTTTGAATTTTGAGGGAATTATGTGAATATCGGGAGGGTGGTTTGCTAAAT
Source organism: Pegoplata infirma (assembly GCA_963921195.1). Classification (NCBI taxonomy): domain Eukaryota; kingdom Metazoa; phylum Arthropoda; class Insecta; order Diptera; family Anthomyiidae; genus Pegoplata; species Pegoplata infirma. Next base: position 32,819,809 of record OY992539.1, read on the forward strand.
TTTAAACCGATATCTATTATAATGCGGTTATTAGAGTCATTAAGCCGAATCCAAAGGGGGCGTTTGTATGGGGGATAGGTCTTAACATGGACCGATTTTCTCCAATTTCAATAGGCTTCGTCCTTGGGCCAACAGATGCTTAAGTTTAAAATTTCAAGTCAATTAATTGAAAATTGCGACCTGTATCGTGCTTAAACCGATAGATGGACAGACGGACGGACGGACGGACGGACATCGCTAAATCGACTCAAAAACTAATTCTGAGTCGATCGGTATACTTGAAGGTATGTCTGGGACCAATATTTCGGGTAGTTACAAACATCAGCACAAACTTAATATACCCTCTACCACAGAGTGGTGTAGGGTATAAAAATATAAAATTGTTAGAAGAAATTAATTTCGACAAATTTAAGAAAAAAAAAATTTAAAAAAAAAAAATATTTTTAATACCAAAAAAAATCCGCGAAAAAAAATGTTGTGTAAAAATAAAATATTTTGACTTGTTGAAATACCAGACGGTATCCAATTCTGTTCACAAACATAGTATGTCCAATTCTGTTCACAAACATAGTATGGAATATACCAAAAGTTTCGAGGTCAATTTTAATTTTTGATCATAATTTTTGAAACTCTGAACCAATATCGCTTAAATGAAATACCAAACTTGTCAAGCCAACAACAAGTAAATTTGTCTAGTCTCAGTCATATCTAAGTAGTATGTGGCCAAAATCACCATTTAAACAGACGGACTTCGCTATATGGGGTCCTAAACCGATATTTTGATGAGTTACAAATAGAATGATAAACTCTGCCCTTATCAATAAGTAAAGAGCCCAAAAATAAATGTTTTTGTACACTTATCAATTTTTTTTAAAAGCTTTGAACATTATTATAGGGTATTTACGTATTCGACCAAGTGGAATTTTTCATTTACACTTGTTTTGGTTAAGAAAAATATACAGATGCCAAAAAAGTATACAAATACGTTGTATTGTCCACACCCTTTCCAAGTGCAAGTCAAACAAGTAAAAAAAAGTTAAAACAAACACTTTTTTCTTAATGTAAATTTCTAATTGTAAAAAAAAATAAATAAAAAAATATTAATTAAAAAAAAAAATCGAGTGAAAAAAGATCCATTTAATATTAAAAAAAATTGTGTGAAAAAAATATTTTAAACCCAAAAGTAATCGAATTCTAGAAAATTTGAGTCAAAGAAACTTCTAAAAAATTTTGAGTGAAAAAATTTTAATGCTAAAAAATTTATTGAAAACATAAATTTGTGTGTTAAAAATTAGTATTCCATACTGTTCCCTGTTCCATTCCAGATATTTTTATGTTCTATTTTATTTTGTTCCCTGTTACATTTCGCTTTGTTCCATGTAGGTTAGACTGTCCCGAAAAATTAAATTTAAGGCAATAGCAAAAAACGATGATCTTTCGAGAGCTGACGACGGGAAAAATAATCAAAAAAATTTGGAGTCCGTCTTTGCCACCTTACAACTGGTTAAAGTTCGCAATCTTAATGTATTTTGTCAAAAAAAATATTTTTTGTTTTGGACGCGATTGGTGTCATTAATTGCGGAATGTGGAGTCAGGGACGTACGCAGGAATTTATTTTGGGGGCCCAATTTTTTTTTTTTTGTTTTTTTTAATTTTGTTTTTTCGCTTCAATGTTTTTAAGCCTTAATTTTTTTGCATTTTTGAAAAACATTTATTTTAAATTTTAAATAAAACAAGAAGAAAAGTTAAATTCGACTTTGCCGAATCTACCCTGTATTCCCAGAATTCATAGTTATTCAGTTCTTAACTCATTACCTTCCGCGACACTCAAATACAAATGTAAGTAGATATTCAGTACTCCGGGAAGTAGTTGGAAGTTGTTTGAAAACTCGGAGTACTTCTTATCTACTGAATATCTACTTACCATTGTATGGTAGTGTCGCGGAAGGTAATGAGTTAAGAGCTGAATATCAACTTTTTATAAGGAGAAGAAAAGAATGCCTTTGCGTTTTTTTCTTGTGTTTTTTGTTATTTTTGTTGTATTTCATTACATTTGTTATAGTTCTAAAGCAATCCAAATAGAAGTACTCCGCACTTTTTTTGCTGGGTATGAATACCCTCCACAAAGCATTTTTAAAGTATAATACATTTTTTAACGTGAAAAAAAATCAACAATTTTGATTGGAAATATTTTATTTTGAGTAAAAAACTCTTTTTTTGCCATTTTAAAAAAAAAAAAATTACAATTTATTTTTTTTTTTGAGTGTAAAACTTTTTACAAGTGTAATGTTTTTTTACTGAAAAAATATTTCTGAGTGAATGCACGGACGTATGTTCACAAAATATTGTAATTTTTGTAAAAAAAAAAAAAACAAAATTTTTTTTTGGAGTGAAAACTTTTTTTTGAGTGTCTAATTTTTAAGTTACCAATGCTTTTAAAACTAAACAAGTTGAAAAGGCATTGCTTAAAAACTAAACAAGTTTTAAAAGCATTGTTAAGTTACCAACAATGTTTTAAAAACTTGTTTAACACGTGGCATTTAAGATGAAACCAATCTGAAATTCAGGGTTTTGCTTATAACCTTCGAACCACTAGACCGATTGAGCTGAAATTCAGTACTAAACAGACCTGGGGAACGGCAAAGATACATGTCAAGCTTCAACAGTCTCATTATTGTCTTTCGAAAGTTATCGTGTTTTTTTATCTTGTAAATTCGCGAAAACCCTTTAAAAATTCCAACATAGAAAGATTTTTTAAACATAGAAAGATTTTTGTTGTATTTTTTTGCATAGAAAATATTACAATTTTGAGATATTTTTTGTACAGAAAAGCTCTATAACTCTAAGAAATTTTTCGTGTAGAAAAATTCTCAGATTGTTGAAAAACTCTTAGATTCTGAGTAATTTTTCGTAAAAAAACTCTCAGATTCTAATAAAAGTTGTTTGATTTTAAGACATTTTGCTTTAAGAAAAAGTCTCAATTTCTGAAAGATTTTTCGTACAGAAAATTTCTTAGATTCTGAGTCGTTTTTCGAACAGAGAAACTCTCAGATTATAAGACATTTATCGTATAGAAAAAGCTCTCAGTTTTTGAGACACTTTTCGTTTAAAAAAAAATTATGGACTCTGAGATATTTTTTGTATTTTTATATGATATTTTGAGAAATTTTCAGATTCTGAAACATTTTATGTATTGAAAAATTATCAGGTTGTGAGCCATTTTTCGTACAGTGCATTTTTCTATTCAAAAAATCTCAGATTTGTATAGAAAATTTCTGAGACACTTTCCGTATAGAAGAATTCGCAGAATCTAACACATTTTTCGTACAGAAAAAATTCTTATAAGAAAAATGTCTTAAATTGGCATAGAAAAATTCTCAGATTCTGATACATTATTCGTATAGATTTTAACTGAATTTTCTTATTTTAAAATAGTTAATAATCTTAAAAAAATATTATTATAATCTTAAAAAATTTCTTACCCATTTTTTTAATGAGAAAATTTACAGACTCTAAAACATTTTTGTAAAGAAAAGTTCTTAAATTCACAATTTTTTGTCGATAAAAATTTTCTAATTTTATTTAAATATTTTGAATAAAACTAACACTTTGATCAATTTTTTGTGTAAAATTTTTCTAGATTCAGAAAAGATTTTCGATTAAAAAATTCGTGATCTTAGGACAACAAGGTTCTATTTGCACTCAAAAAAAAAAACTGTAATGTTAGCAAAAAAAAGCTTGTAAACCTACAATTTGCTGATTTTGAACCCACAATTTTGTTGGTAAAGTTAGCAAAAATGTTTTGCCAAAAATTAGTTAACTGATTTTTTTTTTTTTATTTCATCTTAGTTCATACACATTTGAGGACCCCACTGGGTTCGGACCCGATAGGTCCAGACCCCGATGGGCCTAGACCTAGTTGGGTTCCTTAAAAATCGTCATAGTGTTTGATCCAAAATTTTTGTCCGTTTCGTTTGCTTAGTTTTTGAGATACGTGATTTTAGGGGACCACTGGGGTCTTGAGAAATAAAAAACTCGATAACTTCAAAATATTACTCGGATATCTTTTGGTTATTTTGCAATCTTATGCTGCGTGTTGAGAGCTACAAAAATGCTTTTGGACTTTTTGTTGTGTGGGCAATATTTACCGAGATATGAGCATATTAAAACTTTCGGGAATGCTAACTTTTTTGGATCAAAAGGGTGGACCCATTTTATTCCACACATGTGAAGAGGGCCGGCGATACTATGAGCCCGAGAACCAAAAATGGCCTCCATTTTGCTCTATCTGGCTTAGTTTCCGAGATAGCGCCATTTGAAGTTTTCTTAAAAAAAAAAAATTTACAATTTATTTTTGCTAATATTAGCAAAAAAGCGTGTAAATTTTGGTCAACTCAATTTTTAAATTTAGCAAAAAAAAATAGTTCAAATGTTGTTTAAAATTGCTAATGCGCTAAATGAAGATTACAAGATATTTTTGCTAACATGCTTATCTCAACTAAAAATTTGCCTAAGGTTAGCTTACTAGCATTACCAAAAAAAATTAGTAAATCTACTAATGTATTATTTTGAGTGTGTGTCTATTTCTTTAAGCAAAAAGAACCTTGTCCTAAGGTCTCAAATTGTCAAATTTGGTTAAACTTGAAATTAGAAAATTAGATTCAAAAAAATACTCAAACTCTTTGACAAATTTCTTAAAAAAAAACTTTACCATTATATTTTAGAGATTATCATTTGTACTTCAGAAAATGTTTTCAAATATCAAAATTTTTCTGCTGATCACAAATATAGTCAAATGTGGCGGCGGCTTTAAAAAAAAGTCGAGAGAAACGCTAATGGAATAATATTGATGATGCATAACTTACTTGGTCATCACAATTACCTTTTAGAGGTGTCTTATTCACCACCATAAAATACTACGAAATTAATTTTCTTCAATCACAAATTTTTTTGTATTTATTTTTCTATATTTTGAAATTTTTATATTTCAGAAGAAACCCTTCATTAATTAGAGATAAAAAGAAAAAAAATAATACTGGGCCTTTTTTTCTTAACAAACGTATATTTTTTAGTCAATGTCTTTTTTGGATTATTTTTCCCATTTTTAGTTCTACATACGTATTATTTTTTTGCTACTACCAAGCGAAATTCCAAAAAGAGGTAATTTTCGGAACAGGCTAATGTAGTGTCATTCCGATAAGCTGAGACACCACGTGGCCGATAAGCTAAGAAACCCCAACCATAAAATCGTTTCTTTATATATATTTTAAGTTTTAGGCAAATCGGTTCATAACGGTACAAATTTCTTCTTCTAATTCTCAATGAGAGTAAAGTCGAATATGTCTAAATATTTTAGTTTGAACATTAGCGCTTTGTCATTCAAATTCCCTTTATTACTTGTAGTTTAGGGTTTTTGTACTTCTAAATAGTCTTGACAATAGAATCTGACAAATTCCGAAACAGGTGCCGACCAACTCTTGCAAAAATTACCAACATAAATAAATTTAAAATAGAAAAATAATGTTCTTGAATATTATTCTATGAGGTTTTAATTAGTAAAAGAAATAATGACCTCGAGCTAGAATAATCTTGCTCAAAAACAAAATTTTTTTTAATGCTTTCTTTCAAGGGAGAACCTTACGTGTAAAAAAATCAAGTTTTATGACTATTATTTCATAATATAGAGAAATCACATTTTTAATTCTCTTAGAATCGAAACTATCTAAAAATTCCTTGCATCAGAATGTTTTTTTTTTGTTGGATGATCCTGGTACTGCGCAATAACTCCCAAATGAAATAACTCCAAAAAAAAAAATTAAACAACTCCTAAAAATTTTACATACGATTTGGGACTTATTTCATTATGAAATTAGTCCCAGTGTAGTGGGACTTATTGCCCAAATTTTGTTTTATTTCACTATGAAATAACTTCCAAATGAAAAAAACCCCAACAAAAAATAGAAACTTATTTCATTTTAATTGAAAACAATATACACTTCTGTGCAATTGTTTTTATTTTTTTTGCTTAAAATTTTTTCTGCGTAGCCGGCCTTCGGCCGGGCTTAGGGATTACAAAATCCATGCATTAAGCCCACCCTCTCCGCAAAGTAAAGTTTTCTAGGGTAGCAGGCCTTTACGCTATCAAATTTGTTATGCCTCAAAAAAGCCTGACAACCAAAATAGCTTTGGTTTGCAGAGAGGTTGGGTTTAATGCATGGAGTATGTAATCCCTAAGCCCGGCCGAAGGCCAGCTACCCAGAAAACCTTTATTACAAACAAACAATTGGAACTTATTTTATTTTCTTTGGCACTTATTTCATTGGGAGTTCTTTCATTTTTTTGGGGATTTATTATTTTGATTTTAAATAACTCCCATTTATTGGGACATATTTCATTTTTCTTTGGGAGTTATTTCATTTTTTAAAGTGTGGAGTTAATTAATTTTTCTTGGAACTTATTTCATTGGGAATTATTTCATTGGGACTTATTTTATTTGGGAGTTATTGCGCAGTACCGATGATCCTAAATTAAAAATTTCAAGTTAATAGAACCAATTTTTCAGAAGTTAGAAAAAGAAAGTACAGTTTTCAATTACTCCATTAAAATTTGGAGTTGCATAAAATATGCGAATTTTAAAACTCAGACTTAGAGTCCCCGCACAACAATGTCGGAGCGGTTGACGTTTTCGGTCATGAGAGAGTATAGGTGCAAAACAAAGACGGCAGCGAAAAATTCTGTCATATGTTGATTTTTACACTATATTTTTCACTTTTTCGTCACTTTTTTATTTAAATTAATTGTAATTTTAATAATCAACATGATTTTTTCATGTTTATTCGTTTTTTTGCTGTTTTTTTTTTTCAATTTTAATATTTTTTCTTTTTAGAGATCATATTTTTTTGTTTACTTTATCGAAAAAAATCGAAATATTTGTAAAAAAGTGGCAACATTTTCATTTCAAAAATTAAGGGAGAGAGAGAAACCGACAGAAAAATAAAATTGATTTTATTCTAGCGGATTTCGGTCGAGCGTTTTTTCATGCCAAATTTGTATGAAAAAAACGTCACCGACATTATTGTGCGGGGACTCTTACAATTAATAGATCTGCCTTCTGGGAGGTCCTATATTTTGTGGTGTTACAAACGGAATAAAAAACGTTTGTAAAATGTATTCTATTAAAAATTTTAATATTTTTTTTTTTACAATAAAAAATTGGAGTCACTTAAAAGTGTTTTTCACTCCTTGTCAGTGAAGAGTATTCATGGATTCGTCCAAGTCGACTTAAATTTTTTTACATGATTTTTTTAAATTTCAATTGAAAACGGTGTAGCATAATATTATTATTAAGTAAAAAACCTACGAACTTTTGACCTTAAATGTAGAATATACTTACTAATACCAATAAACACAGACAGATTTACTTACAAAATATTACGAGTACAATACTGAAAAAAATAATTCAAATCAACAACAAACATTAGCAAATATTTAAGTAAATGATGAAATGTCTGAAGGCCATTCAAGTCTATAAGTCTATTGTCTGATGATGATGATATTTTTATATGGAAACTAGAGTGGGCTGAAAAAAAGAAGAAGATAATTGCCGGTTACAGTGTTATTTTTTTTTTTTTTTCAATGCATCGAATTGTGTTGGCGAAGGGAAATTTAGTTATGGAAAGCAGGAATGAGATCAGATGGAAATATGTATATCGAGAATGAACAGACACTTTTAATACGATTTGTCAGGAAAAAATTTGTCTTACAATCCAGTGTTGCCACATCTTTAAAAAAAAGTTCTTATTACAAAGAAAACATAAACAATGATACATTGACAATGAGTTCAGCGATTTTTTTTTCATAATGTTTCGGCCAATTTTCGGTAACAACGGCAATCTTTCCAAAGAAGTTTTTGAGAGGCCAGTCTGAAATTAATATGATTTTGTATTCAAATGAATAATTTTATTTTAATTTGGAAATTTTTCATATCTGGAATTAAATTTTTAAAAAAAAAATTTTTATCAAATTTCAACATTTTTTAATGAGTAAATGAATATTATTTTAAGTTTAATTATTTTAAAAATAAGTAATGAACGCCTATAATTTTTTATAATTTTCCACACGTTTTAAAAATTGTTAACTCCATGGTTTGCAATTTAATTAGATTTTTTTTTAAACAAAAATCTATTTTATACATATTTTCCAGTTGTTTAAAATCATATTAGGTTTAGTAAATTATCATAATATCATATCCATATCATAATATTACACGATAATATAGATAAACATGACTATTAAACGCTAATTAAAAGATTAAACAAGTGAAAATTAATTAACTATATTTAGTTAGCTGCTGCTGCTGCTGCTATAGCTGCTAGCTACTACGAAAACTACAACTATTAGCTATAATATAAAACCACAATCATATAAAACGCACAAGTATTTTCCTATAGAAAAACCAGTTAGCTAAAGAAAAAAATTGTAAAAAAAAGTGGAGAATACCATAGCTGTATTATTGATTTTTTTTATTTGGATTTTTTGGAAATAAATAAAATACTTTGATATTTTAGTTGGCTATCAAAAAATAAAATGTTTTGTTATTTTATTTATTTTGGTTTGAATAAAATAAAATTTTATTTTATTCAAATTCATAAAAATGAAATAATATTTCTTTCCAAAAAAATCAAATAATTTTTTCTGATTGCTTATTCAAACAAACAAAATAGATTTTTTCAAAATAATCAACAAAAATTTGTGATTTTTTTTGGTTATTCACAAAAATTCAAATGAATAACGTATTATTTAAACAAAAAAAAGAAATATTCTTGAAAATTTTGTGTTTGAAAAATAATTTTGTTTTTATTTATTTTGCATTTTATTATACAGTAAAACACACAATTATTCTTACAAACCACTATTGTTTTATTGTTAGCTTGTTATTAAAGGTTTTCTTTACTAAAACATTAGGCTTGTTTTTTTTTTTCAGACCGGATTAAGATTGGGATTTACTTTATTTATTGTAAAAATGTGTCAAATCAAGTCCAGAATTTTTTTTTTATATTTTTTTTTCTAAATCTACATACAATTAGTAAATACATATAAACAGGTAAGAAACTAAGCGGTGTCCATAATGTAAAATGGTATAAATAAATTCAATTTAATCCTAGGATTTAACTAAATTTAGTTTTGATACTTCAAATTTTTACCTTAGCTTAATTATGTTTTTATTTTATTATTGATAATAGGATGTAGATTCAGAAAAAAATTAAAAAAAAATTGTTTGGCCAGATTTGAACCTTTTTAAAGTAAAATAAAGTTATTCAAATATTGATTTAATGCAAAAAACAAGGCTATTTATTAGAATATTTTTTTAATTTTTTCGCAAATTGATTTTTGATGTTTAAAAAATACTGTTAAAACGTTTTGCTATTGAAAATACACTACTTGAATAAACTTTTCGATATTTTTTTAAAACAATAGACAGTCCTGAAAGGATGTATATTTACTAGGGTGATTAGACCGGTTTTTCGAAACCGGTTTAAACCGGTTTTATGTGGCTTGCAACTTCCGAATTTTTAAAATCTTAACTATTTGAAAACCGGTTAGACCGGTTGGTTTACTGTCGAACCCCGGTTTTTATAAATCAACCTTTAAAAGCAGTTAAACTCGATTTTTTTAGTGTAAAGGTGTTAAAAAAAATCCCAAATGAATGAATACCAAGTAAAAAAAATAATTTCGCCTTGGCTGAATCCATAAATTTGAGTGCAAATCATTTCTGGATGTGGCAAATCTTTACATATAAAAAAAAAATAAGCAAAAATTTTTAATGAACATTTTTGTCGACTATCAAAATTTTATTTTAAGTAATTTTTTAATGTTTGCTAGTTATTTTTTTTTTTTTAATAAAAAATGTTTGCAGTAAAAAATATTCCATTGAAGTTTGAACATTTTTTAAATGCTTTTTATAAAATTTCAATTGTATTTAAAAAATTTCGGTTTGTATTTCAAAATTTCCATTGGTTTTTTAAATGTTTCTTTTGTATTTCAAAAATTTCTATGCTTTTCAAAAATTCCTTTTGTTTTCAAAATTTTTCATTGATATTCCAAATTCTATAAACGCTTTTAAGAAATTTTCATTTTTATATCAGAAATTTTCATTTGCATTACAATTTGTAGAAATGAAAACCTCTAAAATACAATTGGTAATTTTTGAAACGTAAATGAATTTCCAAAACATAAATGAAAATTTTTGAAATACATATAAATAAAATTGAACATTTCTAAAACGTATTTAAAAATTTCTGAAATATAATTGCAAATTTCTTAAATACAAATTGTATTTTCTGAAGTAATATTGGAAATGGTGATATAAAGTACCAATTTTTTCGAAACACCGACAAATCTCTGCTTTATATTGGCCGTAATAAATATTTTTTGCCTTATTTTGCAAAAAACCGAAAAAAACGGGTTCATTCGGTTTTTTGTCAATTTAAAAAAACGCTGATTTTCGAACTATTCGAAAACCGGGTTTTAAAATTTCGTAAGGGTCTTTAGATTAAAGATATCGTCACCCAAAACTTTGTTTTTTTATATGTAAGTGAATTAAGAAAAAAATTTGTATATAATAATTATCAGATATCATTCCATTTCGCAAGAACTTCTTCTGACATAGAAATATTTTATTTAATTTTGCATTTGTTCAGATGTTGAAATATGATCCGATTTGGCCCATTTTCGTACATAACCAGCCTCAGACCATAAGACATATTTCCGACAAATTTTCGCAGTCTAGCTCTTTTAGTTGGGACTGCATCATGTCTTCCACAAACAAACGGACGGACATCTGTAGAATGTGTTACAATCTATCTCTAATCAATAACATATATTGTATAGTCTGTTAGATGGATATTTCGATTCATTACAAACGGAATGACAAAGTGAGTATAGTCCTTTTAAGCCAACCTCTAAAAATCGCCTTTTTTCAGATTTTTATACTTTTATTAAAAAAATAAAAGTTTTTATATCTGCACTTGGAATTTCCTAAATTACAACTTAACTTTTCTGAATTTCAATGGACTTTATTAAATTACAATTTATAAGAACCTGACATCAAAACAAAACTGTGTTGTAAGAATAATTTTGCGTTTCTCTGTACAAAATAAATGAAATAGATTTTTTTTCAAACACAAAATTTTCAAGAATATTTATTTTTTGTTGTTTGAATAATACGTTATTTATTTGAATTTTTGTGAATAACCAAAAAAAATCACAAATTTTTGTTGATTATTTTGAAAAATTATATTTTGTTTGTTTGAATAAAAAAAATCAGAAAAAATTATTCGATTTTTCGTTATTCAAATAAAATCAAAATAAATATTATTCATTTTCAAATATTTAAATAATCTGTTATTTGATTATTTTTGAAAAAATATTGTTATTTATTCATTTCGTTATTTCAATCATAGCATACAGCTATGGAGAATACACTCTCGCTCCCTCTCTCTTATATTGACATAAAAACCGAAAAAATAGCCTGTAATTGTTATTATTTTTCAATTAAATACACTTAAACAAATACTCAAGGACATCATAAAAAAAATCGATCTTTAACAAATTTTATATATAAAATTTTGTTATCCATCTATTACAATTTTCAAGATAAAATTTTGTTATCCATCTATAACAAATTTTCTATAGAAAATTTTGTTATCCATCTATAACAAATTTTCTATAGAAAATTTTGTTATCCATCTATAACAAATTTTCTAGAGAAAATTTTGTTATCCATCTATAACAAATTTTCTAGAGAAAATTTTGTTATCCATCTGTAACAAATTTTCTATAGAAAATTATGTTATCCATCTATAACAAATTTTCTATAGAAAATTTTGTTATCCATCTATAACAAATTTTCAAGGTTGGCAATCGAAACGAATAACGGTATCGATATCGGTATTGGTATCGTTTTTTTATTTATTTCGGTATCGGTTACGGTATTTGAGTTGAATCGGTTACGGTATTACCGATACCGAAACGTCAATACCGGTACGTACCGGTTTTATCGAAAAAATGCTAAAAGTATAAAAAAACGTATAAAAACTTAAAAAAAAATTTTAAAAGCAAGTAGAAAAGTTAAATTCGACTTAGATGAGTCCATCAATACCCTCCACAATGCCCTTCTAAAGTGATAGTTAATTTTCTAACGTGAATCAAATTAACAATTTTGATTAGAAATATTTTATTTTGAGTAAAAAACTTTTTTAGTCATTTTTGAAAAAAAAAAAAAAATTTTGACAAAATTTTTTGTTTTGAGTGTAAATTTTTTTTCGAGTGAAAGTTTTTTTTTGTTTTAGTATAAAAATTTTTGTGAGTGACAGGAATACTTTGTAAAATATTTTCGTGAATTTTTTTAAAGCTGGTTTAACGGGTTTTTCAACACGTGAATCTGAAATTCACGGTTCAGAAATTCACGGTTTTCTTAATAACTTTTGAACCACTGGACCGATTTGGCTGAAATTCAATACGAACCAGACCAGGGGAACGGCAAAGATATATGCCAAGCTTCAGCATCCTCAGGATTGCTTTTCGAAAGTTAGCGTGTTTTTTTTATGTCGAAAATTCACGAAAAACCGTTGCCGAAATTCAGTCTTTTGCTCATAACTTTTGAATGTATTTCCCTCCCGCATCGCGGGTAAAGTAAAACCACAACAAATTACATATTTCATCTTATTTCTAGGCAACCAAGTTTTTTTTGTTGGTGTTATCTATTTGGAAAAATAGGTATTTCCTGACTAGACAAGATCACATTCAAAAATATTGCAAACAATTTTTTTCGCGAGTTATAGGACTTTTATGGACGATTTCTACGAGTTAAGCCACTTCAAAAAATTATGCTATGGTGGAAAACCCCCTGTATATATCAAAAAAATCCTTGGCCACCCACATCAGGGATTAATAAAAATCCCCAAAAAACTATACGATACAAAAGGGGTTCAGAAAGTTTCTATTGGGAGTCAAAATGAATCCATAAAAATTTCGTGAAAATCAATAATTTCCTTTTGCTCTCGCACTGCGATTTAAGTGGCTTATATTAAATTTTTATTTAATTCACGATGTGGGTGCCAAAAGATTTTTTTGATTTTTATGAGACTTCGGTGAGGCATTTGAAGTACGATTTTTCATTTACAAAAACCAAAAAATTTACAAACTTACTATTAATTTTTTTTTGTAAAAAATATGGTTTTTAAGAAAAATCGTTTCAATACCGGTATGTACCGATACCGAAGGAAAAGGTTTTTGGATACCGGTATCCAATACCAAAACTGAGATTCGGTATTGGTATTGGTACCGGTATTCAATTTAAAGGGTTTTGAAACGGATAACGGTATTGAAAAGGTATCGATTGCCAACATTGCAAATTTTCTATAGAAAATTTTGTTATCCATCTATAACAAATTTTCTATAGAAAATTTTGTTATCCATCTATAACAAATTTTCTATAGAAAATTTTGTTATCCATCTATAACAAATTTTCTATAGAAAATTTTGTTATCCATCTATAACAAATTTTCTATAGAAAATTTTGTTATCCATCTATAACAAATTTTCTATAGAAAATTTTGTTATCCATCTATAACAAATTTTCTATAGAAAATTTTGTTATCCATCTATAACAAATTTTCTATAGAAAATTTTGTTATCCATCTATAACAAATTTTCTATAGAAAATTTTGTTATCCATCTATAACAAATTTTCTATAGAAAATTTTGTTATCCATCTATAACAAATTTCCTATAGAAAATTTTTTTATCCATCTATAACAAATTTTCTATAGAAAATTTTTTTATCCATCTATAACAAATTTTCTATAGAAAATTTTTTTATCCATCTATAACAAATTTGCTATAGAAAATTTTGTTATCCACCTATAACAAATTTTCTATAGAAAATTTTGTTATCCATCTATAACAAATTTTCTATAGAAAACTTTGTAATAGATGGATAAAAAAATTTTTTAGAGAAAATTTTGTTATAGATCAACAAAATTTTCTATAGAATTTTTTTTTCTTTATGTAACAAAATTTTATATAAAATTTTTTTTTATCCATCTATTACAAAATTTTCTATAGAAAATTTTTTTATCCATTTTTTAAAAAATTTTCTATAGAAATTTTTTTTATCCATCTATAAAAAAAATTTTCTATAGAAAATTTTTGTATCCATCTATAACAAAATTTTCTATAGAAAATTTTTGTATCCATCTATAACAAAATTTTCTATAGAACATTTTTTTATCCATTTATAACAAAATTTTCTATAGAAAATTTTTTATCTATATTTTACAAAATTTTCTATAGAAAATTTTTTTTGTCCATCTATAACAAAATTTTCTATTGAGCAACATAAGATAATTTTTATTATATTTATTTTTATATTTTTAGATGGCTCACAAAATTTTCTATAAAAAATTTGTTAAAGATGGATAAAAAAAATTGTCTATAGAAAATTTTTTATAGATGGATAAAAAAACTTTCTATAGAAAATTTGCTATAGATGGATAAAAAAATGTTCTATAAAAAATTTGTTAAAGATGGATAAAAAAATTTTCTATAAAAAATTTGTTATAGATGGATAAAAAAATTGTCTATAGAAAATTTGTTATAGATGGATAAAAAAACTTTCCATAGAAAATTTGTTATAGATGGATAAAAAAATGTTCTATAGAAAATTTGTTTTAAATGGATAAAAAAAATGTCTATAAAAAAATTGTTATAGATGGATAAAAAATATGGTTGGCTAGGGCACACTCTCAGAAAAGGAATTGATGAAATAACACATTCTGCCTTGGAATGGAACCCACAAGGACGGCGCGATGTTTGTATACCTAAAACGACCTGGAGGAGAACAGTTGCAGCTGAAACTAGAAAATCCTTTAACCAGTTGCGATACATAGCTAGGAATAGAACGGAATGGAGAAGTTTTGTAAAAAATATTTATTTGTGATTAGACTAAGTTCGAATTTTATGAATTGTAAATTAGAACATGTCATAATAATAATAATATAATAATAATAAAAAAAAATTCTGTAGAAAATTTGTTATAGATCGATAACAAAATTTTCTATACAAAAATTTGTTATAGATGGATAACAAAATTTTCTATAGAAAATTTGTTATAGATGGATAGTAAAATTTTCTATAGAAAATTTGTTATAGATGGATAACAAAATTTTCTATAGAAAATTTGTTATAGATGGATAACAAAATTTTCTATAGAAAATTTGTTATAGATGGATAACAAAATTTTCTATAGAAAATTTGTTACAGATGGATAACAAAATTTTCTGTAGAAAATTTGTTATAGATGGATAACAAAATTTTCTATAGAAAATTTGTTATAGATGGATAACAAAATTTTCTATAGAAAATTTCTTATAGATGGATAACAAAATTTTCTATATAAAATTTGTTATAGATGGATGACAAAGTTGTGTATAGAAAATTTGTTATAGATGGATAACAAAATTTTCTATAGAAAATTTGTTATAGATGGATAACAAAATTTTCTATAGAAAATTTGTTGTAGATGGATAGGTTAGGTTAGGTTAATGAGGATGACGCCAATCCCAAAAAAAAAAAATTAAAATTTTGTTTGGAATGACATCCATAGAGGCCAATTTTGGCCCATTATGATTCCTAAGTAGATGGATAACAAAATTTTCTATAGAAAATTTGTTGTAGATGGATAATAAAATTTTCTATAGAAAATTGGTTATAGATGGATAACAAATTTTTTTATAGAAAATTTGTTACAGATGGATAAAAAATTTCTATAGAAATCTATAGAAAATTTGTTATAGATGGATAACAAAATTTTCTATAGAAAATTTGTTATAGATGCATAACAAAATTTTCTATAGAAAATTTGTTATAGATGCATAACAAAATTTTCTATAGAAAATTTGTTATAGATGGATAACAATATTTTGTATAGAAAATTTGTTATAGATGGATAACAAAATTTTCTATAGAAAATTTGTTATAGATGGCTAACAAAATTCTCTATAGAAAATTTTTTATAGTTGGATATCAGAATTTTCCATTTGAAATTTTTTTATAGATTTTTTTAAAGTGTATTATTGCAATTCCATTGCAATAAAGTTGACAATCATGTTTTGTTTTATATTTTGTATAAAAATAAAGCAAAAAATAAATAAAAACAAGTATTAACCAAAAATGATCGCGTGCATTGTAAAACCAGTCAGTTGACTATTTAACTTGGAGTTTTTGAGTTGATATCCAGTTTGTTAACTAAAATCATACTTAACTCTACCAGCTGATAGACGCCCTGTGACAAAAATTTGTACACAACCATGTTTTTTAGCATGTTTTTTTTTTATTAGCGCACACACAAACAACATTTCACACTTATTTCATTCAGTCGAAACATCCAACCATCCATCTTTATCCATTCCATATATCATTCATTCATTGTGGTGGCAGGCAGGCAGGCAGTGCTCTGCGCTGCTGTTTGCTGCTGATGACGATGATGGTGGCTATGATGATAATTATGATGAAAACTGTCATAAATGACAAATTATAGATTATTTTTTATATATCAAATTAATTAAGTACGCTCTTGATATGGATGGGAAGTATTGTTTTTGTATTTTAGTTGAGATTTTTTATTTTCGTGTTAACAAAAAAGGAAGCACTTTTCCAATTACAAGCTTTTAGCAAACACACACATGCTTAATTGTTAGGGAAACACTTATATTTTAATGATTTTTTTTTAAACGACTTAAAGATTTGAGGCGCCTAATCGGGGGCATACAGATTTTCTAAAAACCCCTTAAAGTCTTAATGCGCCAAATTGATGGCCTTAAAATGTCTAATGTAACTTAAGCGCCCAATAGGGGTTCCCTTGAGTTTCTAAAAACATCTTAAAAATATAAATGCGCCCAACGTGGGGACGTAGAATTTTAAATCCAAAAGAATATTCAATCAAAAATTTTCTGTTAAATAAAATTAATCAAAAATTTGCTGTTGTTGTTCGTTTTTAAATAATTTTTCGTAGAGTGTATTTTTACTTGTTTAAATTTAATTTTGTTCAAATCAAATATTCTATTTTTTAATTATTTTTAAAAAACTGTTAAATTTTTTCATTCTGACTTTTATTGTTGAATATTCCGGAAGGTCCATATTTTAAGATTTTTTGTAAATTATTTTGTGTTAATTATTTTGCAAATTGTAATCACTTTTTATCTCTTAATTAATAAACCAATTTATTGTAGTTTATCAAATAAAGTCCTTCAGTTCTATTTGGAATTTTCAACATTTTCTATAAAAAAGTTTGCAATCAAAAATTTTCTGTTGAAAAAAATTCAATAAAAAATTTTCTATAAAAAAGCTTTCAATTAAAAACTTCTATTGAAAAATTTTCTATTAAGAAAATTTCAATCAAAAATTTTCTATTAAGAAATTTTTAATCAAAAATGTTCAATCAAAAATTTTCTATTAAGAAATTTTCAATCAAAAATTTTCTATTAAAAATTATTCAAGCAAAAATTTTCTATTGAGAAAGGTGCAAACAAAAATTTTCTATTAAGAAAATTTGTTATAGGTGGATAAAAAAATTTTCTATGGAAAATTTGTTATGGATGGATAAAAAAAATTTCTATAGAAAATTTGATATAGATAGAAACCAAAATTTTCTATAGAAAATTCGTTATAGATGGATAAAAAAAATTTTCTATAGAAAATTTGTTATAGGTGGATAACAAAATTTTCTATAGAAAATTTGTTATAGATGGATAACAAAATTTTCTATAGAAAATTTATTATGGATGGATAACAAAATTTTCTATAGAAAATTTGTTATAGATGGATAACAAAATTTTCTATAGAAAATTTGTTATAGATGGATAACAATATTTTCTATAGAAAATTTGTTATAGGTGGATAACAAAATTTTCTATAGAAAATTTGTTTTAGATGGATAACAAAATTTTCTATAGAAAATTTTTTATAAATGGATAACAAAATTTTCTACAGAAAATTTGCTATAAATGGATAACAAAATTTTCTATAGAAAATTTGTTATAGATGGATAAAAAAATTTTCTATAGAAAATTTGTTATAGATGGATAAAAAAATTTTCTATAGAAAATTTTTTATAGATGGATAAAAAAATTTTCTATAGAAAATTTTTTATAGATGGATAAAAAAATTTTCTATAGAAAATTTGTTATAGATGGATAAAAAAATTTTCTATAGAAAATTTGTTATAGATGGATAACAAAATTTTCTATAGAAAATTTGTCATAGATGGATAACAAAATTTTCTATAGAAAATTTGTTATAGAAGGATAAAAAAAAAAATTTTTTTAGAAAGTTTGTTATAGATGGATAACAAAATTTTCTATTGAAAGTTTGTTATAGATGGATACCAAAATTGTCTATTGAAAATTTGTTATACACGGAAAACTAATTTTTCTACTGAAGATTTGTTATAGATGGATAAAAATTTGTTATAGATGGGTAACAAATTTTTCTGTAGAAAATTTGTTATAGATGGATAACAATATTTTCTATAGAAAATTTGTTATAGATGGATAACAAAATTTTCTATAGCAAATTTGTTATAGATGGATAACAAAATTTTCTATAAAAAATTTGTTATAGATGGATAACAAAATTTTCTATAGAAACTTTGTTATAGATGGATAACAAAAATTCTATAGAAAATTTGTTATAGATGGATAACAAAATTTTCTATAGAAAATTTGTTATAGATGGATAACAAAATTTTCTATAAAAAATTTGTTATAGATGAATAACAAAATTTTCTATAGAAAATTTGTTATAGATGGATAACAAAATTTTCTATAGAAAATTTGTTATAGATGGATAATAAAATTTTCTATAGAAAATTTGTTATAGATGGATAACAAAATTTTCTATAGAAAATTTGTTATAGAAGGATAAAAAAAAAAAAAATTTTAGAAAGTTTGTTATAGATGGATAACAAAATTTTCTATTGAAAGTTTGTTATAGATGGATACCAAAATTGTCTATAGAAAATTTGTTATACACGGAAAACAAATTTTTCTACTGAAGATTTGTTATAGATGGATAAAAATTTGTTATAGATGGGTAACAAATTTTTCTATAGAAAATTTGTTATAGATGGATAACAATATTTTCTATAGAAAATTTGTTATAGGTGGATAACAAAACTTTCTATAGCAAATTTGTTATAGATGGATAACAAAATTTTCTATAAAAAATTTGTTATAGATGGATAACAAAATTTTCTATAGAAAATTTGTTTTAGATGGATAACAAAATTTTCTATAGAAAATTTTTTATAAATGGATAACAAAATTTTCTACAGAAAATTTGCTATAAATGGATAACAAAATTTTCTATAGAAAATTTGTTATAAATGGAAAAAAAAATTTTCTATAGAAAATTTGTTATAGATGGATAAAAAAATTTTCTATAGAAAATTTGTTATAGATGGATAAAAAAATGTTCTATAGAAAATTTGTTATAGATGGATAAAAAAATTTTCTATAGAAAATTTGTTATAGATGGATAAAAAAATTTTCTATAGAAAATTTGTTATAGATGGATAACAAAATTTTCTATAGAATAACAAAATAACAAAATTTTCTATAGAAAATTTGTTATAGATGGATAACAAAATTTTCTTTAGAAAATTTGTTATAGAAGGATAAAAAAAAAAATTTTTTAGAAAGTTTGTTATAGATGGATAACAAAATTTTCTTTTGAAAGTTTGTTATAGATGGATACCAAAATTGTCTATAGAAAATTTGTTATACACGGAAAACAAATTTTTCTACTGAAGATTTGTTATAGATGGATAAAAATTTGTTATAGATGGGTAACAAATTTTTCTATAGAAAATTTGTTATAGATGGATAACAATATTTTCTATAGAAAATTTGTTATAGGTGGATAACAAAATTTTCTATAGCAAATTTGTTATAGATGGATAACAAAATTTTCTATAAAAAATTTGTTATAGATGGATAACAAAATTTTCTATAGAAACTTTGTTATAGATGGATAACAAAAATTCTATAGAAAATTTGTTATAGATGGATAACAAAATTTTGTATAGAAAATTTGTTATAGATGGATAACAAAATTTTCTATAAAAAATTTGTTATAGATGGATAACAAAATTGTCTATAGAAAATTTGTTATAGATGGATAACAAAATTTTCTATAGAAAATTTGTTATAGATGGATAATAAAATTTTCTATAGAAAATTTGTTATAAATGGATCAATCCATTTGTTATAAATTAAAATTTGTTATAAATGGATCAATCAAAAATTTTCTATTAAAAAATTTTAATCCGAAATTTTCTTTCTATTAAAAAATTTTTCAGTCAAAAATTTTCTATTAAAAAACTTTCTATTAGGAAATTTTCAATCAAAAATTTTCTAATAAAAAATTTCCAATCAATAATTTTCTATTAAAAATTATTCAAACAAAAATTTTCTATTGAAAAAGGTTTAAGCAAAAATTTTCTATTAAGAATCAAAATTCAATCAAAAATTTTCTATTTAAAAATGTTTAATCAAAAATTTGTTGATTGATAATTCAATTCAAAAAAATTTCAATCCAAAAATTTCCCTTTTAAAAAAAATTCTATTAAAAAATTTTCAGTCAAAAATTTTCTATTAAAAATTTTCAAAAAAAAAAATTCTATAAAAAAATGTTCAATCAAAAATTTTTTCTATATAAAAAAATTTCAGTCAAAATTTTTTTATTAAGAAATTTGCAATCAAAAATTTTTTATTAAAAATTTTCTATTAAAAATCTTCTATTAAAAATTTTCAATCCAAAATTTTCGATCAAAAATTTTCAATTAAAAATTTTCTATAAATAAATTTTATATTGAGAAATTTTCAATTAAAAATTTCCTATCCAAGAGTTTACCATTGACAAATTTTCAATCAAAAATTTTCTATTAAAAAATTTTTAATCAAAAATTTTCAATTAAAAAATAATTTTTAATAAAAACTATT
Source organism: Pegoplata infirma (assembly GCA_963921195.1). Classification (NCBI taxonomy): domain Eukaryota; kingdom Metazoa; phylum Arthropoda; class Insecta; order Diptera; family Anthomyiidae; genus Pegoplata; species Pegoplata infirma. The sequence goes on from OY992539.1 coordinate 32,840,871, forward strand.
TGATTTAAAATGTTTAATAGAAAATTTTTGATTGAAAATTTTTTAACAGAATATTTCTGATTAAAAATTTTTTAATAAACAATTTTTTATTCAAAATTTTTTAATAGAAAATTTCTGATTAAAATTTTGTAATAAAAAGTATTTGATTGAAAATTTGTTAATAGAAAATTTTGATTGAAAATTTTTTAATAGAAAATATTTGATTACAAATTTTTCAATAGAAAATTTTGATTAAAAATTTTTTCATTGAAAGTTTTTTCATTGAAAGTTTTTGATTAAAAATTTTTAAGTGAAAATTTGTTTAATAAAAAGTTTTTGACTGAAATTTTTTTTACAAAATTTTTGATTTAAAATTTTTTTAAAAGAAAATTTTTGATTGAAAATTTTTTAATAAAATATTTTTTATTGAAAAATTTTATTAGAAAATTTTTTATTAAAAAGTTTTTAATAGAAAATGTTTGATTTAAAATTTTTGATTGAAAATTTTTTAATAAAAACTTTTTGATTGGAAATTTTTTAATCAAAAATTTTTGATAAAAAATTTTTTAATAGAAAAATTTTTAATTGAAAATTTTAGATTAAAAAATTTTTTAATAGAAAATTTTTAATTAAAATTTTTTAATAGATTTTTGATTGAAAATTTTTGATTAAAAATTTTGATTAGAAAATTTTTATAAAAAAGTTTTCAATCAAATCTTTTTTTCTAGAAAATTTTTGATTGAAAAATTTTCATTAGAAATTTTTTTTTGAAAATTTTTTAATAGAAAATCTTTGATTGAAAAGTTTTTAACAGAAAATTTTTCATTAAAATTTTTTTAATAAAAAATTTTTGATTAAAAATTTTTAATAGAAAATTTTTTGATTAAAAATTTTTTAATAGAGAATTTTTGATTAAAAATTTTTAATAGAAAATTTTTGATTGAAATTTTTGAATGCAGAATTTTTTATTGAACATTTTTTAATAAAAAATTGTTGATTAAAAATTTCTTAATAAAAAATTTTTCATTGAAAACTTTTTAATTGAAATTTTTTTGATTGAAAATTTTAATAACATAAAATTTTTGATTGAAAATTTGTTAACAAAAAATTTTTGGTTGAACATTTAAATATTAAAAACTTTTCCCCTTCTAAATAAATCCCACTCTTATCATCGTTCATCACTAGTTGAATTAGTTGCAGATGTGTGAAAATAAATATATTTTTTTTTTTTCTTTCCAAAAAGTGTTTATTGTCACCATATTCATTGCGCATGTTCAACAACTTTTTTAGCGGATTTTTTTTTCAATTTTAAGCATGTTGCTGAATACCGATAAAGAAAACCATAAACATGTTACGATTATTTTCGCATGCAATGTATCACTTTGCTATCACAAAAACATTTTATTAAAGAAGTACAAGTATTTTTTTGAAACAAATTTTAAAAAAAATAAAAAAATTGTGCGTTAAATATGTGTGACAAATGTCATCGTTTCCACCAAGTTATGTTTGAGAGAGCTACTGCTGCAGTAGCAGCAGCTAGTTTCTTGGATTTGGTAAAATTTATGTTTATTGAGTGGCAACATTATTCACATTTAACATGTTTTTTTAGTTAAAGACACTAATTATTAAATGAAAATATTTATTTTATTTCTTATACGGTGCAAAACGAATGCAGTCTGTTATAGTTTTTTTAATTTAATTGACTCTTTTATTTTGTCTGATTAACACTTAATTAAAAGAAAATTTAATTAACTAGCATGAAATATGATATTTTAAGTATGAGAATGAGTATGCAGGTTTAACTGAGCATATGAAAATATTTTAGTTAAAACGTAGATAATAAAAATATTGAAAATATTTAATAATGATTGACAGTTTAATTACTATTTACTTGTATTGTGGTAAATTTATGAACTTTTTTCTTTTAAAACATTGGCGCCCAACCTGGGGCCAATTGCGCAAATTAATTTATAAATTTGACAAATTTTTTTAGTTATAACGGTGTTTGAATTGCAATAAATACAAACCGCATTTATAAAAGGTTGAGCAAATTATTTTTAAATTTAAATCGCATAAAAAAACTTTGGCGCCCACCGTAGGGCCACTAACTAGGTGAACTATTTTTTTCAAATTTGATAACAATAAATAAAAACATCATAAATAAGAGGAGAAAATATATATTTGCGCTTTTAATTCCTTAAAAAAATATTTGGCGCCCAACGTGGGGCAACTAAGAAACAAAACTTTTCTGTAGAAAATTTGTTATAAAACGAAAACAAAACTTTTTATTGTAATTTTTAGGTATCGACCTATAACAAATTTTCTAATGAAAAATTTTGTTATCGATCAATAACAAATTTTCTATAGAAAATTTTGTTATCAATCTATAACAAATTTTCTGTAGAAAATTTTGTCGTCCATCTATAACAAATTTTCTATAGAAAATTTTGTAATCCATCTATAACAAATTTTCTATAGAAAATTTTGTTATCCATCTATAACAAATTTTCTATAGAAAATTTTGTTATCCATCTATAGGTTATGAAGGATGACCTAACCTATCCATCTATAACAAATTTTCTATAAAAAATTTTGCTATCCATCAATAACAAATTTTCTATAGAAAATTTTTTTATCCATCTATAACAAATTTTCTATAGAAAATTTTGTTATCCATCTATAACAAATAGAAAATTTTGTTATCCATCTATAACAAATCTTCGATAGAAAATTTTGTTATCCATCTATAACAAATTTTCTTTAGAAAATTTTTTTATCCATCTATAACAAATTTTCTATAGAAAGTTTTTTATCCATCTATAACAAATTTTCTATAGAAAATTTTTTAATCTATCTATAACAAATTTTCTATAGAAAATTTTTTTAGCCATTTATAACAAATTTTCTATAGAAAATTTTGTTATCCATCTATTACAAATTTTCTATAGAAAATTTTGTTATCCATCTATAACAAATTTTTTATAGAAAATTTTGTTATCCATCTATAACAAATTTTCTATAGAAAATTTTGTTATCCATCTATAACATCTATTATCCATCTATAACAAATTTTCTATAGAAAAATTTTGTTATCCATCTATAACAAATTTTCTATAGAAAATTTTGTTATCCATTTATAACATATTTTCTATAGAAAATTTTGTTATCCATCTATAACAAATTTTCTCTAGAAAATTTTGTTATCCATCTAAGTACAACAAATTTTCTATAGAAAATTTTGTTATCCATCTATAACAAATTTTCTATAGAAATTTTGTTATCCATCTATAACAAATTTTCTATAGAAAATTTTGTTATCCATCTATAATAAATTTTCTATAGAAAATTTTGTTGTCCATCTATAACAAATTTTATATAGAAACTTTTTTTTAATCCATCCATAACAAGTTTTCCATAGAAAATTTTGTTATTCATCTATAACAAGTTTTCCATAGAAAATTTTGTTATCCACCTATAACAAATTTTCTATAGAAAATTTTTGTTATCGATAACAAATTTTTTATGCAAAATTTTTGTTATCGATAACAAATTTTTTGTAGAAAATTTTCGTTTTCGATAAAAAAATTTTTATAGAAAATTTTTGTTCTCGATAACAAATTTTTTATAGAAAATTTTCGTTTTCGATAAAAAATTTTTTATAGAAAATTTTTGTTATCGATAACAAATTTTTTATAGAAAATTTTTGGTGTCGATAACAAGTTTTTGATAGAAAATTTTTGGTATCGATAACAAATTTTTGATAGAAAATTTTTGGTATCGATAACAAATTTTTTATAGAAAATTTTTGGTATCGATAACAAATTTTTTATAGAAAATTTTTGTTATCGATAACAAATTTTTTATAGAAACATTTTTTTATCGATAACAAATTTTTTATAGAAACTTTTTGTTATCGATAACAAATATATTCTATAAAGAATTTTCTATAAAAAATTTTGTATACAAAATTGTTGTTATCGATAACAACATTTTTTTATCGATTACAAATTTTTATAGAAATTTTTTGTGATCGATAACAAATTAGTTTTAGAGAATTTTTGTTATCGATCTATAAGGAATTTTCTATAAAAAATTTTTGTTACCGATATCAATTTTTTATAGAAACTTTTTGTTATCGATAACAAATTTTTTTATAGAAAATTTTTTGTTATCCATCTATAACAAATTTTATAGAAAATTTTTGCCATCGATAACAAATTTTTTATAGAAAATTTTTGTTATCGATAACAAATTTTTTATAGAAAATTTTTGTTATCGATAACAAATTTTTTATAGAAAATTTTTGTTATCGATAACAAATTTTTTATAGAAAATTTTTGTTATCGATAACAAATTTTTTATAGAAAATTTTTGTTATCGATAACAAATTTTTTATAGAAAATTTTTGTTATCGATAACAAATTTTCTATAGAAAATTTTTGTTATCGATAACAAATTTTTTATAGAAAATTTTTGTTATCGATATATAACAAATTTTTTTATAGAAAATTTTTGTTATCGATATATAACAAATTTTCTTCAGAAAATTTTTGTTATCGATAACAAATTTTTTATAGAAAATTTTTGTTATCGATAACAAATTTTTTATAGAAAATTTTTGTTATCGATAACAAATTTTTTATAGAAAATTTTTGTTATCGATAACAAATTTTTTATAGAAAATTTTTGTTTTCGATCACAAATTTTTAAAGAAAATTTTTGTTATCGAAAACACCTTTTTATAGAAATTGTTTTTATCAATAAGAAATTTAAAAAAAAAAAAAATTTGTTATCGATAACAAATTTTTATAAAAAATTTTTGTAATCGTTAACAAATTTTTATAGAAAATTTTTGTTATCGATAGCAAATTTTTATAGAAAAGAGCGGGATATAGAAAAAAGGATATTATCTCCTTTCCAATATAAAAAGTCTTAGTTTGAACCAAAGAAGATTAAATTTTAAATTTCAGCCAAAACTGTTAAATCGTTTACATGGACATACAGAAGGACTTCGTGAAATCGATTTATAAAGTCATTCAGAATTAATCGGTTTACTTAAAAGTGTGCTGGGTGCATTTATGCGATTAGTTACAAACATCAACACAAACTCATTAAACCCTGTTCCAAAGAGTGGCTTACGAGAGTACGGTAACATTGGCGCCCAAGGTGGGCCTTAACTAACATAAAATCTGTTTTATTTCCTATTATAAATCTCTCGTCCACTCTCTGACTAATTTCATCATGTCAAAGTAACAAAATGCACTTGTTATGCACAGTATGTGCTGTTTATTGTATTCTTATTGTGTATTTTCTTAGTAAATTTTAAGCAAATTTTTTTTTTTTTGACATAATTTTAAATGACATTAATTTGCGTTATATCTTACGTTAAGTTGTCAACCAGTATTTTGCTACATGTCATACTTTGATTATTTACTAAAACAATACATGTGTGTAGTGTAGTGAGGAAAACTCAAGTACTCGGCACAGTATGTACTAACTACAATGTCAAACGATAATATTTAGCCAACGAAGATGAGTGCATGTCACAAATTCAGATGAATGAGATTGAATGAAAGCAGGGAAGGGAACGAGTATAACTGTATTTATGAATGGATGGTCATATTTTTGTTTTAATCTACTTAAGGCAAATAAAAAAATTGTTCATTTTAATACCCTACACTTAGGAGTTGAGGGCTTAAAAGTTTGTCATTACGTTTGTAATAAATCGAAATAAAAATCTGGGATTTAGTAGACATAAATTCAAAGTTCTGATCGAAGATGAAACTAACCCAGGTTATTGTTATAGTATCTGGAGTCTTGATTTGAGTTAAAGGTGGGTTGTACAAGCTTAAAGAAAGCTAGGCAAGGCCATGGCGTACCTTGTATCGTAACCTGGAAAGGAAAATAGTAAAGGATGAGAGAAAGTTTAATGAGAGTGATAAGTGCTTGCTCAAAACTTCTCAGTTGTTGCCACAAATCTAAGAAAGTCAAACAAGGAAATGCCATGAACCATGTCCATTGGCAGAATATCAGATCCCATCATCCGCATTTTAGCTCTTGAGAACGCAAGGCAACAACAGACGTAGTGTTTTGTTGTGTCCTCATCCTCAAGACAAGCTACACACAGAGGGTCCGATAAGACACCCAGTCTGTTCATATAATAAGCACAGGCATTGTGTCCAGTAATTAGTCCAGTAAGTTTGCGACAGTCTTTTCTACTCAGACTGAGTAAATAGTTTGCCACTTTCTTGTCTGATCTTATTACAAAGCATTTAGTATTATTGCATGTCAACTCATTAGACCATCTTTACATGATAATTGGATTTCATGTGAGAATTGGTCCAACGCATCAACCATGTCAAGCCAATACCAATCTGAGGCTTTGGATTAAGGGGAATGGTATCAGAGCCAATGTTTTCCAAAGAACCGGAACCAGCAAAAAACAGACCCTGTTCTAACATGAGACCTTACTGAGTCTGCGCCTACTCCTTGTTGTGACTGAAGAATCCAGTGCCTTGAGCGCAGCCTAGGTTAGGTTAGGTTAGGGTGGCGGTGCCAGATGGGCACTCCGCATAGACCAATTGGTCCATAGCGATACCACAAAACTTTTTCCGCTTATCGATGTAAACTAAATACATTGACCTTCATTGCGAATTGTTTCAAGCTCTTCAGGTCTATCCTCGTAATTTCCTCCAAAGTCTCGAACTGTGAACTTCCTATAATTGATAGTCGAGTTCGTGCCAAAGCCGGGCAGTGACACAGGATGTGTTCAATGGTCTCTTCGACGTCTGGTGTCTCGCACCTTTTACAGTTTGCGTCCGTAATAAGATTCATGTTCTTGGCATGTTTTCCGACAAGACAGTGTCCCGTTATTAAACCTGTCAACTTACGACATTCTATTCTCGTAAGTGTAAGTAAGAATTTAGTTCTTCCTAAATCATAGCGTGGCCATAAAATTCTGCTTTTACGACTTGTCCCAAGTTCCTTCCATCTTCGATTTGCTTTGGCGACAGTAAGGGTATTTCGTTTAAGTTTGAAATGCTGGAGTGGCGGTGAAAGCATTATGGTGGTACCTATGCCATCTGCTCCAAGTTTCGCGAGTTTGAGCGCAGCCTAACTGCCACTACGTATGTATAATGATTCTCCTATTCCTCTATCTATTTTCAAGTATCCAAATCGCTATGTCCAACATAGCAAACACTTCAGTCTGAACGACTGTTGCCATTTTGCCCATAGCATGTGAGTATTTGGTTTCATCATCCAAATACCAACCTGAACCAACTGCGGTACTAGAACCGTCTGTATAGAAAGTATCAGAGACCGATGACTTGTTATCTCCGTTTAGTAATAAATGTTGGTGAATTTCCAACATTATGAATCACTAAACCCAAAGGCAAATAAAGTCCAACAATTTGTTACCCCTGGAATTGCATTTTGTGCTATCCCAGGCGATATTTTGAGAATTGGCATCACATTCAATAATCAATCCCAAGTTGTTGACCTCTGCGTATCGCATGACTTTAATTAACTCATCTGAAGGCAGGAGAAAATAGAACTAATCGCTACGACGAAATTGTCTCAACACCGAGCTCCTGATTGGCCTAAAAACAATTATACAGGCCCGTAGCCACTGGAATCTTGTGTCATACTCAAACCACAAATCCGTCCCTTAGGATCTTGTGTCATACTCAAACCACAAATCCGTCCCACAAATCCGACGGGTGTGTGATCGTAGAAGTCGTTGTAAAGGGGACCTGTTAGCGTTTCTTTTGGAACGTTGGAGTCGTTCTATTCACTAATTCGGTAAAAGCAAAGCTGTTGTTCTAGATATTTCTAAAGCGTTTGATCGTGTGTGGCACGGTGCACTCGTTTCAAAACTTATTGCGTTTGGTGTCGGTAGTGATTTATATCGAGCTTTCTCAGAGATCGCTATATACATGTTGTTATTGATGGGTTCTCATCAGATGAGTTTCATTTAAATTCAGGGGTACCGCAAAGCTCTGTTCTTTCTTCTTCTTTAACCTATTTTTCTTAACGACCTCCTGGGTCTAACTTCCAATGTATTCTTTCGCAGATGACAGCAACATTTGCACTCAATGTTGACCTTGCGATTAGGGTCGATTTCAATACTCGTAAAACCCAGTGTTGTATTTTGATCCACAGGCGGCTTGTGGTGTATCTATTAAGGAATTAGAAACTCTTGATGGTCTAGGCATTAAAGTCCAATGTGAAGTTCGTTGGAATTAACATGTTTTTCAAGTGTCAGAAGAAGCATTTAAGTGCTTTGGTTTCTTAAAACGGTGCAAGAATTACTTCACTCAGTGTGATCTCCTCACTATTTATACCGCCTTTATCCGACCGGAAGTGGAATACAACTCCCATATCTGGAATACAACTTCCGGATCTGGTGACAAGGATTGCGTTGAAGCTCATCAATGACAGTAGGGTATTCAGCTCTATTGACTCCTTGAAGCATCGTCGGAATTCGGGTTGTGTGTCATTGTTCTATCGATATTGCCACTGTAAGTGTACAGCTGTGATGGGCGAACTGATTGCTGAGACGCGGGTGCATGCTTGTAGTACTCGTCTATCCAGTAAATCACATCCGTTCGTAGTCGACTGTCCTCTTCCTTGTCCCGCATGACGCATTACAGTGAAAATTCGTTTCTCGGTCGAACTAGACTTATGTGTAATGAACTCCCGGTAGAAGTCTTCCCAGTCGGCTACAATTTAGAAAAATTCAAATAAAATGTCCACAAACACCACTGCCTCTTTCCTTCTTCTCATAGCCTATTTTCCTAATATCAACACTAGAGGTGTCCTTAAAAACGAAAATCACCTTTTTATACCTGGTAGGGTCCTATATTGTTCTTTAGTATCTAAAAATGAGTGAGCCAAAATTTGGGGACAATCGGCTAAAAATAACTCGTGCCGAAAATGGATTGAAGTTTTGGGACATTCTTATAAGAACGAAAAACACATTTTTTCTAGTTTTTGGAAAAACATTGGTATTTGATATTTTTTGTTAAATTTTTTGTAAAATAATATGAAAATGGTACTAAATTACCTTTTCAAAACGACTAATAAAATTAAAATCGGATGAAAAATAAGCATTTTACGCATACATGCCCCAGACCATTGTATGGTTTTTAGAGCCAGAATTTCAAAATTTTCTAAATTTTTAGGCAAAAAAATAGTAAAAATTTATTTTTACTTTATGATCAAATTGCAAACATGTTTAAGATTAAAAATAGCAGATATGGTAGTCAAGCTTTTTTTTATTTGGCGCGGGTAGTGATAAAATTTCCGCGGATTCCAAATAAAATGCGTTTTTCTACAATAATTAAACAAATTTTTGAAAATTTGTGCTCTATTGTGCGGATCGAAGTGTAAAACGTAAATTCTGTAACTTTTGAGAAATCGGATATATGCAGATATTTTGTATTATAGAAATGTATAACGTCTCAAATTTGTCATTTCACCTCGACGAAAAGGGGTTAAAGATGCCCGAATTCTCAAAAAATTTACAGAATTTATTTATTTCACTTCGTATAATACAATACAGAAAATCGTTTCCCATATTTGCTAAATTATTTTAGAAAAACTTATTTTCTTTGGACTACCATATCTGTTTAGACTACCATATCTGTTAGTTTTTATCTATAACATGTATTTAATATAATTATAAAGTAAAATTTAATCTTTTTTAATTTTTTGCCTACAAATTTTGAAAATTTGAAAATTTTTGCTTTAAAAACCATGCAATGGTCTGGGGCATGTATGCGTAAAATGCTTATTTTTCATCCGATTTGAATTTCTTTAAGCTTTTTGGAAAGGTAATTCATTACCATTTTCATATTACTTAACAAAAAAATTAACAAAAAATAGCATATACCAATATTTTTCAAAAAACTAGAAAAAACGTGTTTTTTCATTAGATAAGAGTGTCCCAAAACTTCAATCCATTTTCGGCACGAGTTATTTTTATCCGATTGTCTCCAAATTTTGACTCACTCATTTTTAGATACAAAACTACAATTTAGGACCCTACAACGTATTAAAAAGTGATTTTGAAAAATTGCCTTAGTCGTTAGGACACCTTTAATCAACACAGTGCATTGCATTAGAAGGGGGCATCCCCTCAAACTAAAAAATCGTTTTGCTTGTTGTCGTGAATTTTGCTTGATTTCCCCACAATTTCTTTGTAATTTATATTCGAGCCCCTACTTGGGCGCCATTTTCATGTAAATTAGAAAATTCTATTTTACAAATTTTCTATGTTTATTAAGAACCAAAATTTATAATGCTACCACATATTCGACGAGATTGCTTCTTTGTGCAGCTTGTCTTGAGCATGAGGAAACAACAGAACCCTACGTCTGTTGTTGACGTGCAAGACTGCTGTTCTCATGAGCAAGACTGATATTTTGTCAATGGACATGGTCCATAGACTTTCCTTCTCTGACTTTTCCAGTTTTGTGAAAGCAACTGCGAAGTTCTTAGCAAGAACCTTTCACTCTCTTTAAACTTTCTATCTATTATAAGTCTGAGCGCCATTGACTCGACTTGCTTTCTTCAAGACTTGTACAACCCACTTTCAAGTAAACTTAAAAAATGGTATCCAGCACTATTGACTCATTGTTCAATCGATATTACCACGGTAAGTGTTCAGCTGTGATGGGCGAAATTATCTCTGAGACGCGGGTGCATGCCCGTAGTATTCGCCTTCCAGCAGATAAAATCCGTTCGTTGTCGACTATCCAATGGCTCGCTCGACGCAAGTCTTCCCAGCCGGCTACAACTTAGAAAAATTAAAATAAAATATCCATAAACTCTACTTCCTCTTTCCTTCTCCTCATAACATATTTTTCTAACACCATGCATTGCATTAGTAGGGGACATCCCCTGAGGGTTGGTTCAAAGTAAAAAAAATCGTTTTGCTTGTTGTCGTGACTTTTCCTAGATTTTCCCACATTTGCTTTACACTTTGTACTCGAGCCCCTACATGGGCGCCATTTGCTTATAAATAAAGGTTCTATTTTATAAGGTCTATTTTATATATTTTCTATGTTTATTAAGCACAAATATTTAGCATGCTACCATATATTCTTCTAATTGCTGCTATATTGCTAATACATTTATGTTTAACTACCGTTTATCATTGCCGTTATTAGTGCTTTTAATTTTATATGGCTTTGTTGTTACTACTAAATGTTGTTCATAGTGTTTTGACAGTAAAATTAGATACCTGAAATGTTAATTTACACGTTATTTCATTGTTTACATGTATATTTTCAAATACAAAACAATATCCACCAAATGTTTACAACAACTCTACAAAAAGTTATTTGTTGTCTGAATCTGACGCATAAATCATTGAGTCAATGAGCTTAAACGACAAAGCGTCGAGGAAATGTCAAATTTTATGCGTACGCGCATATATTAAAAACAAAACTACAAACAACAAATAAAAAATATAACAAAAAATTTAAATTTTTGTACATTTTATATATTTGTTCACCATTTTTTTTATTGAATACTTGGCGGGTGATGATGATGATAAAGTTGATGTCGGTGATACAAATGATTATATAGCATTTATTCATACGTGAATGAATAATATTTGTATCGGCCGATCTCTATAGAATTCGTATACATTTTCGTTTTGCTTCGTTTGCTTTCGTTGATGGAGAAGGCCAAAGTGTTGTTGGGGGAACTTTTCAGTGGCCTATTCTTTGTGGCCTATTATTTTGACTTTTGCTTTGACATAAACTGATTAAAGTCATATTAAATGGTTTGTAGTGCTAATTTATTATGAAATAATTTATTGCTTGTGTGTATAAATTTATTAAGAATTTATCAAATCATGTAAACAATGAACATTAGGGGTGTAGATTTTTAATTATTTGGTAAAATGAGAAAAAGGCATACAATTAGTTACCCTTAAAAAAAATCTTGTAAAATGTCAACAAAAGTTTGTAACTTTTTTTTTGCTACCTCGTATTTGACAAGAATTCCTTGTAATTTTATCAGCTTTTTACAAATAATTTTGTAATTTTTTTGTATGATTAATTTTTACAAAAAATCTGATTGTGTAAATTATGTAGAAAAATATGGCAAAGTATGTAGAAAAATATGGCAAATAATCTAAAACTAATTAAAAAGCCTTCCAAAATAATTATGAGTAATTATTTACACAAGGTAAACAATGTGTAAATAAAAGTAAAACACTTTCAATAATATTTAACTAAATTTAAAATTATTAAACTCTATTTATACTTAGGTTAGGGTGGCGGTGCCAGATGGGCACTCCGCATAGACCAATTGGTCCATAGCGATACCACAAAACTTTTTCCGCTTATCGATGTAAACTAAATACATTGACCTTCATGGCGAATTGTTTCAAGCTCTTCAGGTCTATCCTCGTAATTTCCTCCAAAGTCTCGAACTGTGAACTTCCTATAATTGATAGTCGACTTCGTGCCAAAGCCGGACAGTGACACAGGATGTGTTCAATGGTCTCTTCGACGTCTGGTGTCTCGCACCTTTTACAGCTTGCGTCCGTAATAAGATTCATGTTCTTGGCATGTTTTCCGACAAGACAGTGTCCCGTTATTAAACCTGTCAACATACGACATTCTATTCTCGTAAGTGTAAGTAAGAATTTAGTTCTTCCTAAATCATAGCGTGGCCATAAAATTCTGCTTATACGACTTGTCCCAAGTTCCTTCCATCTTCGATTTGCTTTAGCGACAGTAAGGGTATTTCGATTTAGTTTGAAATGCTGGAGTGGCGGTGAAAGCATTATGGTGGTACCTAAGCCATCTGCTCCAAGTTTCGCGAGTTCATCTGCTTTCTCGTTTCCTTCTATTCCTTCGTGCCCTGGTACCCATAATAAGGAATCTTCATTATTTAAGCAAAGTTGTTTTAAATTCTCGTAACACTTTAAAACCGTTTTCGATTTAATTTGGTAGCTCAAGAGTGCCTTTAGAGCAGCTTGACTATCCACGTAGAAATTAAGGGTGGCACCTTTTTTCTTTGCCATATATTCCACAGCTTTTGATATAGCAGCTATCTCAGCCTGAAAGATACTCGAGTCCACGGGTAATTTAAAAGATAAGTGTTGGTCTAGTTCCAGTATCGTGAAACCATAGAGTAAAGAATATATCAGAGATTTTGATAGGCCCCAAAACAATATGTCACTTTATATAAATTGGTTCTCTTAATGTTTAAAGAGAGTTTTTACATGCAATAGCATAGGCAACACTAAGAGAACCAACTTTTTGAGAGAGGAAATTAAATGGTAGCCAACCAACCTGATACCCACTGCGTGAAACCAGCTCCAACACCATGCGATTGCTTCGATCCATCAGTAAAGATATTTATTGAGTTCGCAGGAGGGCCCTGCCAGGTCGACCAGAATTCTCGATCCGGAAATCAAACTTCATATTTCCGGTCGAAAAATAGTTTGGGCACTGTGTAATCAGAGTCAATACGGTCCATATTAGCAATGTTACTGTGTCTAAAGTTGCGATACTTGAACCAATTTGACTCATTGAGTCGGAGGCAAGCTTTGTAAGCCTTGCCCTTAGAAAAGAGATCAATTGGTAATAAGTGCAATAAAGTGTCGATAGAGTCGGCTGATGTTGTTCTCAAAGCGCCAGTGATACTTCGTCCCATTTGCCGTTAAAGCTGCTGAAACATTTTAAGCGTCACATCCTTTTCGAGTGCCTTATGCCAGACTTAAACTCCATAGAGTAAGATTGGTCTTACGATTGAAGTATAAATCCAGTAAGTGACTTTAGGTTCTAGACCCCAGGTACTGCCGAACATTTTCTTACACGCGTAATACGCGTTGTTTGCCTTTTTTACTCTTTCTTCAGAGTTCTTGTTCCAGAACAGCTTACTGTCCAAGAACACTCCAAGAAATTTGGCATGCGGTGATATTGGAATTTCAACTCCTCCCACTCGAACCTTTCTAAATTCCAGGATTTTGTATTTTCTAGTAAAAAGGAACATTTCCGTTTTCTGCGGGTTGACATTAAGTCCATTTCCTGAAGCCCACTTCCACATAGCCTTAAGTGAGCCCTCTAAAATCTCGGATACAGTATCCAGATATTTGCCACATGATAGAATAACCACATAATCAGTGTTTGCTATTGTTGTGGTTCCTAAAGTCTTCAGTTCCTTTAAAATGGGGTCCAACACCAGGAGCCAGAGCAGTGGTGACAGAACCACACCTTGTGGTGTTCCTCTAGTAGCGTAACGAGATGTTTTTGCATGACCCCATTCGGCCGTTATTTCCCGACATGAAAACATTTGCTCTATCCATTTACTCAAACAACTGTTAGTTGAAGCCTTGTCCAAAGCATTAACTATCGTCTTTGTATTTACATTGTTAAAAGCCCCTTCTATATCCAAAAATGCTGCAAGAGCAAATTCCTTATACTCCAGGGATACTTCGACCTTCTGTACAAGTGAATGAAGGATTTACCCTTCTGGTAAGCATGCTGTGCATCCGATAGAAAATTTGTACCTAAATGCTCTCGTATATATAGATCAATTATCCTTTCCAGTGTTTTTAAAAGAAAAGATGTCAAACTGATTGGTCTGTAATCTTTTGCCATCGCGTGGTTAAGTTTACCGCTTTTGGGCAAGTATATAATACTTGCTTTCCTCCATCCTTTTGGTATACATATAGCAAAATTTCAGGCATGCAGTAAAAATCGATAAAAGATGCGGAATTAAAATATTGGAGACGTTCTAAAGCATGGACGTATTCAGGGGGGGGGGCCAGGGGGCCCGGGCCCCCCCCTTTTGGATTGAAAATTTTTAAAAAATTAATTCACACCAACACGTAATACAAGTAACAAACATAAGTTTTTCAGTTTTGCAAATATTTTGGTTTTTGAAGAAAAGATTCTAATATTTAAAAAAAAAAATGATTTCGATAAATTTTCGTTTTTAAAAAGTCATTTTTATCGAAATATTTGTAAAATATGTATAGAAAACACATTATGTTGGGTTTATTTAATGAAAATTATGCATCAGGACCATGAAAACAGTTTTCTATAATAAAATTTGAAACTCTGAGAATCTAAGAGACTTTTTCTATATTAAAAATATAAGGTTTTTACTGTCATAAAAAATTCTCAGGTTTTAAAAAAAAAAATTCTAAAGAAAAATTTTCATATTTAATTTTTATTCTAGCACTTTTTTAAAAAATCGGGTTTGAATTAGAAAACTTGTGTTTTAAGTATTGAAAAAGGACTTAGGACAATATTTAAACTGGCAAAAAAAATCGATTTTTTTTTTATTTGAATGAAAATAAATAAATTTTTATAAAAGAATTTATAGAAGCACCATTAAAAAAAATTAATAACGTATTTGGGATCTAGAAATCCATTCTACAAAAATCTAGACCTAAAATGTTGCACCAACGCAATAATATGTAACAGAAGATCTGTAAAAAGCGCTAAGAATTAATAAAATCCTCAAGTCCAAATATCTCGATAACGGAATGTTCTACATAAATTTGGATTGCTGATTTGGAATCAGGTTCTTTATTATGGCTCTTATGTTAGAATACGTAACAGTGAGCACTAAAAAAGGCTTTTTTAAATTTTCAAACATGAATATCTCGAAAATGGAACGAACTAACTTACGAATACGTAACAGTAGAACCGTAAACACGCAGAAAATTAGCGGTTTCGAATTTTCAAACGCAAATATCGGAAAAATGTTAAACTATTAAAACATTTGGTACACTCAAAAAAATAAAACTGTAAAGTTAACAATTTTTTTAGTTAAGTTGAGGTGACTGGCTTTTTAGCAAATTTTTAGTTAAAATCAGCGTTTTAACTACTTTTTTTAGTTGAGTTCAATTTACGAAAACACTAGTTTTGAACAAATTTTTTTTTGTTGACTTTAAAACTGAGTTAACGAATTTTTACTAATTAATTTGCTGATTTTTCGTAACATATTTGTTAAGTGAAAAGAGTGATTACTATTTAAGAAATTTCTTGTGTAGCCTCCTATGCAAATCTCATACGTTCTACTTAAGCTGAAATTAATGCTGTGAAAAAATAGAAAAAAACAAGTAGAAAAGTTAAATTCGACTTTTCCGAATCTATGAATACCCTTCACAATGCCTTCTTTTAAGGATAGTACCTTTTAACGTAAAAATTTTTGATTAGAAACATTTTATTTTGAGTAAAAAACTCTTTTTTTTGTCATTTAAAAGAAAAATTACTAATTTTTTTTTTACTGTAAAAAGATTTCTGAGTGAATGCACGTACGTATGCACAAAAAATATTCGCATTTTTGTAAAAAAAAACTATTTTTTTTTTTTTTGAGTGTAAAATTTTTTTGAGTGTAAAATTTTTTTCGAGTGTAATTTTTATGTTACCAATGCTTTTAAAACTAAACAAGTTCAAAAAGCATTGCTTTAAGACTAAACAAGTTTGAAAAGCAGTGCTTAGTAACCACCAATGCTTTTAAAACTTGTTTACCAAGTGACATTTAAGATGAACAAAATCTGAAATTCGGGGTTTTGCTTATAACTTTTGAACCACTTGACCGATTGAGCTGAAATTCAATACCAAACAGACCTAAGGAACGGCAAAGACAAATGACCAACATATATGCCAAACTGCAGTAGCCTCTTACTACTTAATGGGGTCCAAGACCAATATTTCGATGTGTTACAAACGGAATGACAAACTTATATATACCCTCTATCACTAGAGTGGAGGGTATAATAAGTGAAGTGTTAGTGTTTAAAGTGTTCGCTGAAATAAAAAAAAAAATGTCAACCTAAAAATGTAAGAAAAAAAATTTACAAAATATTTTGTTAATTTTAGTTTACGAAAAGTAACAAAAATTTTAGTTGAATTCAACTAATTGTTTTTGTAAATATGTACATAAAAATGTTAAGAAATTTTCAGCTAAATTTTTAGTTAAAGTTACGGGTTTTTTTGCTACATTAATTCTACGAAAAGTTAGCTAAATATTTTTAGTTAAATTAACTAAAAATTTTGTAGGCCCAAAATCAGGTGCTTTTTTAGTTAAATTTAACAAAATTTTTTGCTAACTTTACAGTTTTATTTTGAGTGTAAGACAATTTGGAATCAGAAGAGCAAAATCAATCTTATTCATATAATTTGATTTATTGCAATTCAATTGTGTTTTGAGCAAGTGTTCAATCTTAGATTCAAAGGGAGTTTTTACTATAGAAAAATTCTCAAATTCCAAGATAGTTTTTGATAAAGAAGTACTCAAACGCAAAAAAACTTACACTTATAAGCCAATATTTAGTTTATTTACACAGCGTTTTTTAACAAATTTCCATATGCAAAAGTCACTAAGAGTTTTGCATAATTTAACCAAGTTTTTATTCAAAAAAATTGCATAAATTACGCAAAAGCAATTGGTGAATTGTATTTGTACCAAAAATTTGGGTAATAACTGTGTAAGTGTTTTTGGCGTGCAGATTCTGAGATGTTTTAAATTTTGATGAGATGAGAGGAATATGTGGTACAGGCGGGGGGGGGGGGGGGGTAGTCCTACTAAATAATATTATTTGGTTCTGATTAAAAAAAGGTTTTGAGATGGGCCCCCCCCTTTTCAAATTCCTGGATACGTCGCTGTTCTAAAGCATTGCCGGAATAATGCCGTCAGGTCCAGGTGATTTGTATGGTTTAAATGAAGCTAGAGCCCATTTTATTCGGTCAGCAGTTAAACAATTTTCTGGAATGATCGAGAGGTTATCGCGGATTACATTCACTGCAATCGGGTTTGTCCTACATCCCGGAAAGTGTCTTGTAAGTAGAACATCAAGTGTTTCATCTGCACTTTCTGTCCATGTATCATCACTTCTTTTCAGTAGGATTTGTGGAAAGTTCTTCTTCGATATTTATACTATTTAAACTTAATAATCTCTAATTGTTTACATCATGTCAACGCCAGTTTTACACTATATAATTAAGAACAATCAACAATCACATGATAAATGTTTAATAATAATTGTCCTATAAATATCATTACAAAAAAAAATTGTATGTTACTCCCAAAACAACAACAATAACTTCTCTCTTTCAACATTAATCACACATCAAGCATAAACAGAACGAAACCAACAAAAAAGAAAAAACACAAAAAAACTAACAAATCATATTAAATTAAAATCACAAAACAAAAATCCTAATCATCGCCCAACAACATAATCTTACACTCTTAACAATAAAATATCATCAACAACAAAAAACCCCCCTTCAAAAAAAAAAATAATAATAAATTTCTCACTCCATTTTCATATCACACACACACACGAAAAAAAACAACGAAACAAAATGAACGAGCATACACTCGTCGTACAAACTCGGAACATTTTAACAACAGACAGCAACAATAAAATGATGACAGGCCATGGCTCCCCCGAAAAACTCAAAATATTGAAACACACTCATACAGTTAAATAATACACAAAAACAAACTCCAACAACAAATAAAATGTATGAGATATACACAAAATATACCAACAACAACAAAAGTTATTAAATGGTAAAATTGTATACACAGAAGCATGACACAATGTAAATCAGTGGTCGGCAGAAAGAGGCATGTGAAAGTATTTCTGTTTTAATAAAAATATGCATGTGTTGGTGTATTTCTTCAACAAAGCGACATCAACCTGCTTTGAAGAAAGTAAGCTTGCTACTGAATAAAATATTTGTTTTTTTTATGCTCTTTGTTGATTTTTTGTTGACATTCGTGTTGTATACATGTGAATAACCGATTGTGTTCGGCTCCAGCGTGCAATGGGTGCCGACCACTGATGTAAATCCTTAACATATTATCCAAAAGACAAAAAGAAATACATTTGTTTTTTCTTTTTTGATGGGTGAACAAGGCACGTACATAAACTCCAAAAAAAAAAAGAAGAAGAGACCAAAACAGTGTTGCCAGTAATAAAGAAATTTAAATTAAACATAAAATGAGGCAAAATTAAACATAAATTTTCCAGTTTCAGAAAAAATTTTAGAAGATTTATTCTAGCTCGAGGTCATTTTGAACTAATTACACCGTAATATTCTCAAAGAATAATTTTCAAAAAAAAATATTTTTCTGTTTCAAATTTATTTATGTTGGTCAGATTTTGCACGATCCGCGGATCTTTATGGAATTGGTTTTATTTAATAAAGCAGCCCAGCAAAACTTAGATTACCAAATAAGGTATAAAATAAGGTATAGGATCTCTTATTTTATACATTGCAGCATTGATGATTTTAACAGGCGATGAGACTCAAAGTAATGCATCCACATTATCACAAAGAATACCAGTAAGGTATAAAATAAGTCATAAATTTATAACGAAGAATATGAGTAAGGTGTAAAATATATGATATTTTATAGGTTACGAGAAATGAAATAATATAGCATACCAGAAGATAATAAATAAGGTGTTACGAGTAGTGAAAAAGTAATTTTGTATTAAATTTACTCACGTGATTGTAAGTGAGTGTAAGTAGATAAAATATGCTCGTGAGTGTGTGTCGTTAGAAATTTCCTGTCGTGAGCCCATCTCTAGTTAAAACTTATGCATTTTTTTATAAAATAATTATTTTTTATTATAAATAATGCATTATTTCAAACTTTCAAATAATACATAATGTAACCAAATATAAGTCATCCATGATTTAATGTTTAGAAATAATAAATATGAAATACATTTTTTCAAATAATCATGCATTACGTAGCAAATTATTAGTAATACATTATTTTTCACTTTAAAATAATGCGTTGTGGAACAAATGTTTGGTAAGACATCCTAAAATAATGCTACAAATAAGGTATATACATTACCTGGTAATGTGTTATATAATCACTACCCATTACCAAAGTTTTGCTGGGAGACAAAATAAAGAGACACGTATTTTATTTTAGCGTCCCAAATTCATATTTAGGGGGTGCAAATGAGAAGAAACGGTAATTTTTTAGTTTTTTTCGTTTATCTCCTATATTGTGCAAAGAAACCTAGTCATGTTACATACCAAACGAAAGGTCTTTAGAAAACCTATCTACATGTGTAAAGAACGTGTCCAAACATGCACAATTTTTAGTCATATTGAGTAAAATACCAAAAATTTAGAAAAATAAGTCGAAAAATATTAACTTCTTTGGCACGTTGTTAGCACCACGAGATATGTATTTTAAATACCACGAATCTGGTACCTTGAATCTGATATTCCTATATCAATTTTTTCATAAATAGACGTAAATCATAAAAAAAAACAAGTGAGAGTGTTAAATTCGGCTGTGCCCGATTTTGCCTATTCTCGAACGTAACCTGTCTATAAACATGAAACATATTTGTGCCAAACTTCAGGAGTCTAGCTGTTTTATTTTGGACTGCATTGTGTTATCTACAGACAGACGGACGGACAGACGGACATTCACAGAATGTCTTAGAATCGATCATGGATCAATAATCTAGTATATACTTTATGGGGTCCCCGACCGATATTTCGATGAGTTACAAACGGAATGACAAAGTGAGCATAGTCCCATACTGTAGTTGGAGGGTATAATAAAAAGAGCACCATTAAATAAAAATTTGGGCCGCTAAAAAAATAAGTGTCAAATTAATTTTCGTTCGGAACATCATATCAAAATTTCATGAAGATCGGAGGTTGACACCAGGGAGACTTCCTTTGTTAGCTGATCTGCTTTGATCTCGTCAAGATCTTGTCAAGACTATTTAGCTAAATATAACAGTGACCGCGATTCAGAATCACTCAACTAGGGTTGCCAGACGTCCCGCATTTAGCGGAATTGCCTAGGTTTGCATAACAGATTTCCGCGTCCCGCGCGGATTTCTATATTCCCGTTTTTTGCATTTTTTTTACAACAATTATTTTTCACATAAAAGGCATTTCACACCAAATTTCCAGCGATATAAAACATGTGTACAGAGTACCCAGAAAAAAACTTTTTTTCTTTTTTTAGGTCTTACCTCCCAAAATTTGTTTCTTTTAATGAAAAAAATTTCAGTTTTTTTTTTGGGGATTTTTAAAATAAAATCTTAAGGAAAATCTACGAATTAACGATTTTTAAATTATTTAAATGCTTTAAATTGGTGAAGTAAAAAAAAGTTCATCAAAAAGGAGACTTACGCTAAAAATATGTATCGTCCATTCCATTAGATATTGCCCATTCCATGAGATATATCCCATTCTTTAAGAAATTTTATATAACGTTAAGAAATATTGCATGAAAACACCCTTAGGAATTGAAGAAAGGTTGTTCGTATGTTCAGAAAAAATTTTGGGTTGTAAAATTTAAGGGCGGACGGCCTTGATTTCTACCCCTCTAGGAGGCCTCGTGAGGGCGGTAGGAGCGGTTTTAGAAAAACAAAGCTATAAAAAACAAGAATTGTAAGAGGACCACCTTAAGGCTTAAGATAGAGGGTAAGTATGTTCTAAAAAAAATTTCTGGTTGAAAAACTACTGGGGTCATACGTTTTACTCCTCTAGAGGCACTCTTGGGAAAGTTATAGCGGTAGGAAAATTTGTTTTCGTATAAAAGCCTGAACAGGGAGTGGCGGTAGGGCTTAGGTATGTTTGGAAAAAAATGTTGGGGTGAAAAATCTCACATTTTACCCAGTTTTTGGCGACTCTGGGGCAGTTGTGGGGCTTTTTGTGAATTCTTAGTAAGAATTTCTTACACATACACGCGCAACACAAAAAGCCCCACAACTTTCCAGGACCCAGCAAAACTTTGGTAATGGGTAGTGATTATATAACACATTACCAGGTAATGTTTATACCTTATTTGTAGCATTATTTTAGGATGTCTTACCAAACACTTGTTCCACAACGTATTATTTTAAAGTGAAAAATAATGCATTTCTAATAATTTGCTACGTAATGCATGATTAATGGAAAAATGTATTTCATATTTATTATTTCTAAACATTATATCATGGATGATTTATATTTGGTTACATTATGTATTATTTGAAAGTTTGAAATAATGCATTATTTAGAATTAAATGCATAATGCATTACAAAAACATAAAAAATAATTATTTTATAAAAAAATGAATAAGTTTAAACTAGAGATGGGCTCACGACAAGAAATTTCTAACGACACACACTCACTAGCATATTATATCTACTTACACTCACTTACAATCACGTGAGTAAATTTAATACAAAATTACTTTTTCACTACTCGTAACACCTTATATATTACGTTCTGGTATGCTATATTATATACCTTACTCGTAACCTATAAAATATCATATATTTTACACCTTACTGGTATTCTTCGTTATAAATTTATGACTTATTTTATACCTTACTGGTATTCTATGTGATAATGTGGATGCATTACTTTGAGTCTCATCGCCTGTTAAAATCATCAATGCTGCAATGTATAAAATAAGAGATCATATACCTTATTTTATACCTTATTTGGTAATCTAAGTTTTGCTGGGGAGTCACCTAAGAAGGGGTAAAATGTGAGGCCGACCCCCATTTATTTTCCATCCCAAACATTTTTTCCAAATATACCAAGGCCCTATCTCCAACTCTTAAGAGGCTTCCATACAAGGACTACAACGATAAAACAGCTCCTAACTCTAACTATCTAAAGGGTGGATCTAGAGAAGCCGAATATATGACCTACCCCCAATAGTTTTCAAACCCGAACATTTTTTCAGAACACACTTTCCATCTATCTTCAACCCTTAAGGTGGTCTCCATACAATGCTATTTATTTTTTATTAAATCCGCTCCTACAGCTTCTAGGAGGCCTCCTAGAGGGGTAAAAAGTAAGACGGACCTCCCCTAACTTTTACCCCCAAAAATTTGTTCTGAATATATCAACAACCTACCTTCATTTCCTAAGGTGGAATCCATGAAATATTTCAAGGCATTATGTGAAATTTCTTAAAGAATGGGATATATCTCATAGAATGGACAATATCTTATGGAATGGACGATTTCAAACTTTGAAATAATACATAATGTTACGAAATATAAGTCATCCATGATTTAATGTTTAGAAATAATAAATATGAAATAAATTTTTCCAATAATCATGCATTACGTAACACATTATTAGTAAAGCATTAATTTTCATTTCGAAATAATACGTTGTGGAACAAAAGTTTGGTAAGACATCCTAAAATAATGCTACAAATATGGTATATACATTACCTGGTAATGTGTTATATAATCACCACCCATTACCAAAGTTTTGCTGAGAAATTACAAAATTGTTATGAAAATACAAAAAATAAGTAACACATCATAAATACTAGAAATGTTATCTACTTTCATAATTGCTTTTAAAAATGTACATATCTTTATTAGTTGCGGATGGGTATCGATTGCCAATCTTGGTCCAAACTTTAGCTCGAAATTACGTTAGCTATAACCGGTATAAATTTCGCTGCTATCGGTCTAGTACTTACTTACTGAATAGCCAAATTATTAAAAAAAAAAAACAGCTGTGCACCGTTGCGTATGATTGTTATTTAAAGGCAATTACAAAATTGAGTATACGCCACTTATACAGTTTTCACGTAATTACATAGTGATAGAAAATCGATCTTTCCGAAACGGAATGGGATGAAACCCATTGAAAAATCGAACTTTACAAAAAATTGGTGGTCAAAAGAATTGAAGGTCAAAAAATGTGGATTTCTCCTACCGTAGCAATTATTTAAAGCAATTTTTGAGCAATTATTTAAATTTTTAATGTTTCAACTTGGAAAAAAATGACTAGGAAATATTTCTTTCTTAAAAATATCTATAAATAGTTTCATTTTCTAGTTCGCCCTCGTAGCACCTTTATTATTTACTCACTCTGGACGCTATTAAGCTTAAATTAAAGCTTTATAAGTACCTACACCCAAAAAAAAGTGGGTATTCAATACTAAAAATTGAACTAATTTTAGTCCAAAAGGACCTAGTGCAGAAATTGGTAACCAATACTAAAATTTTTAACTAATATTAGTCATAACCAGTAAAAATTACTAATTTTAGTACTTTGAAGATACTAAAATTAGTAACTAATTAGTAGATTTGGGTACAATATCACTTACTAAACCTTTTACTGTAGAATTATTTTGAGTGTACATAACATTTTTAATAATAATACTCGTTTGATAATAATAACGTTTAGTATTATTTACTTTGTCTTTAACTTTGACTTCTCAGTACTTATTAAATGGTTCAATTTTGGAATCGGTTGATTCTATTTTGGATCTTGGTATTCTTTTAGATAGAAAGTTGACTTTTAAAGACTATGGTAAATAAGGCCTATGGTGTTCTTGGATTCATGAAACGCTGGGCGACGGAATTTTCTGACCCCTATATAACGAGGCAATAATTTACTTCATTGGTAAGACCAATTTTGGAATTTGGTTGTATTGTTTGGGATCCATATTATGCAGTTCATAGTGATATGATTGAATCCGTACAGAAACAATTTTTACTTTTTGTCTTAGGAACCTCAACTGAGGTCCGGACTATAGCAATCTTCCATCATATAATGCAAGATTGGCGTTGATAAAACTTCCTACTCTGAAGAGTAGACGTATTATGTTAAATACTGTGTTTATTTTGAAGATTACACTGTGCTACAAATGACCAAAAATAAAATATGCAGCGGTTCTCATATAAAAATTCGGGTTGGTTGGAGTCCATAGAGTACTGATATACTCATAGTTTTTCTGGATCACTTCGTTAAGTACGTTTTTTATTGGCAAATGTGTTGAAAAACGCCAATTCTTAAATTACAATTTTAAAAAATTATTACTTTGTTAGTTTACAACCGATTTTCGATTTTATGGATTTTTTGAAAGGTATAAGTCTTACCTTTTAAACAAAACAAAAATATTAAAAATCGATCAAGAATTGGCTGAGCTACGATCGTTTAAGTTAAAAAAAATCCAATTTTTTGAAGAATTTGTCATGTTTTTTATACTCTAAGTTGAAAGTGCATCATTAAACAATTTTTTTTTTATTTTTGTATAAAAGTATGGTAAAGTAGCTTTCCAAAACACCAAAAAACATAACAATCGGTTAAAAAATGAATGAGTTATGCTAAGTTTTGTGATACGACATTTTTAATTTTTTTCAGAAATGCGTGTAATTCAGGTATTATTCATAAATCTTATTGCTAGTAGTAATTTTATGTGCCTATGCATATAAACAAGAGATGGTAACATAATTAGATTTGTGCGTGGTTGACACATGATCACAAGTGAGCGTGATTGAAAATCAATTTTACTCACGTGGTTGTGAGAAATTGGAATAAAAACAAGTAAGAGTGTTAAATTCGGCTGTGCCGAATCTTTTATACCCTCCAACACGCAAAAAAAAAATTGCAAGGGCGTTTTCATTTTTTTGTTGGTGGGGGGGGGGGGGGGGGGTTCGTTAATGGTAATTGGGGGGGGCAAATTTCCTTTCGAATATGTGTTTAAAAATTCATTCTTATGCTTTTTGCACTAAAGAAATACAAGTTTATCATTATTTAAAAAAAAATATATATTCCACGCCCATAAAGGGGGGGGGCGGACCGAAAAAAACCGACATTTTCTAATTCTCTGGGTCCAAATGCAGGACTTTGAACTTCTTGTAGCATAAAAATGTTGCATTTGTTAAACAAAAACACAAAAAATCATGTAAAAAAGTGATATTTTTCAGAGGTTGGTTTAGTTCTTCAAGGGGGAACTTTTTTTTCCCCTGGTCCGATTTTGCTCATTTACGAACTTAACCTGCCTATTAACATAAGACATATTTGTGCCAAATGTCGGGAGTTTTTCTCTTTTATTTTGGACTGCATCGTGTTAACTACAGACGGACAGACGGACGGACAGACGGACGGACGGACATCGCTAGAATGTTTTAAAATCAATCACTGATCATAAATATATATACTTTATGGGGTCCTAAACCGATATTTTGATGCGTTACACACGGAATGACAAAGTGAGTATACCCCCTTACTGTGGTTGGAGGGTATAAAAATGGGCGTATCAGTTGCTTCTAAATCCCATTTATAATTTTTTGGTTTTGTTTGAAAAATATGAGTGTTACTTCTTAAAAACAAAAATATTGAGAATAGATTGAAAATAGGCTCGTTTAAGTAAAAAATCTTTTTTGAAAAGTAATACCTGCAACATTTTTATGACAGAAAAAGTTGAACGTTCGCAAACATTTTTGAATCAAAATTGGTAAAATTGTAGGATCATTTGATGAAAATTTTACCTATTTATAAATAAACGTATGAGGCATTTCACACCAAATATCCAGCAAAAAAAAAAAACATGTGTACCGTAAATTTCTAAACAGGTTGTATGAATAGCCCTATATGGAGCTAAGAAAATTGCGTTTTTGGTTTTAAAATTTTTCAAAAACTTGACTTAGGAGGTCAAATATTGGAAAAATGGTCAAATTTGTGTTGTGTTACCTTGTTTAAATATTTATTAAATTAAAACGGAATGCACCACAATCTTAAACATCGATTAAATTTTTTTTTTTTTTTGAAAATTTTCAGAATTAGTTCTGAAATTTTTGCATTTTTAAAAAAAGTCAATTAATCAAAAACCCGGCCACTTTTTTTTTAAGATTAGATGTTTGTCTATCCACACAAATAAATTCAGACATATGTTTTTTTGAGAAAATCGCATTTGAATATTAATTTTCATAACAATTTTGTAATTTACTTGTATTTTCTTGTTTCAACGTAGCGAATGACTATTAAATATTTGCATTAGTCATACGCTACGTTGGACCAAGCAAATTACCAAATTGTCATGAAATTCAAAATTCAAATGCGATTTCTCGAAAATAACGACAAAAACACATTACAATTTTTTTGTGTGGATAGACAAATTAGAGATGGGAACATGAGCAGATATGAGCGTGAGTGTGACTGAATTCAATTTTACTCACGTGATTGTGAGTGAGTGTGAGAAAGATTATTTGCGTGAAAGAGTGAGCGTGAGTTGATTTTTTGCGTGAGTTTGCGTGATTTATTTTCTCTTCATATTTCCTTTCATTCCAAAAAAAGCAACAAAAAAAATGTAAAATTTTGCTTAACTTCAGATTTCGTCCCGAAAAAATCAAAACAAATGTAAAATTTTAGATTTTGCTGAAAATTTTGAAAGATTTTTGAAATTATTTTTAGAATAAATAAGAATATCGTGAATGTGAGTCAACGTTAGCGTGTGTGACTCTTGCATCGGCGTACGTGAGTGTGAGTTGTATTAAATTTACACACGTGATTGTGAGTGAGTGTTAGAAGAAAAATTATACTCGTGATTGAGTGAAAGTTAAAATTCACTCACGTGACCATCTCTTAGACAAACATCTAATCATTAAAAAAAATTAAAAAAAAAAAAACAAATGTGGCCGGATTTTTTATAAATTGACTTTTTAAAAAATGAAAAATTTCAGAACGGGTTCTGAAATTTTTTTTTATTTCACTCAAACTTTTTAATTCTGCTGACACTCACTCACAACGACGTGAGTAAAATTGATTTTCAATCACGCTCACTTGTGATCATGTGTCAACCACGCACAAATCTAATTATGTTACCATCTCTTGTTTATATGCATAGGCACATAAAATTACTACTAGCAATAAGATTTATGAATAATACCTGAATTACACGCATTTCTGAAAAAAATTAAAAATGTCGTATCACAAAACTTAGCATAACTCATTCATTTTTTAACCGATTGTTATGTTTTTTGGTGTTTTGGAAAGCTACTTTACCATACTTTTATATAAAAATAAAAAAAAAATTGTTTAATGATGCACTTTCAACTTAGAGTATAAAGAACATGACAAATTTTTCAAAAACTTGGATTTTTTTTAACTTAAACGATCGTAGCTCAGCCAATTCTTGATCGATTTTTAATATTTTTGTTTTGTTTAAAAGGTAAGACTTATACCTTTCAAAAAAATCCATAAAATCAAAAATCGGTTGTAAACTAACAAAGAAATAATTTTTTGTTGTTGTAATTTAAGAATTGCCGTTTTTCAACACATTTGCCCATAAAAATCGTACTTAACGAAGTGATCCAGAAAAACTATGAGTATATCAGTACTCTATGGACTCCAACCAACCCGAATTTTCATATGAGAACCCCTGCATATTTTTGGTGTAGCACAGTGTTAT